>JAOVVA010000048.1:14450515-14465499 GCA_028565275.1 Leiocassis micropogon
CCCCCAACGGTGCATGAGTGATTAGTTCGAAAAGATGTGGTTGCTGGCATCATGTGGTTTGGAGGAAACATGTGATAGTCTTCGCCCTCCCAACTGAGTGGTAGCAGTAGCTTAATGTGGGAGACCTTGGTGATAGGGAGGAATTGGACACGACTAAATAAAAAAATTTGGGGACTAAATTTTTTAATTGGGGGAAAAAAAACAAAAACAACAAAAGAAGGGACTTTAAGGTGCTGAAACCATCAGTAAAAACCATCATAATTTTCTAGATAGACTCCGGTATGTCCAGGTCTACATTGGGAGAGCAAGAGGTGAAGGATGTACAATCAGTATAGAATGTTGAATGAAGAAAACCATCACATGATGCCACAGGAAATAAAGTCATACTAAGCTAAACTCATATTAGTGTTGAACTGTACTAGTGATATATGCAGTGTACATATTTGTGTGAGAGTAAAAGAGCAAAAAACAGCAAAACAAAGACAAGGAAAGAGAGAGAGAGAGAGATTAGGGCAGAGTGTGAGGTTGCATTTGGAGACTTCCTGTCTCAGAGGAGAGCCAAGTGAGTCCTGCAGCTCCAGTCATTAGAGACAGGTCTTTGATCACAGGCAGACCTGTGTTCAGAAGCCTGTCAGCTTTGCTGTGTATCAACACTCAGGCGTCAGCTAAGCTGAAGCGGGGCTAAGGCGATGATCAAAGCTAAGGTTAAGTCTCTAATGGAGTTGTCAGTTGAGCTAATCTTTCTCCTCCTACCTGCTGCCAAACCTTTCAGCTCCCTCCAGCATATGTATTTTTTTTCTCACTCACACTTCAGCTCACACCCTTCAAAGTTTTTTTTATGTTGTTGTTGTTGTTTCCAATTTATTTTTTATTTAAGAAATTCTTTAAAAACGTTCACGTTTTGGTGCCTTAGGACAACAAAAAGAGCCATAATGGATTGGCAGCTTGAGCTATAGTACATTTTTACCAAACATTATAATGGATCCTGTTTTTAAAATATTATTATTATTATTATTATAATTATTATTATTATTATTATTATTATTATTGAAACATAGCAACATTTCATTAGCCTAGTGCTTTTTTTGAGCACCTCTTAAACCCACTTTACACTTGACTGCAAAAGCACTTTATGTCTGGCATGGTTTTGAACTACAAGCACTGCATTACAATATTCATGCTACATTATGTTTTGCAGTGTATGACCATAAGCTAAACAGCACATGGACAATTTTTCAAACAGAATCAACAGCATGTCTCTTCAAATCCAAACTTTATAAAAGTTCTAAGTGCCACTAAATTTCCCTCGCATTTATGCACTTAATGCAATCATATACTGTGGTAATGCATGTTATATAATATCCATATAATCAGTACAGATATAGTTTAGTATATCTATTCTATTTAAAATTACTGTGTTGGTCTCTTCAGACTGTCTACTATTGTGAGCCTTTGAACAGACCAATTAAAAATCTCCTCATGTGTGATATTTCCTTCTTTATTGTTTTTGTAATGTCATATTAGAGTTTAATTACTATTATTACCATAGTATCAACAATAGTACAGTCTAGCATTTAAATAAGCAAACCTAAATCTTTGCAGAAGGTCATAATTAACTCTTCTCAGGTCCTTATGGGACACTAAATGAGTGCTTTATTAAATATAGATGCAATTGGAAAGTATACCTATGAAGCAAAATAAAATAAAATACAGTACATAGTACTTATAACAATTTTGACATTTTCTGGTTAGTTTAAAGATTTTTAAAGTATAAATGCTGAAATGTAGGATTTTTTACAGCAAAATCAATTTCTTAACAATATACAGTATAAATATATAAATATAATACTTCATATTATAAATCAAATATACTGTTTCAATAGTTTACTGTTATTATTCTGTTGGAAAATTATTTGACTTTTTTATTTTAACAACTGCATTAAATTTAATTCTAATAAAATATTGAGAAAAATGTCCAGAAACAAGATTTCTAATTACATATTTAGTTTATTGTGATCCCGACTGGGAAATACTATTACTATTACTATTACTAAAAGTTATATGCCTATTTTCAATATTTTTTCATTTGTTAAATTGTCATTTGCACAGTGTTTGAATAGTTTTCTTCTAAATTTGTTCTTTCAAATAGCCAAGTCAATGTGGAGCAATGATAATAATAATAATAATAAGCGTTGTAGTAGTACAGTAGAATTAGCATTTTTATTATCTCTGCCTGTGGCTGGTGGCTTGTCATTAAAACCCAGGGCACTACTTGGGCCCTCATGCTGGTAACTAGTGTCTGCCAGGATTCTCCCAGAGGACCTTCATTTTGATTTTGTCTTCAGAATCCTTTGATTAATTCATGTCATAGTTCTTGGGTCATAGTTTATAATTTTTGATTAGTTGTCTTTTTAAGCACCATGTTTTTATGAGATACTATCTGAAGCATGCATGGTTGACAGTTACACTAAAGAGTTTTTAGAAATAGTTAAAGCTAAAAATAAGCTAATCAGCTTTAATGTAGTCAGTGATATTATTATTTTAGGTTGAAATCCACATACTGTACATCTCTGCATGCCTTTCTGTACAGCAGAACTATCTGCCTACCTTATTAATACAAATAAATAAAATTTTGTGAGGTTGAGTATCTTACACCTTGTTTATGCTAAATTCTACTTCTTACTTTGTCAGCCGAATACACTCCCTGTTCAGTAATCAGAGCGTAAATCACAGATAAGAAATCGAAAAAGGAGATTGGATTAAGATTGGGTTTTGTCTTAAAACAACTCCACTGCACTAAAAATAAACTCATACTACTTCAGCACTGTTATTTCAGTGGTGAAAATTTTAAGTAATGCCAGTTAAAATATTCAGTTTCTCTCTATTTCTAAATATCTATTGTGGTGCAGGTGCATTACATGGCATTACATTTCTGTGTCTTCTGCATAATCATATACACAGTAAACTATCACGTTGATTGGCTTTGTGAGTGACGTGTATAGCCACGCACACTTCGAAAGAAAAAAACTCTAAATTAGTATAAAAAAAAATAGGTAAAAAATGCGCTAGATACTGTGACATAATTGCACATAACTGCTCATAACTTTACTTCTATTCAACATTTTGATTTCATTTATGGCGCAGGTTTAACTTTAGGCAAATACCTAAAATACTGCAAAAACTGACCGGCCAGTTTTGCATGATGCTGTGACAAAATCTGGCCGGACAGACATACAGACAAAATTTTCTGAGACTGATTTTGGATCCTTTAATGTGGGAAGCATGAAGATATTATTGAAAGAGCAAGTTCTGACCAATGTCCAAAACCTTTTTTATTCATTTATATAGTTGTAGACTTATGTTATTTTCTTGAGTAACTGCTCTTATGAGACACTGGGCCTCCGTTTCTGTTTTTGATCTTTTTAATGGCTATATTATCAGCTCAAGCTAAATTGATCCTAACCATGAGCAGATGTTTTTCTTGATAACATATTATGATACAAAATAACTTTTGTCCGTGACTAAATCCTGCCTCCCTCAAAAACAGCCCAATTTTCAGATCTAGCAGGCAGACTCTCAAATTTTTGTTTTCTTTTGTGCGGAAGCAGAGATATACATAGAGTCCTCTTTTCTGTTTAAATCCGGTCCTTTTCGATCTGTTAGCCCAGAGCTATCTTCTGTTAGCATTGTTAGCCGAGACATAAGTATTTTAGTCCTGTTGGCCTTGAACTAAGCCCTGTTAGCTTTAAGCTATTTGCCTGGATCTGTAAGCCCAGAGCTAAGCTATATATGCTCTGTTAGCTGAGAACCTAGCCCTGTTAGCCCGGAACTTAGCCAGGTTTCCTGAGTCATTAGTCCTGTTAACCCAGAGCTTAACCCTTGTCTGCTCAGAGATGTTACCTGTTGGCCTTTTTGGTCCAGAAATAAATTCAGAGATGGGATTTCTTTTTACCTGAGCCCTATTCTGCTTCACCCAAGTTCCCTTCTGGTTTTCCCAAATCATGCTGCTGCGGAGCTTTCCCCTAAGGACTACGAACCAGCTTCGTGAACTTCAAGCTCCAGCCCAATCACTGCTCAACTTATTCCTCAAGCCTATTAGACAGCTTCTTTTGTCCTAATCCCTCCCCTGTCTCTGGCCCAGTGGTCATGCTGTGTTCTGGTCTTTGTCTAGTTTATATCTCAGTTTATAGTTCAGTTCATTTTTCAGATATTGTTCAGATACTTTCTGACTCAAATGTGTGTGAGTGGTGCCAAGAAGTACAACATAATTAATTTGCTTTGAGGGAATTTTTGCTCTGAGCTGCTTGGTGTACTTTCAGAACCTGACCTTTGTAGTTCCTACTGTAGGCCTCCTTCCGTCATTGTGTTTGTAGTGTATTTGGCATCTTGCTAGTTTGCCCCATTGATCCGTCTGCATTGCTAGGTTATTGATCATGTGATTGCCACATGATGATGATCATTGTGCTTACAGCATTCTCTGGCTGGCGCTCATACAATTTCTGTGGCTTTTTCAGTTTTGGCATTTAGCATTGACCTGTGCAGGTAATTTGTTTTATGTGTGTTGGGTTGGTGCCTCCAAAGGGTACCCTGTGACTTATGTGCTTCTTATGGTGGTGCCACATGCTGCCACTGCTTTGCTTCAAAATTGCTTACCGATGTTAAGAAGTGTTAAGTGCCTGGTCTTGAGTTACTATAATAAGATTCTCTGACTCTCCTCTCAGTCCTGCACTACATAACCAAATTAAACACATCCGATCATCATATTTAGTTCTTTAAAAAAATATCCATGAAGCAGCTTTGATCTGATGCAGCTAATCATAAGGTTGATCAGCATGGGTTTTAGCTTGCTCTTCAAAGTTATTAATGCTGTCTGATCTTCAGATTTGGACAGGATGTACTTCTTCAACCTGTCTCCAGTCTTGGTAATGCAGTATTTTACTGTAGCATTTTGTGATTCCTTATAAGTTAAGTAAACTTGTGACTTCCCTGCTTGATGTACACCAAGACAATTTTATATGCAAATTGGACCACATCAATTATTGCTCCTAGGAATGAAGAGGCGATCAATATTATTGACAAGATACGTCTAAGCCTTGTCCCAAACTTGATTCCTGGTTTGAGGTTTATAGTTCAGGTGGATGCTTATGGTTGCTTCCAACTTGCCTTACTCTGTGGTGATTTTTCCAACACTTATCCAGTCCAAACTCCATCTGAATGTCATCACTGAACATTTTTATGAGGTTCAGTTCTTGATCCAGTCGATTGTCATTTTTAGCAAATAGCTTGAGATTGTCAGTATAAAGTAAATGGTTCACATAGATGTTGATTTCAATCCTAAGTTTCCCTGTTAACGATATTTGTTAAATGGCAATTTTGAGGGCTACTTTGCCAAATTTGTTGCATACATTTTCATGTTACAGATGTATTTTGGTGTCACACATAGTCCTTAATCCAAACATTTCGAATTTTTGCTGGCAAGACACTGTCCACTTGGGGAGATACTTGGTGACTTAATTAATCTACTCCACTGAATAGTCTTTTCATTCCATTAGTATTACAGACTGAAACCTCTCAATTTCCTGTTTAATACATAGAGTCCTTGGTGGTATGTGACCTGCTGTCTGTACTCTGGTACATGAACCTCTACAGGTTTTAGATTTTGGCTTAGCTCTCTGTAAAACCATAGATGTTCATCTGAAACACTCTGTTCTGGTGAATTGCTCAGGCCTTTTTGTTTATCCTTACAATTTTTTTACATTAGCTTGGAGCTTAATTCTTACTATTTTACTTAATTTGTATTAAATTACTTAATTTCGTTATCAGACAGCTCCATCCTCTTTGAAGTTAAGTTGTGAGCTTGGCTGTAAGATTTGCTCTTATGCAGAGTCTAATGAAGGCACAGTGGAGCTGTGGCAGGTTTTTACAAGAAGCCACTGTAGTGGTCAAAGCTAAAGCACTGTTTGCAGCAGCACTTTTAAAATCCCAACATAGCAGCAAGAACGTGATATCAGGTTTGGTGCACTCTCTCTTTCTTTCTCTTTCACACTTGCAGGAATATCTTTTAGACAACATTGTCCAGTACTTGGAGTCTGTGAAGAGCAGAAAGAGAGGCTTTGTATTTGAACAAAGATGCCGAGTGAATAAGGAATGTTTGACGGTGGATTATTATTGCAGAGCAGTGTGTATCATGTCTTAGGTTAATCACTGTATCTCAAGGATCTTGAACAGATAGTATTTTGCAGACTTAGTGCCAGTGCTGTAGATTTAACACTTCATAAGAACCACAAATACAAAAATAAATCTTTAACAATCTAGAATAATATGTCATCACAGGCAATCTTTGTATCATGTCTTGTTTGCATAAGAATTCATTTTAGATCATCGATTTCGAAAGATACTGTCAAGAAAAAATGCAAGAGTAGATGCAAGACTTTAAATACATCTAGGCTAAAGACATTCCTAATTCATTTTTTTCACAAATCCACTCATTTCTTGTTACTTAGTCTAGCCTATGACAAGCATATGAAAATACACTGCTGGAGATGTTTTCATAGATTTATTTCATGGTAACATGGGAAAACAATATACTTTTACAAGTCATTAGCTGTTTGTTTGTTTTTGTTTGTTTGTTTTCTTGCAGTTATGGCACTTTGAGGGCATTAAATCCTTAATTTCTCAGACGTTCATAAATGAGAAAAGTTATTAAAATAGGGCTTCACAATAATTTTAATACTGATGGACTGAACATTCAATTAAAAACTCCTGTAACACATAACAACAAGCTAATAACTTGCAAGCTAGGAAAGTCAGTAATTCAGTAGCTAGCTCAGCTCCTATTAATAGATAATGGTTGTTTTTTCCCATTTAAAGATAAAGTAATGTTCTTGCAATAATCAACCCAGGTTAGAGATGGACTCACTTTTTTCAAGAAATAGTTGTTTTAAAGCTTTGTAATGTGTTCCCAAGTCACAATAATGAAGTTGGTTGATAAGGTTCAATGCTTCTTCTGTTCATATTGCTTGACTGGTGGTATGAAGTTTCTTCATATAGCATTCAGAACAAGTCTGGCCTGCTGAGGTTCAGTGAAATTTGTTTTTTTGGTTTAGTAAGATTTATTATTACATGGATAAGCATACTGCCACGTTCTCAGAAAAAAAAGCAGAGATGAACATACATAACTAAAAATGGCTCATAAATGTGTTTTGTGACACTGTATATTAAAGCTAATTAGTACGTTCAAGGCCCCAAATTAACTCCCACTGCCCTGTTTCTCAGCTTTAATGTATAAATGTCTTTTAGAAAGATCGTGGGCAGCATTGGCAATTATTAAATTAATACTGCAAGTTCTTACATTATATGTAATGTATTTTGCAATGTAAATATACACTCAAAGTGAATTTTCATACAAGCTAAGTTAAGTCACACCTTTATTTGTCACATATACATTACAGCACAGTGAAATTCCTTTTCGCATATCCCAGCGTAACTGGGGTCAGAGCGCAGTGTCCACCATGATACTGCGTCCCTGGAGCAGATAGGGTTACATAACGTAATTACACACAACATATATGTGTCTTGTATATTTAAAAAAAAAAGAAAAAGGTCTATTTAAATGTGGCATATTACATCTCATGAATTGTGTGCAAATAATACTCCACAAACTATATAAAAATTTACATAAAAATAAATGCAACCTGTTAAACATCACATGTAATAGTAAATAAATAGTGTATAAAATCATGTTGAATAAGAAATTCAGTGAAAATATCATGTAGAAAATAGAACAATTTTGTACATGATATACACGTTAAAAGAAATTAATCATGTGTGAAAATTACTTGTGTACAAATTAAAAATAATTGTTTCAGTTAAATAAAAAATACATAATTTGCATAATTTTATTTGTATGTTCTCAGTAAGATACATTTTTCCTGAGCAAATTCAATATATTTTGCAAACACATGTAGAACCCTCCCTAGAATATTATTTATATACATTATACATATATTTCACACAGACCTGAGGCCTGAATCAAACCTGGACCCTCGAGGTGCAAAGCTAACCACTAAGCCACCGTGCTTATAAACCTTGTGCTTCTTATTTGAAATACAATATGGGTACCTTCCAAAAGTATTCAAATACTGCAGAAACAAGGCTATACTGTAAGTTGGCACTCATACACAGGGATTAAACTGGGAATTTGGCAGGTAGGAGACCCTAAAATCCAGTGTGGTGGTATAGCAAGGTAAAATGACTCACCTCACCTTAGATGTGTGTGGCTTTTTCACCCGCGAGTTTAGAGACTCATGTGCGCTCACAGAGGTTTGAGACAACTCCCCATCGTTCCATAGTAATATGATGCTGTATATTACGATTCAGATTTGTTGAGCAAGTATCATGATCCTTCAAGCCTGGAGGACCAAGCTGCAACCAGACTGCAACACATGAAAAGTTAATTTAACAGTTTGCTTAACATTAATATGAACCAAAGGCCATGGAGCATAGCGCTCTGGTATCTTTTAAATGACCTGCCAATCCTATGATTTATTTATTTATCAAAGGTGCCGGAACGCCATTCCAGTCCATTCTGGCCCACTTTAGCCCTGCAGTAGAGATTTGTTGACACCGATAGCAATTTCAGGTATTCGTCTGATAGGATGCTAATTCACTCATACTTGTAAAATTGTTAAGATACTTCTGTACTAATACCACTTAATCGCAGAGGTGGATGCTTACTACGTAGCCGCTATGCATAGCGCCTCTTCCCCCACATGTCAATGAGAGTGTCAGTGTTGACAACTTTGATGAAAGGATGAAATGGAACTATCAACCTGGTTAAAAAAAGAACAAAAAAGTGAACTGAAGGAACAATCATGTCACTTTTCATATTTTCACCTCTCCAGGTTGAATGTCAGCAAGTTTAAGAAATGTTAAGTCAACTTACTATCTTGCAGTCCATCTCTCTCAAGCCTTTCTTGTTAATATCTCTTAGACTGCCTGTGTCTCACTTGCCTGACAGTGTGACAATAATGACAAAATTGAAAGTAAAATAAAACTATTCATCATGTTTGATAAACGCAAGCGATCAACATTGTTAGAAGCTTAGAAGAAATAACCCTATGAAGTGTGGTTACAGTATATGCACACTACATGACAGGGAGAGTGATACCAACACTGACATTTTCATAGATATTATCATTGTTCTTCAAACGATTTCAGAGATGGCCAGTGGATTTTCTTCTTTATAGATGTACATTTTTAAAACATGCAATAATAATTATTTTAAATGTAAAATTTTTTGTGATGTTTATATGACATACAGTACTTAACATGGTACTAAAGGACATCAAAGAGTCCAAACAGGGAGAGGACACGATTTACTGCCCAATAAAATGTTTTTACTCTTAAAAATCTGATATTTAATAGTATGCATATGGATTTTCCAGTAATTACATCTGCAGGTATTTTTTTTATGTTAAAAAAGTACTACCATAGTCGCTTAACTTTCAGAAAAAGCATATCAACAGCCTGTTTCAGGACATGAAGCCTTCAGCTTCTTCACTAATATTTGGACTAGCACAGTCTCTCATCATTTTAACTGTGTAGTCGTTTGATATGGATTTGGATGCAAATCCATATCAAAGCATGCAAAGCAGTTTCAGGATTCATGCACAAGTAAAGTATTAGCAGGTGCATTTGATGATATGTGTGAGATGTGGTACATTCTGAAAAAAAGATCTGGTCACATCATGCTCTCGCACAATGCAGAGTACTGGTATCATTACTCTGTATTGGCAAGTACTTGTACATGAAAAGCATGAAAGCACTTGTACTCGGTCTGACGAAAAGTGGTGTCGGTGCTCCCCTACTTATAAGGCACTCAACACACAAGGTGGCTTGTTATCTCTTGTTCAGATTAAAGCATTGCCAGTGGGTTAGTAAGGCCAAAACACATTTTCACCACTGATTATAAATTACACAGTGCAGTAACCCAGTTCTACAGCATTGATCTATGGTTAAAAGTTCATTTGAGTCCACCTGGAACATGGGTTAATGCAACACCCTGGGTGTTAATTCAACACCCTTTTTTTTGCTGCGTGTATACAGTATGCAGTATTTTAATATAGCAGTATAAATGTGTACATGCAAGTGTGTTTGTGTGTACCAGTCTGTATGTTAATGCAGTAGGACATTTTTTAAAACACAGGATATGTGGTCAGACAAAGACAGGAACTGGTTAAATTTCATTCTAAAGACAGCACAGCTCGAAAGTGATAGGTGAGGTGAGGAAGGTTTAAAATGGTGGCTGCAACTGTGAGACTTGGTGCATTTGCTATCTCAGATTCCCGGTGGTTTGTGGGGGTTGGTGTCTCACACCGCCTTTCTAGAGTTCACTGGCCCTCTGGGGAATCTGTAAAGACAGGGAGGCTGAAGTTTAGCAATAGTGTAAATTGCTTTGGAGAGCTCTCTAAAACTGCTTCTTCTCCTCCTCCAGCAAGTGGCATTTTTATTTCCCTTCTTCAACACCACCAGCTGTGAGAGATCTCTGTAATCTGTGGGCTCTAGCTGTGAGAAATTCTGCCTAGCCCCACCTCAGACATATCTGTTTCTGCTTTCGGGCATCATTGCTGTCGTCGGCACCTGCAGTCTCATTTGTTGAATAATTGCATAGTGCTATCTTTTGGATTTAGGGACTTTATAAAAACATATTAAAAATTGGTTATGCAGAGTCATTTCAGTGGGTCTAGTGATGCAAAAACCTATTTATAGTGTTTCATTGTCTGGATTGCTTTAGCTTTAAACTAACAATGATCGTACTTGAAATCTTATCTTAACCCTAAACCCTTACTGTTGATACTGTGTGTGTTTTCACTGACCATGAATTAGAAATTGGTCATCAAAGTAACTAATCACGTCTCTAACCATATGGAATAATAGAAAGATCAAATAATATTAGGTTTGATACAGTATGCATGTATCGTATTGTAGTACAGTTAGTGTGAAGGTTCATCATCAGTTACAATATTGTGATTTGTGAGCAAGGTATAATAAAGATCACTAGACATAGAGAATTAAACAAATGTTATACAGTAATACTGAGGGAGATATCCAATGTAAGGAGGTACAGTATCCAAAGTAAAAACCTGAGGTGCTCAGGCAGTACTACACTTCCTGATGGGTTTTCCATTTTTCATCTGCAGGAGGGGCAGGCAGATGCTGACCTCATGTATAATGAGCTGGGAGCTTTTGATTAAGTCCTCTTCTGGTTTGAGAGTGTAATTGAATGTGCTGCAGAATCGGCATTTACAGTATCGATGAACAAGTCAGATGGGGCAAATGTTAATTTGTCCTCTTCAGCCCAACAATTCAGGCGTTTCTCTTCCTGCTGAAAACACATCATGTTTAACATGTTAGATATCAGTAAATTTTACCTGGTGAAATTTCACATGCCACCTAGTTTCTTAGATTTCCTGATTTGTGAGGACTTGTAAAGTAAATAGAAACATAGGTAATGACAGTGAGAAGGATCAATACTTTCATGCTTTCATACTGAATGGAATCGATCATGTGTCTCTGTAAATTGATAGTAGTATAGTACAGAACCTCATAATTCCAGAGACAACTGAATGGATTCTAGGAGCTATGATGGTAATTGGTTAAGAGAGGATCTGACATCTACCACGGTCTTTGCAGGAGGTCTTTTAAACATGCCAAAGCGAGCTAAGTCACCTAGCTCTAGAGCTGAGACCCCCCCCCCCCTCCCCACACACACACACACACTAATAAAACTAGGGAGTACTAGGGATTTTGTGTCTGATTTTAGGGCTAATTAGAACCCGTTCTGTCTGATAACCATGCATTATGTACAAAACTGCTGTATGAACATAAATGAGCAGGTTCATTGCAGCACAACGTGTACCTCTCTCTCTCATACATATGCATTTCATCAGGCAAAAGTAAAAAGTCAGCATAAAAATGCGTATACAAAAAAAAATATGGCTGATTACATATTCTGTTTGACACATGAGGAAAAGCCCAGTACCTAAGTTAATCCCAGAGTTGCATAAATATACCACATATTTACCACATCTTTTTACTTAAGGACTCTTGTGTCAAATATGTGTTTCTTATGTAAAGTGTGTTTACACTTGGCTTCAACCTTGGGTACTTTATCAAACGAGACAGAGAAACAGTAACTGATGACATTTATTTTGCCTGTAACAGTGCCTCATCTCTTAGATATCAATAAAAATATGCAGAGCTCAACTTAGAGCTTTAGCTCTAGGCAAGTTTGGGTGAGACTTTTACAGTTAGCAACAACTGACAACCCCTGGAGCAAGGTCAGACAAGGCTCCTCAGGATTTAAATACCTGTGCAAGGAACATATGTAGATTGAATTAAGTGTGGGTCTGTTCCTTTTTGCAGTGCCTTGATTAGCATGCTTGACAGTTTTATGGTCTCTCTAGCAAGATTGTGAATATCAAGGAATGTATGAGTTTGATAAATTGAAATCATGCATTTCAAAACTCAAAAGAATTTGATTACCTTTTGCTCTTTGTTTATGCCATTTAATAAAGAAAGAAGAGAGAGAGAGAGAGAGAGAGAGAGAGAGAGAGAGAGACTTGGTGAGCTGGCTTGTAACATCTCTTGATGTTCTCTGTGTTTTTGTCAAGTATCAGCTTTGAGCATCAAATCAAAATGTCAGCTTGCAGTTTCATCCATGGAGGTTTGCATGACCAGCAAGGCTTTCTCTGATTCTTTGGTTGGAACTGTTGCACACATTCCCACCATCTGCTGCATGTCATGTTCTATTTGGGTCTGGTAAGATCTTTTTGGCCTGGGATGATTTGTTGAGCACGTTGGGTTCCTAGGTGTAGCATTTCCAGGATTAACATGTGAAGCTCTGTGGGATTACTGTTCCGTCTCTGATCAGCAATATAACATTTGTCAGTGCCGTTGCAGATTGATGCCAGTGCTATGTTTTGCCTAGTTTCTCTGCCTCCATTATAGCTATTTTATAACTCTATCAGCTTCAGTTGCTTCCCTAAGCTGACTGAGCTGCATTTTTCTGATGTCTCTAGTGTGTGTATACAATTTGTTTTAGAAGCATAACCAGACCTATATTTTATTGGCCAAGTACAATTGCGTTGAGCATACAGGGGATTTAACTTGAGCTTTTGCTGTTCTTTTACAGCCTTTAGGAAAACAGGCCAAAGACACAAAACACATTCGTAATATGACACACTATAGTATTCCTTGTGTGCACTATATTGCTACGTAATTAAATAAAATATAAAAAAAATAGAGTTCAAATACTGTATGTGGTGGTCTGTATACAGTGGGTTATTAATGGTCATTTTCCACTTATCTCCAAACTCTGGGGCTGAACAAGTCCCTGGCAGTGGGCAGGATTTTGCCTATGCTCCAACATTTTTGTAGTCTGTTCAGCTTATCTTTGACTGCAAAGCCAAAATCAGTCTGTTATTGAGGTAGTGAGCACAGATTGGGCCAACAGGAGTGATTTTGGGTTAAACTTCAAAGGTCAAATCCTCTGCTGGGCTTCTGTAACAATGCTGTTGGCTTTCAGTCTCAGGGACTGAGAGAGTAATTCCCAGTAATCATTCCACAAGCATCATAATCATGGTGGTAAGGGGAGAGAAGGGGGTTGTGGTGTGAACGACAACAATTTTAAGCAGGTTTAGCTTCAGATTGTTGCAACCTCACCAGGAATCGAGTCGTTTAACTTCCCTTGATGGTTGTTGTGTCATTTGAAAACCTAAGGAGTTCAACAGCATTCGGAAGCACAAGCAACAGCTGTGTGGTGATGGGTATATATAATATATATAATAATTATATATATAATTATTATTATTATTATTATATTTTTTTGACCTTTGAAGTTTAACTCACTACCTCAATAACAGACTGATTTTGGCTTTGCAGACAACAATATATATATATATGTTTTACCCATATATTCAAGTATATATATATATATATATACTTGAATATATGGGTAAAACATAATATTCTTGAAAACAATTTTGGGTGTGTGACAAAAGAGTGGATTCGGTAAAGTAAAGCAAGCATTAAAAATGACCCATTCATTAGGTTATGTCTAGCACATTGTGGAATAGTACCTACACCCTACAGTTGAGGATTGGATTCCCGCTCAGGTCTGTGTGAAGGGAGTTTGTCCATTCTCCTTATACTCGGTGGAGTTCCTCTGGGTACTCTGGATTCTGCCCACAGTCCAAAGACATGCAAATTAGCATAATTGACATTCCAAAATTGCCTGGTGTGTGTGTGCATATGTGTGCCCTGCAATGGATTGGCACCCTGTCCAGGGTGTACCCCACCTTGTGCCCGAAGTATCCTATGACCCTGTGGCCTCCTGTGACCCTGTACAGGATAAGTGGTATAGAGGATGAACGAATGTTTGAAAATGGTACAAATCTAATATTAGAGGGTGGTTAGACTCAGATTAGTTAAGATAGATTTATTAAATATGCATTTGAATGAAAAAAGAAGAAAGCAACTGTTCAAGCTTGTTTTGCTCAATGTTGTTTAGTGCATAACTGTTCTTATGTTTACTTTATTTATGCCTTTCAACATCATAATTTATTCTGACATATATTATGTTTAATTAGGGGCTATTAAATAAGATTTACGTAAGTGGCACTGAACATTTTTTGTTATTAAATATGACATGAACTCCAATGAGTGCTGTGAACAGAAAAACATGCTATGCCAAAGTAAAAAAGGGGAAGCCTCTGGCAATATAAATTGTGTGTGTATATAGCTTTATTTCAGTCATAAATTCACAATCACATTCCAGCTCTTATTCCCAACCGTGGTCAAATAATGGATGAAATAATTATTCAATGCTGGACACAAACAGCAAAAAACATGATGAAAAGCACGAAGCACTTCGTGTTCATGAAATAATATTTGCTTAATATGATAAAATTATATTATATACT
>JAOVVA010000048.1:14465599-14478946 GCA_028565275.1 Leiocassis micropogon
TATTGTTTTAGGCTAACTAATTATACACAACTCTTCGTTGTACTTGGTCTGGCTTTTAGATAAAGTCCTTCCATGCGCCATCTGGCGGATATTTAGTAAAGCACAACACATTTATTTAAATTCCCGAACGTTGCTTGTGGCAAGTCGCGGCACGCCGCGCGCCAAATTGCGGCATCTCGCGGGAAAACACGCGCATTCTTAATGGCCACATCTGTATATATAAAATAGGAACAACTTAGGGTGTATGACAAAAGAGTGGATTTGGTAAAGCAAGGTAAAGTAAGCATTAAAAAATTATCCATTCATTGGGTTATGTCTAGTGGTTGTGGATTAGCTGTTAGCAATGTGGTCTTACACCTACAGAGTCGAGGGTTGGATTCCCGCTCAGGTCTGTGTGCCTCATGCTTGGTGGAGTACTCTGGTTTCCGCCCACAGTGCAAAGACATGCAAATTAGCATAATTGTCATTCAAAAATTGCCTGGTGTGTGCACGTGTATGTGCGCCCTGCAATGGATTGGCACCCTGTCCAGGGTGTACCCCACCTTGTGCCCGATGTATCCTGTGACCCTGTGGCCTCCCGTGACCCTGTACAGGATAAGCAGATATATAGAGGATGAATGAATGATTGAAAATGGTGCAACTATAATATTAGAGGGTCGTTAGACTCAGATTAGTTAAGATATATTTATTAAATAAGCATTTGAATGAAGCTTTGCTCAGTGTTGTTTAGCTTTTCTTCCATCTAACAAAAATGCTAAATTGCACTATTTATTTTGACAAACATTATGCCACAAAAGTGTAGTCTGTTATGAGCACCCATAATGAATTTGCACTGTTGGTGTCCATGCTTGAAAATAGCTGTTGGTGTTCAGGGAGAGCAGAAATGAGGGAAGTATACTGTATACTGTATACATTACTTTGGGCAGCTGCACTGATGATGTGTTCCAGGTGTGTTTCCCAAACCTCACCTGCTGATACTACACCAATAAGAAATTTGATGATTAAGATGATATGTTTGTTTAGCTTTTTCTGAGACTCCTGTTTGATGTAATGATACCCGAAGTGTGGGCTTGGTGGTGTGCTATGGTAGACTGGCATACATACATAATGAGCCTCATTAAGTGAATTTATTTTTTAATTATTTCCAAAAGCATGGACACAAGAATGAGGTCATTTTGTTTTTTGATAAATGTGGTAAAAACCTTGTTTGATTTATCAAGGAATACACATAACTGCAATCTACCTAAAAATGAGTCAAAAGGTTTATCTGGTGATCGCGATTACGGTTTCAGGGAGTATATACTATATTTTCTCTGCTTCCATTTCCCCCAGTGTCTAATGTCTGTGTCCTCAAGTGTTCTCCAGTACAAAATATCACTATTTTGCACAGCTGTTATGTGTGAATGCACTAGTTGAAGAGGCATAAAAAACAGTGTGGCAATTACAGTCATTTTGTAGATGGAGATAGACAAAAGCCTGTAAGAACACTCACTATGTTAGAATGTGTTGGCAACTGTATGTGGGGCTTGTGGTAAGGGACAAAGATTGTGAAGTGGATCAAGATAATGGCTTTCTGTGATTACCCCATGCTTGGTGTTCCTCCTGGCAGGAATTATTGGTTGACAAACTGTTGTGGCAACGTAAATTTGGCAATGTTATGGATGTTGTGATGCCATCAGTATTAGTATGTGTTAATTTTGGAACAACTTGTCTACATGATGATGGAATAACCATGAACAAAGGACCCAAACACATATAGCACTCTGGTAGATAATCTGCTGCCAGCTATGGTGGGTTATGGCGCCCCGCCCATCCTTCTGATATGTTGGAGTTGTCAGTAATATTGTTTATGCGCTGTGGGCTTTTTTTTTTTAGTTGAGTGAGTAGTTGGTACTTTATATGCTGGCTGTAAGCCTGCCGCCCCTCAGCTTCAAGCTTGTCCTGGATGATGAGAAGAGGACATGGCACCTGGAGAGCCCATCAGCATTGCTATGCTGTACTCTAGCCCTATGTTAAAAATAAAAATAAATGTAGTCAGAGGACCCAGCAAGTTACAGTATGTTAGGGTTTTTGCCCTTAGCCCTTGTCATTCATTGTAGTGGAGCGTGGTCTGTGACCAGTGTGAAGTGTTTACCTGCCAGGTAATATGTTAGTTTCACTACGGCCCTCTTAATTGCAAGTGTCTTTTGCTATATGGTGGCATATCTCTGTTCTGCTGGAGTGAGTTTCCTACTCATGTACAATATTGAATTATGAGCTCAGTCGAAATCCTGTGAGAGGATGGCTCCAAAGCATCTGTGAGGTCGTCCTGGAAGGGAGGGTTGAAGTTGGGGTTCTGGAGCACGGGAAGCTGGTGAGTTGGGTCTTTAATTGCTGAAATGCTGTTTCTGGCTCTGGCGTCCATTGAACTTTCTTTGGCTGTCCCTTCCTGAGTAAATTAGAGAGAGAGAATTGGGTACAAATTATCTATAATAGCTGGCTAGTGCCAAAAAAAGCACATACAGTATCTGTTTCTTTGAAGTTGATCGAGGGTAGTTATGAATGGCTTCAATCTTTCTTTCCTGGGCTATAAATAAGATGTGGTACTGGTACCCCCAGGTACTGTGCTCTGGTCTTCCCGCCCCTTTTCTCAGGCAGCAGTCTGTGCCAATCTCTTTCTAAGAAGAGAGGGAGAGGAGGGTTAGGCATGAGGCTAGCTGTGGGGTTTGTGGGTTCCTCCAACTTGGACCCAGTGGACATGAACAGAGGGTACTTTCAGCAAGTTTAGCTAGGTAATCGAGCTGAGCGTGAGGAGGGACCTGAGGATCGTAAGCCCAGTGATTAAACTCTAGAGCCACCTGGCTGCTGAATAGTTTGCAGCGAGCTAGAATCTCTGCCTTCATGAGATTACAGTCTTCAGCGTCATTGACTGTGAGGATAAAGTAGGCTTGCACTCTCACTCCCGTTTCAGTTTTAGCCATCCACCCACCTCAGCAGTTCTTTTAAAGGTCTCGAGGAAGGCTTCAAGATTGTCATAGGGCATCAGCTTGTCTACAATGCGCTGGGCACTGGGAAGAGGAATATCTTGGAGGAATAACTTGGTGAATCTAAGCGATCTCTGTTGCCATCAGTTGTAAGCCATTGGTGAGCTGCTATATCTGTCCCAGAAAATTCTCTGGGGGGGCAGCGGGCCTCGGGGTTTGTGCTACCTGCCCGCCTTCTCCACCAGTTAACAAAGACATCAGAAGGCAACAATCTTTTTATTTTCTTTGCTTCCTCTCAAAGGCTAGGATTTACAAACATACATACATATGCTTACATTCAGTGTCCTTAGGTGCTTGGTGAAGAGGGTGAGGGTAATGTGCAGAAAATAGAGCCATGTGAGGGGTATCTGCGGCTGGGTGTGGCAATGAACTTCCATTTGGTATTATAGAACTACTCCATCTGTTGCTTAATTTATCTATGTAATTTGGTCTGACATAAAACGTTAAGGGGTATAAATGCTACAAGTATCATAGTTGAAGGCATTCAAACTTTCAAAAAAACAAAGTTGTGTTTTGGGTGGGCTATGTAACTTAATTACTCCATTTCAATGTCATACAACACTAATGTTCCTTCTGGGCTATGTGTGTATGCTTGTTTTTAATTTTATTTGAAGAAGATTGATTGCAGTTATGTCCACAGCCAAAAAACTACCATCTATCTGTCATTGTCTGAATCATTTTGATTTAACAAAAAGTAATTAGCAAAAGAATACATGCTATATGATCAAAGCATCTAGATTAGTTTTTGTCATAAGCAAGAATTCACATTGTTTTATAAAATAGATATATAAAAGTAAGTCCGTTTGCTGATATGGCATCAGTGTATGTGCTCAGACATAAGGTTATGCAATAGATATAGGCTGTGGTGAATATTTATAATGAACAACTTGTTTTTTCTTCTATGAGACCTTTCAGAAAAAACGTCAGCAATATTTTATTTTTTCCGCAGCTACACAGGTTAGCTCTTCAGAATTACAAGATGTGTTCCAAGAAACATCTTCCAACATCTTCCAAATTAATGCTAATGGTGAGTAGATAAAAGTTAACAAATATTGTTGTTTAAAAAATACTGCATTTATAATTAGTTATTTATTCATTACTTTCCACAGTGGTCACATTAGAAAAGAGCCTTCAGTCTTTGGGGACATCGAGAGACACAGCAGAGCTACGCCAGAGCCTGTAAGTGTTTATGCTCTCACAAGGTTTATACATTTTATATGAAATATTATACAACACACAGAGCTTGTCAACAAAACAAAGTACTATCATGGAAAATTTGAAAGGAAAAAAAAATGCAGATTGTTTGCTTACATCTATTATATCAAGCATATACAATGTGAGATAAATATACTTTGTTGAAAGGTTTTCATGTAGCTCCCTTTGTGGGCAATCTTCTGTCTGGTATGTGATTGATTGTATGATAAGCCAGGTCATGAAATTCTCCTCTAAAAATGGAGACGTGTATATCACTAAAATGGTATGGGTTTATAAAAAAAATATATATAAGTGTTTTGAGGCCTGACTAAACTTGAATTTAACCTATATTTTATCATTGTGAACACAGGTAAAAGAACAGAAAAACAGGAACAGGCTGGTCAGAATTGCCATATCAATCAGAATAATAAGGAAGACTGGTTAGACACACACAGAGGGTATAATTTGCAATTTGAGTGGGGTGTGAGATTTGTTTATGCAGTGGATGAGAACATTTGGGAAATAGGAGATGTGTGTACAAACAATAATCAGATGAGTGTAAATGGGTGAAAGTCCGTGGTGGCGCAGAGTTGTAGCTCTTGGTGCCCGTGGTTGTAGGCTGTGCTATGTTCTGGGAACTGTAGTTGGATGCTGATTCCGGGTAAGAAGGAGGAGTCTTTATTTGTCTCATATACGTTAAGATATATTTGGTAGAAAGTTGGGATCAAAGCGCAGGGTCAGCCATGATCTGGCATTCCTGGAGTGGACAGCGTTAAGGTCCTTGCTCAAAGGCCCAACTATGTTCCTGTTTCCTGTTCTTGGTGGAGCTGAGGCTTTAACGAGTGACCTTCTGATCAGTAATCCAAAACCTTATCCCCTTTACCAATTCCTGATATTAATCATGAACTGAAACTTAGTTTTGTACATTGCCTGTAGTTGTACTGCTTCTCCTATATACCGTAATAAAATATAATTATGTTTCATACATTTTGCATAAAGAAACACAGCACAACACTTCTTTTCTGACTAACCGCACTGCTCATCAAAGCTTTCAGGATGCTCGTTACAGTACTCCATTAGTGCAAAATATTTCTCAAATAAAATGTTATATATATATATATATTTTTCTGAAAGATTTATAAAACCAACACAAAAGTCTTGACACAATGTCTTAACACACCATTTTTGGATTCCTTATTGTCCACATGAGGGGTGGTAGATACTCATTGCTGTAGACTGTAAAAGCACATACACAAAAAAATCCTTTTGAAGCTCTGCATGTCAGAGTATCAGTGCATCTCTGCACATCATACTTATCCTTTCTGCATTCTGATGTACATATGTGAATACAGTTCAAATGCAGATGTGTAAACCAGCCTTTAGACATTTCACTCATGAACATTGCTTTTCTTTTTTTAGGCCAAAGCTATGATGTATAACACCGATTACCTGCCATTTTATTCATTCTAGGCCACCTTCTGGCATGTATCCAACACATAAATCTGATCTCTCAGGTCCTTACTGTTCCCAATCCTCTCCACCTTTAGATATAGATATAAAGCTGAACAAACTGTCAGTGCCTATTTTCTTTTTTATCATCTCATTCCCTTCAGACTTCAATTACTCTTTTTGGTCAGGCTGCCAGCAACGACGCAATTCATTGCTTGTCTGCAAATGGTCAATCTGACATGGCTGCATCTGTGTAAACTGCATTACACACGCTGTGTCCACTGGCATGTCATCAATTCTATCAGCCTTTTATATCAACCTGACATTCATGCACTGTCAAATTTCTTTTCTTTAAGATCATCAGTACAAATCTCTAGAGAAACTGAATAGTGAACATCTGCGTTCTGCTTTCCCATCTGCTTTTTTGTAGTTGGTTCTGCAAACTAAATGCTTGCATTATTAACCACACAACTATATATAACTATATACGTCTTTGCTGTTGTCATTGTTGTTTTCGTCAAAGCCGTTATGCTTTCGTATTTTATTTATTTATTATTTTTTGTTTTTTTTGAGTGGGCACAATTCCATAACACTGTCATCTAAAATAAAAATTGTCCATATTAATTTATATACAACATAGATAAACTCTGCAGAGGAGAATGTGTGTTTGTCTTTTGATTTCAATATATACATCTATTATGAGTGCATATATTTCAGAAATGTAAATAAAATTGACAAAATAAATTAATAATGGCAAAGGACAACCGACTAATGTCAACACTAATATTAATCACTTATGAGTCAATCACTGATGCTAATGTCACTTTACGAAAGAAAATTCTGAAGCTATTAATAATTTACATATTTATTTTATTTAAAAAGTCATATTGCTGTCTTGTCGTGAGCTGACTGTGGTTAACACAGCCGCTGTTGTGTTTCATATCTGCTTGACTCCTACATCCTCGCTGGTGAGCAACTACTAGACAATACTACACAGTGAGCTCCAGTTGGAAAGAACCAAATACCCTAAACAGAGCGGGGTGTCTGTGTGCACCACTCAGACTTCAATTAAGAATAATCATACAGAATTGCACTATTGGCCTAAAAATTGTATAAGCAAGGCTAATTAAATCAACCTATTTTAAAACAATTTACAGTTTCTACAGCCATCTGAAAAAATGAGGGGCACTTTCCCAAGTTGAACAGTCACAGTGCCTCTGATTGTTTATCTTAGTGGTAGGTAATACAGTAGGTATAGTAGTAGAAGCAGTATTTTTTTGTTTGTTTGTTTGTTTAATGTGTCTATTATATACTCCAGCCATTTACGCCTTCTATTAACATACTGTGGATGTGAAAACCTGGATGATTTTGTATAAAGTGACTCACAAGAGGTGTATAATACAGTTAAAGGATAAAGATTTTAAACGTGCTGACAATGACTTAAATATGCTGACAATGATACAAGTCCTGCAAGACTGACCTTACACTAGCTGAATATGCACAGCCACAACCACACACACACACACACACACACACACACACACACACAAAAGCCAGAGAGAGAGAGATTTGTAGTATTAAACAGGCTTGGGCTATACTATTGAAATAATGAAAAAGATCATCCTAAATCAGTACAATCACATCTCAATCAATGAAAACGTGCAGTATGAAGGTGTCAGTATATGAATTTAAACATTTGCATCTAATGCATAGTGTATACCATATGTCAACATTATGACCATTATGATATTATGGGTCAGATAAGACAGAAAACTGGTTTTAAGTGGTCTAGTGATTTAAATACACAATTCTCGGTCTAGTCTACAGTGCATTGGATACGTCAAACAACTAGAATTCTCTGTAACATTACAATCATGGAAGGGTTTTGATGCAGATTCTTATGCAATAAGTCTGACAGCACCAGTACACATCCCAGACAGGGATGAATAAGTGGTTGGATACTATAAAATAAAATACTAGACTAAAAATGATAACTATGGATAACATACAGAAAGCCTGTTAAGTACATTAATACAAACAAACCCATGTATAGCAATTCCCATGTAGGGCCATGTCGATATCCTTTTCTAAGAAACTGTCTGAGATTGCACATTGTGTTTGCTCCTTCAACCAAGAGCCAATTATTTTCTACAGACCTATACAACTACAGAATTGTATCTTTAAATGCCATATAATAAAAGGTATTTGAGTCAGGATAAAGTCTATTTCTTTTTTTTTTTTTTTTTTTTAAACATGCTCAGTTTTGTCAGTGCTTTAACATTCCTGCATGTTCTTGACTTTAAAAAGGTCATGTGTCCTGCATGCAAGGTAATTAATCCAATTAGTAATGGCCAAAAGTAGAAGTGTAGCAGTAGTGCAGCAGGTGGTGACATTCAGAATGAATAACACAAGCTATATAGTAGTTGCATCATCACATCACTGTGGAGCACATTTTTAAAACTTTTTTGTGAAAGTTCATTTAGTTTGTAAAATTACTGTTGACCACTAGCATACTGGGGCTTCATTTCTCTTAAGCTATTATAAATAAATAAATACTGTAAATAGTTGGCTAGCTAGGCCAGGCACATACTGTAGTGTTAAATTTTAAGGATTACCCAGTTTCCTCCAAAATTATACTACATAGTACTGTACGTACAGTACTGTCTTTGTATGCTTGGCATGCCCATAATAGTTAAATGTGATATATTATTACTATATTGTACCTTTATCTTATTGCAATTAGACATTGCAATTTAAGCCTTTTCAGAAATTGTACAATATTTCAGCTGCATCAGTGGAACGTTGATGTGAAGCGCTGCCAGCACTGCTGAAGTAATCACCTTAACAATGTTTGATTGGCCTGTCGGATGATCTGATGGATTTCTGACATGTCTTAGTGTTCTTGCAGTGCGAGCAGCCTTACAATCTAAACTGTTATAGCCATTAGTATTATTTTTCAGGGAATTGTTTCTCAATGATAGCAACAGTGAAAATGTCAGCAGAAATACAAGCTCACACTGCCTGGTCAGATCGCATGGAGGTCAGGATATTAAAGCTAGACCAACTACATACTCATATTTGCATACATTTATAATATTTGCATGTGTATATTTTAATCATCCTATCAGGGCAGAGAGGAAAGGGAAAAATTAAGAGCCGATCTTGCTCATATAACCTGAGCTGAGTTTCTCATGGGTGAGTGCTCTGTCTTTGTGATTACTGTGTCAGATTCACACCAAGTGAAAAGGTCTTTTCACTTTTATCTAATGGAAAATTTATCTAATGGAAAATTAAGTAAACAGAATTCTGCTTCTTGGATGTGGTTCATTTGTAGTCTACTTTGTGCATTTATAAACTCTAGTTTGTCTCTGCAGGACCAGCATTTTATATGGACAGTGCAAATTATTATCAAATGACAAGGTTTTTTACAATTCTGAGGTCATCTGCTTGGCCCAAGAGCATAATAGTATACACTTCTGTGTATTCAATATACAGTACTATGGCTCTGACAATAGTTCTGACTGTAAGAAAAAGTTTCTATTAATGTTCTTGTTCTTTTTATATTTATCAGCAGTATACAGATAAATGCATAATTAAGCAACGTTGAATGAGGAATGTAAAGTGAAATGAAACAGTAACATGTACCAGTTCAGTAAATGTCGGCACTGGAATGGCACTTGCCCAGTCAAATTACTGAAAAAGAGCTTACTGTTGTATAAAGTGCATAAAGATGTTTTAGTAACTTCAAGACAAAGAAAAATATCGGCAGTAAGAAAATGATAGTTAATAAAGGCTATAATGTTCTCTACGTGACAGTAGGAAACATAACATGGAATGGAAAGTTACATAACATGGAATGTGCTCCAACTTAGTGTCGATTATTATTGTAATATAACAGCGCAGTCTGTTCTATGTTAATCCTTACCTTCACAGAAGTGGACTCCCTTAAAATAAATAAATAAATAAATAAATAATACACCTCAAAATTCCCAATTTTGTTATATTGCGAGTCCCTATTCTTTTACTATTCTCTTTACTAATAAAGGTTCTATAATTTCTTTGACTTATTCCCTGCAAACCACCTGAAATTGGCAGTATAGTTATACTAAAATATCTTTATTGTATTTTCATTAAGTGCCAGTGATATGCTGGGGAAAAAGAACACACCATCTGTCACTGTTCAGGAAGACAACTTACAGCCACATCATTTAGAACAATAACCTATTCTTTTATTAGCATGCTTTTTGTTGTGTCTTGCCAACTTCACAGGGAAACTATGTACACCATCGTCAGGGCTTTAATGTTTTTAAAGCATTTCTTTAGTATGCTTGTCTATCTACACATATTTTTTTAAGCATCACTAAAAGAATTATTCTGTAATGTGCCTTGAAGTTTAGACAGGAATTCATGCAACTTGCTCGCACATTCCTAATATTCAACAATACACTTCTCCACTAATGTTTGCACTATACAGTCCCTTCTCAATTAAGTTCAACATCATTACCAATCATTGTCTTCTAACACTGGGTTAAATCCCCAGAAGACACCCTCATCTCTCTGTGTTTATATTACTCACTTTATCTAGTTTATTCTCCTGTATATAGCTTTATAGTAAATTACTACAGGGGATTTAAATGTATTGTAGTGCTCTTGTGTTGATAAGCAGAAGCAGACGTTGTCTATTAGGAAACTGATTATTACTCATTCAAGTACCTCATCTCAGCTTGTTCTGTTTTTTTTTTTTAATGTTTAATCTGCTCACTAAATAAATATTAACGTTTATTTGTATTTTTTGAAGATATTTAACATCTTTATTTATTGTGGAAAATTGTGGATGTAGACTACATTTGTGTTTATTCGCTCCATCTTTCTCGCACTCCCTCTCTCTCTCTCTCTCTTTCTGTCACCCTCTTGCTCCCAGTTTATGCTCTCGGTTTATGTTTGTTGCTCCTTTTTCTGTGTTTTTCTCAATTGACCTTGACTGAGCTCTCCTCAGCCCAGTTTTAATTCACCACGCCTAGCCTGTCTGAGCAGGGGGCCAGACTACACACCTCTCTCTGGCTCTTTCTATCTCTCTTTTGCCCCCTGCTGCACCCAAGCCATGATTCTATTAGAGCCAGTTTCCACGGAAACCTCTCGGTTCCAGGGTCATACCTCCCAGATGGCGACGTGTCGCCCAGAGACCCAGGCTGACTGATGCCCCCCCAACCCAACCCCTCCACCACACACACACACACACACACACACTCTGCTCTCTCCCTGGTGCCAATGGCAAGCCGTGATAGAAGCTACCTCAGCACTAACCTCACAAAAATTCAGACTAAAGTGTCAAGACTGTCGTAAGCTGCCAAGAAAGCCAAGTGGGACCGAAGCTATTATTTGAGACCTAGAGTTTCTGAGCTATGATTTAATAAGCACAATTTTTGACCATTTGAAATCTGGACCAAGAAAAACATAATTAACATCAACAACAATTTAACAAACCTTTACAATTTGGCTCTTAGTATTATCCAAATTCCTGTAGATGAGATGACATCATTAAGCTAATTGATTTCAGCCCATCTTTGTAATCAGGGTAACACATCCACAAAGCTAAGTGGATTAATCATTCACACCCTTTGTGCTCGTTACTACATTATGTATTCTGCACAGCACATTTGGAGGACTTTTCAGGGACACTGCTTGTCTTTGGTACAGAAGCCACATCATGTAAGTTTCTGTGGCTGGAGCTCACAATGTGAGCGTCTGCATACAGAAGGCCAACCTGAGAAACCTGATGGTAGTAACCAAATTGTTTTACTATGTGATTATTTTTATAAGTAGCTTTAACCCTCATGTTGTGTTTGTTTGTGGCTCACACTCATAATGTTCCTGGTCACTTTTGACCGAAGCATTTTCTTTCATTATATATCCACAATAATACATATATTGTCATATAATGTTGTATTCGATCTTTTTATTAACTTTAGCTCTTGTGAACATTAAATCTTTTGAACTTGTATTTGCTGTGTACATCCTGCAGGCCTCATTTACCTGAGCTCATACCAATCTAAACTATTTTTTAGAGGAAAACACATTATGAAGATAGTATTTTGACTATAACAAATAAATTTATTAAAATGAAATGAATTAAAATGAAACCTATTTTCCTGTTTATCACGGAGTACTTTACTGAAATGTTTACCACAGTCACTTTTTTAAAACAAGTTAAAATTTTTAAACTGTGGCACAAAATAACAACCTTTGTGTTTCTAGTCAAAGCTGACCAGTATGATTTATTTATTGAAACAAAAGGCCAAATGTACACGGGGAAACCTTAACTATATTACAAAAATAATGCTTGCCCATACATGAACATACAGTATTTACAATTCTAAAGTAGACTTGCCATTTCTGTCATTTCTAGGAACCTCTCACAACATTACACTTGCATGTTCCAAGCTTAAGATGTCTTCACATCATGTGCTGCCCATATCTTTGTACCATACTTAGATGGTTTGTTTGGCATGTACTGCTTAAATGGGCACTGTCCAAATCACATCTGACAGGATATGGAAGATAGGGAAAGACATTGTAGCGTGCAAAATTGCCTGACCAGTGTCTGCATCCCATAAACTGGATGCAGATCCGTTGCGGGATCTGTAGACACCACACAAAATCAGCACACCCACGTAGGCTTCGATGTCCAGTGGGTCTACCTCTTTCCAGGTGTTTCAATAAATGCTTCTCCCCTCCAGGTGTGTCATGTTCATGACAATGGGTACAATGAAGTGCGTGAGGAAAAGTTGAAAACAGGACTTGATGTCATCCACTCGAGATATGGCATAGTGGGTTAGTGTTAGGGTTTGGTTCCGTTTTTTTGACCGAAAGGGGACCACAACTTCAGCTGGGTTTTCTATCTCATCAGTGACAGAGTCTTTCCCCTGGGGTTATACATATCCTCAACCTCTAACTCTTCCTCCTCTAAACCCCCCTCACTGTCAACCTGGCTTCTCTCCTCCTCATCACTGTCATCGTGCTGACAAAGACTGAACTGTGAGTAAGGCATCAAAAAAGCTTTACATACCAGAGCTGCAAGAAAGTTGTATTGTTGAAACAATGTTGCAATTTTGTTTTTCAACAGGTGTGGTAAAAATTATGTTGTCAATAGGAGTAGGAAAGGAGTGTAGAAATGTGCTTGAACTCTGTTTTCTACACTAATTGTAGTCTTACCCATTAATTTCCAATGATTGGTCATTTTTGACCAGGGACACCATGAGTGTATAAAAGTTCCATAAAATACACATTTTTATTAAAATACTTCAAATGTATTTTCTGTGTTTGAATGCCATGTGCGAACAAAGTCATTGAACCTCATGAGAAATGGATAGAATTTACTGCACATTTTTAGAAAGGAAACATGTATAGTGGGTACAGAAATTATTCAGACCCCCTTAAATTTTTCGCTCTTTGTTATATTGCAGCCATTTGCTAAATTCATTTAAGTTCATTTTTTCCCTCATTAATGTACACACAGCACCCCATATTGAAAGAAAAACAGAATTGTTGACATTTTTGCAGGTTTGTTAAAAACGAAAAACTGAAATATCACATGGGCCTAAGTTTTCAGACCCTTTGCTGTGACACTCATATATTTAACTCAGGTGCTGTCCATTTCTTCTGATCATCCTTGAGATGGTTC
>JAOVVA010000048.1:14508323-14518569 GCA_028565275.1 Leiocassis micropogon
AGTCTGTGAGAGGCAGAATTATTGTTGGTTGGTAGGGGATCAAATACTTATTTCCCTCATTGAAATGCAACTTAATTGATAACATTTGTATAAAAATTATAGACCCTTCATTTCTTTGTAAGTGGGCAAACTTAGAAAATCTGTAGGGGATCAAATACTTATTTCACCCACTGTATTAGCAGGGTGTTAACACCCCCAAAGCCAACAGAATTTAAATAGAGACAATAGAGAAAAATGTTCTAAAGATCTTGCAACTTGCCACTACTATCAAAAATAAGTAGCATAAATAAAACCATAACTTAATTAACATACTGTTTTCTACTCCTTCTTTGCATTTTGCATCTGACAACTGTCTGCTAATTCACACAATTATTCTTTGTCAATCTTTTGCACTATAGATGCATATGATAATCCCTATAGACTCACAAATAACTGTGCATTGTTTCTGATATTCTCACTAAGCATGAGAATCTTTTAATCCATAGAGCACATAAGTTGCAATTTAGTTTTTAAAAACTGGTAAAGTTATAGATCCTAAAATCCATGTCGTCAGTTAGCGAATGTGCATGATTGAGAAATGCAGGATACTGTGATGTTGGGACTGTAAATCTAGTCTAAACTTGGAGACATGGAGGCTTATACAGTAAATAAAGTTAACAACAAGTAAAACTATGATTTGTTTAGAGAAAACAGGGCTATTTTCAATACTGTTTATGTTGCTGTGTTGTCTATAACATTGACAGAAGTGGAAAAGCATATAGATTTGGCCAGTCATGCACTAATCCTTTCTGACCCAAAGTCTCTGTCTCCCCCAACTTAAATTGCACACAATTCCCTGCCTCTTTTCAAGTAGTTTTTGACTTCTGCACTGCTGTAGTTGTTTCAAATGAACTGAAACGCACTGTTGTGGATTTTCCAATCCCTTGCCTCAATCTGCTGTTTTATTGCATCAGTATGAAACTCCCAAAGATGTCCACTTTCAGAGCTACTTGGCTTACCTTAACATTGTTTGTGGTTAATGTAATATACTAATGTGGTGATTTTGGCCTGCATTAGTTCATATACATTTTTATTTCAATTAATTATGTATAGTATGTATGTGTGTATGTATGTATTATTATAATTATTATTATTATTATTATTATTATTATTATTTGTATTATCTTTGATGTAGACTAC
The DNA here is from genome assembly GCA_028565275.1 of Leiocassis micropogon. Classification (NCBI taxonomy): domain Eukaryota; kingdom Metazoa; phylum Chordata; class Actinopteri; order Siluriformes; family Bagridae; genus Leiocassis; species Leiocassis micropogon. The sequence goes on from JAOVVA010000048.1 coordinate 14,509,503, forward strand.
ACTGGTATCCAGTGATTAAATCTTGTTTCCATTTTTTCACCTTTAGTTTTTCCTGTGTATATATTCCTGGCACCACTGAAATTGTCTGATGAGGAATATTCTTAGTTTTACTACTGGGGTATGTCAACATCCCTGCCAGGTGTAAGAACTGTAGGTGTAGGAAATAGACGCCGCATGACGACTCATAATATTCTGATCAAGACAGCTCTGTCCTGTGTCAGACAGGTTTGCATAGCCTGCAAATTGAGCTTCAGCACTATGAATTGGTCTGTGCAGGTGTCAAACGTAATAACAGGCCCCTTTCATAACACAGCATTCAATCCGTGAACATCCATATTTGATATCGGGAGCTTTATGAGGCTTGTGGCTTCTGTTTACTGACTATTAACTTAACCCCACAAGAACAGAGCTGCTTAGCTTTGGCTTTAAGTCATGAGCTACATCTCTAGATTATACACACCTATAGACACAGACATACTGTGTTATAGAAGCCGTGTATATTCCTACTTGTGGGCTCCCATGGTCGAAAAAGGAATGGAATCATTTGATTCTACATTATAAACCATGTATTCAGCAAGGGCAAAAAGAGACATCTCATGCTTAAGCTGTTTTCAGGCTTCATTTTTTTCCAGCAGTAAGCATGTGTGTAAATCTGCTTAACAGTTTTTCTGCTGTGGCAGTGACACTGCATTCTGTTGCCCAATGCCTTTCGGCCAGGGCTGTAAATGTGAGGGGAATCTTATATCAGCATTAAACACATTTATATAGGGGGAAGAAGGGGCAGAGCAAGAGAGAGAAAAACACAGAAAAAGAAAAAAGCAAGGTCATGATTCTTGCAAGTTATCTACCAACACCTTTCCCATCACAAGGCAGGATTTTGGACAGAGGACATTCTTTTTTGAAAGAAGCACTTATGTGTTTCATATATCTAGATTATAAAGACAGCCTCTGTTTGTAGCTCTCTTATCGAATTTATATATCAGTGTCTGAGGAGAAAGATTATTTCAAGGTTACCCACAGTGTCTAACATGACTGCTGCTATAGGCTTTTATATTACTTAGCATACTCTTGTATTTTGTTGTATTCAATTAATTATAACAATTAACAACAACAGGACGTTGTAGCATGACTTGATTATTGACTATTTTGCACATGTTTTACAATATCTGCTCCGTGGCATGATTTTTAATAGCACAGCATTATTACCAAACCTCACCAATTAAATACCTAGAGTTAAAGCACCTATATTGATTATTATAATAATTATTATTGCTATCATTATTATTATTATTATTGTTGTTGTTGTAGTTGTTGTTGTGCCTGTTTTTGTGTTTTTCACCCATCATTTTTTTTTTAACTACTACCATATGTACCCATGGTTTTTGTCGAAAAATTTAAAAGGTGATCTTAAAAATAGAGTTAAAAATAAGCTGATCAGCCTTAATGTAACCAGTGGTATTATTATTTCAGGTTGAAGCCCACATACTACATATCTGCATGTCTTTTCGTATGGCAAAACTCTCTTTCTAACTTATTAATTCAAAGAAATGAAATTGTAAGGTTACATAAAATTTGTTGGTTGAATATCTTATCCCTTGTTTATACTAAGTTGTACTTCATTCATCATCAGCCAAATACACTTCCTGTTCGGTAATTGGAGAGTAAATCACAGATGAGAAATCGGAAAAGTAGATCGGATAAAGATTACGTTTTGTCTTAACACTATTCAAGCGCGTTAAAATTCACTTATGCCACTTAATAACTAAAATATTAATTAATCCAATATTGACTAATATTTACTAAAAATATTCAGTTTAGCTTTTCTAATCAATATCAATTGGTGCAGGTGTTTGTTTACATTGAGCAATAATTAGTAGATTATTTTAAAGTACATTATTAAATCTGGCACATATTCATAACATCGCTTTTACTCAACATTTTGATTCTAGCGCCTAACACTGCACATTTAGGTTGGTTTTTTTACACGGCCTCACCTCAGACTGTTGAAGATTGGTTTGCTCTAACGACCAATGTTTTATCTCATACTGGCGCTTCACATTACTGCTTGTTATTAGACCCACGGTTTTGAAACATATGAGACAAACTGGTTTTACACTTCCTGCAGGAAGAATAAACATACATTGATTTGTCCATTAATCTTTGAAGGTTTGGTTTTCATAGTGTACTTGCCTCTTTTTTTTGGAGTAAGCAATGCTGTGTCATTGTTTTGTGTGCTTCCTTAAGATCTGGGCACTTTGTAGGTGGATTACAGCCATTTCTTTCTCTGCTGCATACTCTATGTATACACGGCAAACTCTCGCATGGATTGGCTGACGCATATAGCCACGCCCACCTTGAGGAATAAAGTGCTATTGTTACGGGCCCCAGGCACGGTGACCGCAATAACAAAAAGGGTTGTGATTCTGTTTAAAACAGCTTATTGACATGTAAACACATACAGTATTAGGAAACTTTAAGTATCGATTGGAGCGATATATGTTTCTTAAAGGCAAACGATAAAGTGTTTAAATCTAATTTACTATGCAAACGGAATGAATGGCTGCGCACGAATGAACTCTTGCAATAATAGGCTCGGCTTTAACTTATTCAAAAGTTGCTCAAAACTTCACTATATGGTTTCCAACAAACACATTTGTTAAACAAAGTCTAAAACTTTATCCTTTGGTGGTTTAAACACAGTACTGAATGAAAAGACTGAGACGAAAGGAACACAAGACCATGCGATTCTTTCTCCCTAAATTACGAACTAACCGGAAACCAGAGGTCCCATCAGTATAAGCACCCAGGAACAAATAACAACCGTATTAAAGGTTCCGATGCCCCCTTACGCTGTTTTATTCATTATTCAGGACGTCTTGCTAAATGACAAATAATAATTCGCTGAATTCCAAAAGATGTTAGTCCTAATTTAAAGGAATTTTTAATTATAATTTTTTTAAATTATAGTTTTACTGTTTATAAGTACATATATCACCAAATGTGGTTGCACCAATTTGGGTGCACCACACGCTCCCCAGCAATAAAAGTGGCTCCTGACACTTAAAGTTAAACAACTGATGGATAACAATATATATAATAACAATTAACCTTCGTAACCTTTCAAGCGTCTCTTATGCATTGTCTCTGAATAGTCACTTAGTGTCTTTCACTTCAAAAGCAAGGAACTGCATATGGTATCTGCAAGTAAGGGTTTGTTGTAGGGGGAGGGGGTTGTGGGGAAAAGGCATGATGATACAATAAAGGATGCATTGCCGGCTGGACGTTGACTGCGTTCACAATTGGACAAGAACGATAGGCTGGCTGACCCAGGGATGGATAAGTGAATACCCTCGTCGGTTGTCTCTGCTTGGTGGACTGCCTCAAGCGGGGTGATGCCTCTAGATTTAAGTCCTGTTCTAGACATGATTCTGGTTGGGGGCTGGACTCTTTACTCTCCATTTCCTCATGGAGCTGGGGTTCTTCCTGGCCATCATCCGACAGAAGCAAATTCATGCCTTCCACATTATCCATGCTTGTCACTTGTTCCTTTTCAGCATCAGCGCATCGTTCTTGCTCCGGTTGACAATTCTTGTCGGGTCCTGGTCTGCGATGTGACACACTGCGAGTTTGCTCAGTCGCGTGCGGATACTCAATTCGAGGATAGTTAACAGGAGTACGAAACCAATAGAAAGGCGCATCAACTTCTGAGTCACTGATTTCCGGGCTTTGTAATTGGTCAGGAGTCTTTGACTTTTCTTTGGACCTTTTATCTCCCTTTTGTGGCTTGACAGTGGGGTTCTGGACTATATCTACTGGCAAGTCATTTACCTGCAACAGCAAGTTCCTGTGTAGGGTACGAAGTGGACATGCCCCTGTCTCTGGACTTACTTTATATACCGGATTGTCTCCAACCATGCTATCTCATGACGTAGATGGTTTGTTCCCAGTAAGACCTTAATTTGCCAGGCCCACCTCTCTCACTTAGATTGCGCACCAGTACTCTGTCTCCAGGCTGTAGTGTGACTCCCTTGCACCTTTTGTCATAGTGCATTTTACCTTTAAAACTTGACTGTCGACTGTTTGTGCATGCGATACAGTATGCCTCCACCATCTTCCCTTTCCACTTATCAGCATATCCATGTGGCGTTTCAGCATTTTCCATCAGGAGGCCGAAAAGAAGATCTACTGGAAGATGAGGGTGTCTGCCGTACATCAGGTAATGTGGTGAAAATCCTGTGGCCTCGTGCTTGGTACAATTATAAGCGTGAATGACATGGGGCAAATGTTCCTTCCAATTTTGGCGATTCAATCGCTCAACAGGATTGCACTGTGGATGATATGGAGAGGTTCTCGGGTGGCCCACACGGCCGAATTGTCTGAGAGATTTGACCAGTTCATTTTCGAATTCCTGACCCTGGTCGTGGTGGAGTTTAGCTGGGTATCCGAACTTTGGAATAAAGTCATTAAACAGACGATCAGCAGCTCTTTTAGCAGTCTTATTTTTGGTGGTGTAAGCCTGGGTGAACCTGGTGAAATGGTCCACCAAAACTAGGATGTACTCAAAGTCTTTGCAAGACTCTAAGTGGAGGAAGTCGATACAAACTAGTTCAAGTGGAGCATTGGATGTTATGCTGCCCATGGGCGCTCTCTCATGTGTTGCTGGTTTCTTTTGCTTTATGCAGGGGCATTTCCTTGTGACATATTCCTCGATCTCTCATTACATGAAAGGTCAATAGAAAAACTCCCTCGCAAGACTCAAAACTTTTTCCACGCCAACATGGCCCATGTTGTTATGGAGGTGTGTGAGAGCTACCCGTTTATAAACGGAAGGCAAGACCAGTTGCTTCCGTTCTGTGGTCTTCCTGTACAGGAGGTCATCCTCTATATACAATCGACTCCATTCTCTTAAAAGTCTTTTGGTGTCAGTGTCAGCTGTAGCTCGGTCCTCTTCTGACAGCATGATGTCATTTTGCCTTTCCCAATGACTTTCCCAATCACAGGATCTGCCCTTTGCTCGTGGACTAGTTAGTCATGACTGATAGTCTGCAGTGGCTCTTTGAGAGGCTGAGCTGAGGAAGCCAGGCTGAGGGCCGCAACCCATGGTACATCTCCTTGCTTAGCTCTCCTGTTCCCCTCCCAAACTGCATTGACTGCGTCCTGTAACAGTTCTTCCGAACACTCCTCTATGAAGGTATCGATGTCAAGTAGACAGCGCGACAGCACATTTGCATCGATGTTGACTTTTCCTGGGCGATACTTTACGTCAAAGTGGAAATCTGCAAGTTGTCCCACCCAGCGGTGTCCAACAGCATTCAGCTTAGCTGTGCTTAAAACATATGTCAGGGGATTATTATCTGTAAAGACAGTGAAATGGGGTGCATAGAACAGGTAATCTTTAAATTTGTCACACACTGCCCACTTGAGGGCTAAAAACTCTAGTTTTCCGCTGTGCAAGTGGTAGTTTTGTTCGGCTGGTGTTAGAGTACGTGACCCGTAGCCTATTACTCTCATCTTGTTGTCCTGATTCTGATACAAGACCGCTCCCAGACCATTCTGCGATGTGTCCGTGTGGAGGATAAAGGGACGGGTAAAGTCGATAGGCTAACACTGGTGGCTGGGTCAACATGTCAATTAAGCGCTCAAGGGAATCTTGGTGTTCTTTTTCCCATTGTATTGGAGCTCGAGATGACTGTTGGGGATGCTTTGTTCTGCCTCTGGCTGGTTTGGTGTGGGAGGTGTCAGTTTTGACTTGGAGCAAGTCGTACAGAGGTTTTCACACTTTTCTGGTTTTAGTTTGACTCCATGGCGTTGTATGGCCTTGAGAACTTTACACAAAACTTGGACATGTTAATCAAATGACTTTGAGAAACAAAACACATCCTCAAGGTAAGGAATACAGCATGTCAAGCATGTCAAGCATCTCCTCCATACTTTGTTGGAAAGCCGCCGGTGCATTGGACAAACCGAAGGGTATTCTCACCCACTCGTAGAGCCCCCATGGAGTTGTAAATGCAGTCATGTACCTTGATCCTTCAGCGATGAATCATTGGTAATAGGCCTTGCCTTGGTCCAGGATGGAGAACCAGCTGTAACCTCCAAGTGAGTCTGTGAGGTCCTGGATTTGTGGAAGTGGATGTTTATCTGGGACAGTTTTGTTATTCAGGAGGCGGTAGTCGATGCATAGACGTAGAGACCCATCCCTCTTTCTAAGACAAATGACAGGGGCTGCATAGGGAGACTGAGATTTTACCACCCACCCTTTAAGTAACAGTTCTTGGATGTACTCTTTCACTTCTCTGTAAAGGGGCTTTGGGATGGATGCGTAGGCTCTCTGGACTGGTGTGTCATCTTTAAGTCTGATTTTCATTTGTAGCGAGGGAATACACCCTATGTCGCCACTGTCACGAGAGAATGCCCGACACTCTTCAACTAACACCTCTTCGACTGACTTTTGTTGATCTGGACTGAGGTGACTAAGGTCAACTGGCGACAGCCAGGGCTCAGTAAGAGGATTACAAGGAGGGGTGGTTTTGTCTATCCCTGTGGCCAATATTGTGATTGGGTTAGGTTGGTTTGAGGTGGTTGCTGGTGTTTCTGTTTCTATTAGTTTGGCGACATGTTGGATTGTTCCCAGAGCTGTGCATCTTGGCAGGGACACATCATCTTTTGATTGGTTGGATATGGGAATCTTAATATAGGGTCTCTGTATGTTGTTAACTTTCAGGAGTCCCTCTCCTATACTCAGATGTCTTAAAGCAACATTATCTTCAACAGGTTCATACAGAACAAGGGGGTCAAAGTTCTGAGGTACCCTGCACCATACTTGAACCGCTTTTCCAGCTGGAATAGTAACATTATCTTTTCCAACCCTCACTGCGGCCAGAGTACAGTCTGTCTGTCTCGGCACCTGTATGAAATTGACCATGGCCGCCACTTGCTCCTCATCAATTCCAAAAGCTCTGCGTAGAAGGCTGTAGAGTACGGCACTAGCATTCTTGTCTGATTGTTGTCTTTGGATGATGACCCCAAGCACATTTGCTCCAACTAAGGGTTGAGGAAGTGGCAACCGACTGACTAGAAATAGGGCATTTCCTATAAGATTGAGGCCTTCGTGACCAGCGAGCATAACGGTGAGTATGACCCACTCATCATAGGGGACTGCTTGGCCATTAACTGCATAAACCTCAAGTTCATTATCCAGCAATTCTCATAGAGGCCTCACATGGTGGTTGGTGATATATTTCTTAACCCACTGCCTGTCTACTATGCCTACTTGGGAACCAGAGTCAAATAGTACTGTTACAGGGTAGCCACTAATGAAACACTTTAAAGTACTCTTTTTACCTACTAGGGGAAATTGACATGTTGTAGTGCTTTGCCAGGAGTATGTGCGGGGTTCCTTCTTATGACATCTAAGTCGCTGGTTCTGATGTCTGGTATGTTGTTTGGCAGGTTGTGTTGGAACAGGCTTTACAGGCTGGGACCGGGGGTCGGCGCTGGTCTCTGGCTGTCCCTCGACAGAGACCGGTTCCCGTTACCCTGAGACATTGTCCGCTTCAGGCACCCAACTGCTCGATGTCCAGACTCGCCACAGACAAATGGCTACAGTCCTGGAGGTTTATCTCAGTGCACTTTGGACAAAGGGATGTTTTCTTTAAAGGAGCCATGTGTTGGTTTGTGGGTGGTTGGGAGAGGCAGCTGTACTGTGGTTGGGGAAAGGAATGTGGGTTGGGGTAGGGAGGAGCCTGAGTAGCTGGGGATGGGAAACAGTGTTGTTGATTCGCCGTTTTCAGCTCCATTAAGCTGGTTACCATATCAGTTAAAGTTTGTACCTGGACTGCGAGGTGTTGAATTGTTTGGGTAGTGTTCTGTTCCTTGGCTGTCGTTGTCTCCCTTGTTTCAAGTACAGCACTCTGGACTTGTGAAGGCTTTTGATGAATTAATTGACTTAACCTGCGCTGATGTTCATTCTCGTCACTAATTATTTTGGTGACCTCCCATAGTATTTCTTCGTCAGCGACATTGTTGTTTAAAGTAATGGGCCTTAGTCTTTGCCTCAAGTCTGCATACTTAACGCCCAAACCTTGGGCAGACTGTGTGAAGGAAGACTTCTTGTATAGTCTTTGGGTCGTATAAAATGTCTGTGTTGGCCTGTTTGGACTGAAAGATGAGTTTTTGCTTAAGTCCGATCATACGGTACAAAAACTGCTGGGGTGACTCTTGAGGTCCCAAGGTAGGACCTCAGGAAGCACTAAAGTTTGAAAATTGACAGTTCATCTTTTAGCATCTGCATGTCTCTAAAGGTGTCAGGTTTGACAATTCTCAGTACGCAACTAACAGTCTCCATTTCTGCAAATCCTTCTCTTAGGCCCTCATTAATCTGCTTGGTGAGACTATTGTAACTAATGTCAGAGCTGTTGTCCCCAATCTGTCCTCCGAATAATTTAAATTCTCTACGAGGTATATAGGAAAGGTCTTTTATAGTGACTGGTCTTTCCTGAGTGAAGTGTGTCCTGGAACTTACTTGTGGTTGGCTTGGCTGACTAGGTGTTGTAGCAGGTTGGGGCCCTGTGGCTTCACGCTGCTTCAGCTGCTCCATCAGTTTCTCATACACACTTTTCAACTCCGTGATTGACTGTGTTTCTCTGTTGTCTCTTACATTTGTGACTAATGCATTATCAGACAATGGTGGTGAGCCTGATATCATGTTCGACGAATGAGGACTGGGTGTGGCGAGTGTCTCTTGTTCAGCTACTTCACTGACTGGTAACTCGGCAGGGTAACTCTTTTTAATAAGCTGGTCTATTCCATCATTCAGCATCAGAAGCTGACTCAGCCCCTCATCCTCTAGTTGTAGCAGAGTGTCAGACTGAATGTAGGCAGTGACATAGTCCGTGCAGCTTTCTTCATTGGTCTGATTAAACCGGACTGGGTCTCCGTTGTCTGTAGCAATATTCGTGGCTAGCTCGAAGAGTCTCTACAGCAGTCTGGCTTCCTTTTGTGGCGACGAGTCCTTTTCACTTTTGATCGTCGTCTCTCCTTGAACACCCACTGGCTGGCTGAGCTG
>JAOVVA010000048.1:14540103-14559751 GCA_028565275.1 Leiocassis micropogon
CACCTCCACACACAAACAGGGCCGAAGCCACTAACCCAAACACCCTTCCCCAACAGGGTGAACACATAGAAACCCCTGCAAAGCATGCTGGTCGTCAAGCCACAATATGTTTACAGGGCTTCTAGACTTCATCAAATTTACTAGACTGTCATCTGAGATACATATCTAATACTAACGTAGTTTAAGATGTCCTTTAATGCTGATGGACCAAGGACATTTATGAATTGAGCACCACACAAAAAGTTGACCAACAGAAACTAAATGCTGGCATCCTCTTTTGACAAAGTTCTCATAAGGATAAAGAAAAAGGTTTTCATTTGCTAAGCTTCCAGGTTTTGAATGAGCCAGTCATGATGGCTCTTTGTTAGCAAAAAGCTCACTAATTCGTTCTGACCTACTGTTGTTCATTAATCTAAAGTTACAGGAATACATTTCCGCCACTATGGCAATATGTTTACTGAAATGTATATAGCAGCATTATTTTCATACTTCACTTATAGCTCCAAGCATATTATTTTTTCTTACAGTTAATTGTGCAGTATAAATCGTTTAATTAAAAATGAACATTAATACACCACTGCTATCCATTTGCTATTTTATTCCTAGGCGTAAAAAGGAAAGTGTATGAAAAAATGGGGGGAACAGTTCAGCAATTGCTTTACATACAAACTACTTACTTTTTATTTGCTTTTGATATCCCCTTTTCTGTTCTTTATTTTAACATTTTACATCTGTTATTTCTGAGCCTGTGTTTGATTTTATTTTATAAATTAATATGCCTGCCTTTCTCCTGCTTTGGTTTTAAATCCAAAAACAAGCAGCAGATTAGTTGATTTTTTTTTGTCATCACTGCTGTCTTCATACTTAAAAAACTGTGGTTTAGTTGTATTAAGACATAAAAATAAGTTTCTGTTTTTCACACTTTGTGCAATTTCAGTAAAATGTCACGAAGGAAACCAGTGTGACTGCTGCCTTCTAGTTTTCTATTTATTTATTAATTAATTTATTTAGTAAACGTCCACAAAGCCTTCTTTGAAATAAGATTAGGAAATAATAACATTGTTGTGCAGATCGGGGCACTAAATAAAACCAAAGACAGAACGGGCTAGTGTGCAATCCTGAAAAGTATTTTATTTCCAATATTTTTAAACCAGTTTTATTATTATTATTTTTATGTGGATCATTATTTGAAGGCGGCACGGTGGTGTAGTGGTTAGCACTGTCGCCATGCACCTCCAGGGTCCGGGTTCGATTCCCGGCCAGGCTCGATTCCTGTCTCTGTGTGCATGGAGTTTGCATGTTCTTCCCATGCTTGGTGGGTTTCCTCCCATAGTCCAAAGATATGCAGGTTAGGCTAATTGGCGTTCCCAAATTGCCCATAGTGTGTGAATGAGTGTATGTATGTGTGTGCCCTACGATGGATTGGCACCCTGTCCAGGGTGTGCCCTAAGTCTCCTTAGATAAAGCGGTATAGAAGATGAGTGAGTGAGGATCATTATTTGCACTAGGTTACCAGGAAGCCTGGAGACTATCCCAGGGGACTTGGGGCATAAAGTGGGGTACCCACACACACACACACACTACAGGCAGTTTGTAAATGGCAATTAGCCTACTCTGCATGTCTTTTGCCTGTGGTAGGAAACCAGAGTACACAAAGAAAACCCACCAAGCACAGGGAGAACATGCAAGCACAGACACGAGGTGGGAATCAATCCTTCGACCCTGGAGGTGTGAGGCAATAGTGCTCAGCAATTCATACTTAAAATAAATGTATTTATTTTAAAAAACAAAAACAACACACACAATCACTGCCCCCTGCATTTCAGTTTTTTAAGACTGGGCTGAGCTAAATCTTGTCTGACTTCCTCATCTATCCTCCATTTTCATTCCTTTCTCCTTTTAGAAGTGAGAAAGTGAGGGAGCAAATGAGTGAATGGCAACAGCTTTTGGATTAATTGTCATTTCATTATCTTACTGAGAGTTCAGCCGTGACCAAACTCACACAGAGCAATTTAGCACTTCACCAGTCCCGCTAGCTGCACCCAGAGGAGAGGGAGGGGGCGCCTGTAACTCTAAACACCCGTACATTTCTCTCAAGCACCTCTCCTAAGTCTCTATATATTTGTCGTATGTGATAGCCAATTAAAAAAGACAAGGCTTTTTTTCCCTATGCGTAGCCCTATATGTATAATACACAACTGAAATAGATCCAACCTTAAATACATCAACTTTTTATCAGTGCATGTTTATCAGTGATGGTGCACGAGTCCAATCAGCTCAGCTGAACAGCATTTAAAACTAAACACTTCAGTCATCAAATATCATTGTTGCTTTCATCGTTCTGACAAACCTTACATTTTTGTGTTAAATTTCACATACACAGAGGAGTGTGTGGTACTCAACTATAGCTATGTGATAAGTTTGAGCTTTGAGTTTGAGTTTTGCTCTGCTCTCATTTAACTCATGCTATTTTGTCTGAGGTGCATGCTGTTATGTGCATATTGAGTGTACTCAGACCAAACCGCTTCAAACAGAGCTCTCTCTGTCTCTCTTTCTCACTCTTTTTATCTGTCTCTTACACACACACACACACACACACACACACACGCAGAGGAAGCAGACAGAAACCTACAGCGGCATTCATAAGGAATCATAAGGCTTATGAAATTCATTATAACTGTGACAGTTAATTGCATTTCATGATAATTAATTTAATTATCATGCATTCAGATCCCTCAGACAAAAGTTTCTGAGCTTTCAGATCCTAATACTACCAAATGACTGAGCTTTCAGATCCTAATAGTACCAAATGACAGTTTGAGTTAAATTTAATTTAAAGGTAACTACCTTTTCTTAGAAACTGACAAAATATATTTAAAAAAAACAGTGCAGAAATTAATTTCATATCACATTGCCCTGGCAGTAACTAGGTGAGGTAAGTTGGATGACTGATTTTTAGAGGTCTGTCTGGGAAAAGTCTAGCTATTATTAATCTAAATGTTTGAGTGGCATAGATGTGACCTGGCAGCCAAGGAGAGTGAACTGGGAACCACATGCATGGACAGTGATGACTTCACTGTACTAGTCAGTCTGGCGCTAGTCACCATTGAGTGAGCATCTTTACTGCATCCTAAATGACTGAGCCAGTAAAGCAAAGAATCGTCATCATATTTTGCATTAAGCTTGTTGATATTAATGTTTCTCTGCGGAAGGCTTTCGGGAATGATGCAATGAGTGCACGCAAATAAAAGTGTGGCACAAAAGCTTCAAAGATGGTTGAGAAACTGTTGAAAAGTTAAAAGTGATCCACATTCTTGAAAGCCTGCTCAAGCAAAATACGTGAGAATGTTGAACATGTACGGCCTGAAATCAACAAAAATTGGCGACAGACAGTGCGAGAACTAAAAGCATAATTATTCAATAATGAGGTTATTACATGTAATCCAGTCATTGCATGGCTGAATACGTGTGTGTGTGTATGTGTGAGTAGACTACCCCATATATGTATGTGTGTGTTTTATACAGAGTATTTATATCTGCATAAGGTAGTCAATTTGCACATGCACAGTGGCATTTGAGTCACGGCAATGCGTCCAACTATGTCATGCACATCTACAGTGCAGAACAGGACCACAAGCCCATGTTTATTTGCTACACCACATCAGCTCAACTGGGACTGAATGTTTATGCAAATTTCACCTAAGCCGATTACATGCCAAGCAGTGTCACTGCAAATGCTACTTATTATACAGACTTCCAATTTTCCAAGCAGATAAGATAGAGGCAGAATAATGTTATGTCAGTAATCATCCTTCTGCATTATTATGGTATTATAAAGATATGTTTCATGTCAACCAAGACATACCAGTATAGCTTTCTATACTGAAACTCATTGTGAATCTATGTTTTATAGCCAATTTTTTTATTTTAAATTCTGTACAATAAACGTTGCACACAGTAATTGTGTAGGGGTCATTTTTGAACATGACGTGTATATATAGTGCTGAGAAAAAGTACTTGCCTTCTTCCTGATTTTTTTTTAATTTTATTTATTGACCGCATCTTAAATTATACTTTATTCAGATAATCAAATGTTATGCAAAGATAACCTAGGTGTATGCAAAATGCAGTTTTTAAATGATGATTTCATTTATTAAGAGAAAAAAAGCTGTCAAAATCTATCTGGCCCTATGTGAAAAAAATAAGTGCCCCCTTGCTAAGTCATGAATGAACTGTGATTAACCACATTTTGTGGAACACTGAGCTAAGTTTCACTGCTAGGCCTGCTTAATTAAGAAATTACTTAAATAGAATTTGTTTGACAAAGTGAAGCATGCTAATGATCTCAAAAAGCAACACATCATTCTGCGATCTACAGAATTTCAAGAACAGCTTATTATCCAAAAATGGAGAAAACTAAGGCCAGTGGTGAACCTTCCCAAGAGTGACAGGCCTACCAAAATTACTTCAAGAGCACAATGACAACTCATCCAGGAGCCCATAAAAGAAGTCAGAACAACATTTAAAGAACTACAGGCCTTCTTTCCTGAGGTTAAGGTCAGTCTTGATAATTTAACAATAAGAAAGAGACTGGGCTAAACAGTAAAAAAAATAAAAATAAATAATAAATAAAAAAGAGCACTAAACCTCATCCCATCTCACCAAAAAACATCTTGATTATCCGCAAGACAGTTGGGCAAATATTCTATGGACTAATTAGACACAAGTTGAACTTTTTGGAAGGTGTGCATCCTGTTACATCTGGCATAAAACGAACACTGGTGATGGTAGTGCGATGATCTGGGGCTGCTTTGCATTTTGACTTACCATAATTTATGGAACCATGAATTCTGCATGCTACCGATCTGCATCCAACCATCAGTTTGTGACCTCAAGATCAAGTGCGCTTGGGTTACACAGCAGGACAATGTTCAGAAACACACCAAGTCCAAAAAAAAAGGTGTTGGAGTGGCCTAGTCCAAGTCGGACTTAAATCCAATTGATATCCTGTGGCATGACCTTAAACAGGTCCTTCATGCTCGAAAACCCTCCAATGTGGCAGAATTAAAACAATTCTGCAAAGAAGAGTGGGTCAAAATTCATCCCCAGTGACTCATTGACAGTTATCAAAAATGCTTGCAGTTGTTGCCGGTTAGTATTTTTTTGTTGTTTTTCCCTAGTAAATGAAATCATTAATTTAAAGTTGCATTTTGTATTTACATGTGTAATAGTAAAATATGTTTAATGATCTGAATAATTTAAGTCTCAAAAAAACAGAAGAGGACAAATACTTTTTCACCGGTCTGTATATGTTCAAAAGTCTAGTTCAAAAGTTCAATGGGGGTGAATATGCTGTGGCGCCCACTCCTGAAAAGACCATCAACATTTTTGAATGCTATCTATCTATTTATCTATTGATCGATCGATCGTCATGGCGTGCGCCTATGATGGGCGTGTGCCTAAATCTTAAATCGCTCCTCGCTCACTGGGTAGGCAGCAGGTGTGTGAAGGAGCGGGGGCCATGGGAATGGGAATGGGCATCGGCTCATGAGTAATCCCTACTAATGGAACCTGGGCTTCCCCCATGCTATAAAACACAGCGGGGAGTGTAGCTTGGTGTCTGTTGGACTGTCTGTGTAATCTGGAGAACAGCAAAGCTGAATCGCATGTCAGACACTAAAAACGTGCTTGAGTCTCACAGGAGGGAAGTAGGAGCTGCCTGGGGAAGAGACGCAAGTGCGCGCAGGCTTCACAGGAGGGACGTAGGAGCTGCCTGTTGAAGGCTTGCAGGTGTTGCTATGCGCCCTCGACTTCAAAGGCATGAGTGGAATATTCCTTTGATCGCCGCAGTAAGGACAGCCGTGAGCTCACTGCCGGAGCTCCCGCGACTTTTTAACTCTCAAATGGAAACAGATTTCGTGACCTACCGCCGAGGAGGAAAAGGCAGCTAGAAGATACACGTCGAGGCCCCCATTCCCAGTCAGGGAATGCCGTCACAGAGGACTCCCATCTCTCATGAGAGGAGAGCCATCACGAGTGAACCGCGCAGGATCTGATGCCTACATGGGCCCACACCACCACTCTAACCGCCTCCACCACTCACCAGCTTGTGCCCGCATGCCAGCGGGGCACTGCCCACAGACTTGCACATCTTCACTTCATTCCACCACCTATTCCCTTCCTTCCTTCCTTCCTTCTTAAACCATTTCCTTCCCCTTTTTCCAAGTAAAATTACCCATTTTCCATAAGACCTCACCTCATGTCTGTGTGTCTGTGGTGCCACCCTGGCAAAAAGATTGAACCCGTTACAATACAGCTGCATTAAATACCAATAAATATAATCCTAAAACTTTTTCCCTCCTCAGAACTACCTGTCTGTGTATGCTTTTATTTAAGATGATGATTACACAGATACATCATAATCCAAGAGAACAATGGGTGCTTTAACAAAATCAGCGGCTTTTGTTCTCAGAAATGTTCCACATCTTTGCAGAGATCAGGGTTGTTGAAACTTACTGTCATGCTCTCGTCTGCCTAGAAAAACATGTGGCTCTCTCTCACAATTGGGAAGATGATCGTCAGAGCCAAATAGTCCACCAAGCCAAAGGCATGATACCACTGCCTAGCACACAGGTGTCTCTCACTCCATTGGGACACCATATTTTTGTTTTACCAGTCATAGCCTGATAAGCCACTAAAAATCCCATAGTTTCACTGTTGTGACTGCTATCAACAGATGGTAGTGCCAAATACGACATCTGGGTTAAATCTGATTGGCCAACATATTATCTGCCATACGTTTTAAATGATGGAATGACTGCCTTGTACTGCCATACACTAGCCGTATGGCTAGTTCTATGTAGCCATAAGGCTGGTGCGTGGCAGTATAAGGCAGTCATTCCATCATTAAAAATGCATGGCAGAGGGTTTTAAAGGGTTTGTTCTGGAGAAGAAAAGAGTTAAATGAGTACACTCATCCACCACTTCAAGCAACTTGGATTCTATGCCTCTCTACTCCTTCTCCAGGCAACTTGATTTTCAAATGAAATGCAAAATTTACTTTCATCTGAACAGAGGATCTTGGCCCACTGAGCAACAGTCCTGTTCTTTTTTCCTTAGCCCTGGTAAAACACTTCTGATGTTGTCTCTGGTTCAAGAGTGGCGTAATACTTTGAATCCAAAAGTTTTAGGTTATTTCCTGAAGGCATACCTACATAGTGGCTCTTGATACACTGACTCCAGCCTCAATTCACTCCTTGTGAAGCTTCCCAGATTCTTGAATCGGCTTTTCTTGACATTCTCCTTAAGGCTGTAATTATCCCTGTTGCTTGTGCACCTTTTCCTACCAATAATTTCCATTCCAATCAACTTTCCATGAATGTGCTTCAATATAGCACCTTTTGTGGCCATTACCCCCTTTGTGGAAGGTGTCTATGATCATCTTCTGAACAACTGTTAAGTCAGCGCTCTTCCCTATGAATGTACTGAACTAGACAGAGAGATGTACTGTATGGTATTCATACTGTACAAATAGTAATTTACTCAATCTGAAAATTTAATATTCTAATATTTTTACTGGATTTTTTATTATCATGAGCTATAAGCTGTAATCATTGAAATAGTTAATGAAATGGAAGAAATGGTTAATTTTAAATGTAATAAACCTAGATTATAATATATAATAATTATAATAATATAATTCATATTAATATAGATTTAATTATTAGGGACAATTAACTTTTTCATTATATTCTAATTGTTTTAAACTTATTGTAGTGTACAGAAAATCATAAAACTTATCTGATTTAGTATGTCAGATGTAGGGGGGAGGAGTTGCAGGCAAGTGCTGCTAATCATCAGATCATCACATGTACAGTGCATCATCAAGAGTCCAGACCGTTATAAAAGTAGATGTATTGGCAGTTTGCTGATCTGGAGCATTCCGTTTTGTTAACACAGTGACAAGAGGAAAAGACATAGGCAATGGTCTTAGAGAAGCAATTGTTGCTGTTGATTAACCTGGAAAGGGTTGTAAAAGGGTCTGACCCAAGGTCAGACTGTGCAATGCTTAAAAAAAATCCTGGAAGTACATCTTAGACACTACAGGCCACACTGAGCATGTTAAATGTTAAAGTCCATGACAACACAATTAGAAGAAGACTGAACAAGTATGGTTTGTTTGGAAGGGTGCCAGGAGAAATCCTGTTCTATCTAAAAAGAACACAGACCCATAACTGAAGTTTGCAAAATGACATGTGAACAAATCACAAGACTTCTGGAACAATGTCCTATGGACAGATGATATCAAGGTACAGCCATTTGGCCTTGATGCCCAGTGCCATGTTTGGCGAGAATCAAACAACATTTCAGAAACATTTCAGCAGAAATACCCCATAACCACTGTGAAGCATAAAAATGTAGTGGTGATGATTTGGGCTTATTTTGCATCCACAGGATCTTGGAGCCTGCAGTCATTAACTTGTCCATGAACTTATCTGTATACCTGAGCAAATCGAAAAAACAAACGTAAAAGGAAGAATTAGGTCATGCAACAGGACAATAAAGCACTGTAATAAGTCCATATCATAATGGCTGAATCAAGGTTTTGGAATGGCCTAGTCAATGCCCAGATCTCAACCCAATTGAAATGCTGTGTCAGGACCTTAAGAGAGCTTTGCATATGCGAATGCCCAAAAACCTCAATGAACTAAACCAATGTTTTACAGAGAAATGGGCGCTCCTTCACAAAGATATGAGATTCTGTCATACAGGAAACGATTCCTTCAAGTTGTAGCTGCTAAATCTGGCTGTACAAGCTATTGAATTAGGGGGTTACTTATTATTGCACACATTTTAATTTTTAATTATAATTTGTTTTGATTATTTTTTGTAAAGTAAATAGTGCTCTTCAGACCTTCAGACCCCATGCGATCAGCTTTTATTATTTTAATGATTTTATTTAATTTATGTATAGTATAGTATAGTATAGTATAGTATAGTCCATATATATATATATATATATATATATATATACACACACACACACACACACACACACACACACACACACACACTTCTCTTCATCCTAAGCACAGTAGGGAAAATCACTCTAAAATAGAATCACAATCCTTTTGTTGTTGAAAGCTCTTTTTGTACCTCTTCACCTTATTCACTTTTTATTTTGCTGTTTTCCCTAAAAGGCAGTGGAAGCCAGGATGACACAGAATGAGAAGCGCCACAGGGAGTCTACTGAGAGAGAGAGGGAGAGAGAGGGAAAGGAGAAAGTTTAAGAAAGAAGCTGCAAAATCTGTGGTGACCAGCTGCAACAGAGAAGATAGCAGAGAGCGGCTTTTAATTCTCAATCCCCACAGAGCCTTTGAAAATTACCAATCTTCTTATCACAGACGCAGGGCTGCTTATGCAAATTGTTGTAGAGTGGAACGTTTAAATGGAAAATTACTCGACAGCAGTTTTTTGCCTCCTATCCACTCCCCCCACCCTCGCTTTGCCTCTCTCTCTTTCCACATAGAAAGCCTGTTTCCAGTCTCAGATAAGAAGATGAATTGTGCTCCGTGCTTTGAAGCGCGTCAGGATTTAAAGACTCCAAGCCCAGCTCTGGTCTAGCACTGCTGCTCTCAACCGTTTTGTAGTGAGAAGCGAATGAAAAAAAGTGAAAAAGAAAAGCATTTCAAAGCATCATAAGTTCTGTGCTCCCAAACACGGGTGCTGCCTGCGGATGTCATCTTTGGAAAATATATATTTAAATAGATCTACTCAGCACTTAAATGCACTTCCCAATTTTTGTATTTATCTGTTTGTACTTCTGGTTTAATTTATAAACATGACAAAGTATTGGGGAACTGGGGAACGGCAGGGGGTACTAAAAACTGTTTGAGTAATATAATGCCAAATAGCACTTGTGGCATTCTAAAAAATACATTAAATTCCATCATGTTATCCCTTATCAGAGATGCAGAATGTGTCCACGAAAACCGGAACATGTTACTGTCTCTTAAAAAATAAAAGGAATTTGAATTTGTTTTATGTCTTTGGACACCAGTTCAGTTTGTGTCAATATACAGATGTTATTAAGATTCATGTTAATGTAAGATCCTGATAATTAGAGATCGTCTGATTGTACACTGACAAGTATTTACTGTATTATCTATTGTTGGTCTTTATTCTTTTTTTTTCTTTGGGCTTACACAAGCATAAAACATATGACAACCACAATGTTTGGGGTCCTATACATGGAAAGCAGTTATTGACTCCAGACAGTAAATCTTTGTGGGTTTTCCTACGTTTCCAAATTTGATTCCAAATTGGTGTGATCTTAAAATTATAGGAAATTAAAGGGCCTTCTTGAGGAAGTTGCCCAAATTTGGTATTGCACGTCATGGTGCTTAAAAGATCCTGGACATTAAAAAAAAAATGCTGACCGTAATCAAAATTTAATGTAGTTAATCACTAAAATAACATGATAGCAGCTTTGAAGCTTAAGACTTCATGATAGAAGTCTTAAATTGGAAGATGGATTGTAATGTTTTGTAGGCACTTCCCAGGTGGTTCCTACCACTTCATATTGGTTAATAGAGCGTGAAAATGTGCTGAATTCATTGCTTAGTGTTGGCATGGAAGGTGTTGAGCTGTCCATACTGGAATGCTTGTAAAACCCTCTCATACAACTAAATCCAACCCTGTGCACTAAACTAATATGTTTATAATAAATGTCACTGCACTGCATTAGTGACATTTATTAAGACAGTCTGTGCCAGGTTCATACAGTAGCTCTTGTAATCAAAGACTACAGAGCCCCTAAAAGAAGACGTGTTTCAGAAAATGCTAATTATTTGGTGTGCATGAAAAAGTATCTGTGCACACAAGAAAGGATATTGTGGATCAGATGATTAAGTACATCAGCTATGTTTTTACACATCCAACCCTGAACAATTAACCAGTGAATTTTATGCACTAAAAGATACAACATTGTGTATGTTGATGTTTATTATGTAAGTGTTCCACAGGTATTAAGTAAAGGGTGACAGATCTTAGACAGCTCTTAACAGTCTGATATGAGTTTGACATGATTCATACTGGAGTCCTAGGTGATTTAGAAGTATAATATATATATATAATATATTAAAAAAAAATATATATATATATTATAGCTAATGCATAGTATTTATAATACATAATACATTCAAGGTGATTTACAGTAATCCCTAAGACCCGGACGCTACTGTTGGCTACCCTGTAATTTCTCCTCACTCTTTCTATTTATTAGTACCGGATAACTATGAACTTAATGTCTTTAAACGTGGTAAAGGAATAATACCCAGTGATTTTCATATGGGGGATCTTACAATGATATACTCAATGATATTAGATTTGGGTGACCAAGAATTGTGGGCGCCCCTTAGCAGGGTTGCTTTTGCATATTATTTTCTTACTAGTGACTATCATTACCTCAACAAGCCACCTTAATTGTAACTATGTACTACTCAAAAATGTATTTAAGTGTGTTTC
Organism: Leiocassis micropogon; assembly: GCA_028565275.1. Classification (NCBI taxonomy): domain Eukaryota; kingdom Metazoa; phylum Chordata; class Actinopteri; order Siluriformes; family Bagridae; genus Leiocassis; species Leiocassis micropogon. The sequence goes on from JAOVVA010000048.1 coordinate 14,551,630, forward strand.
TGTAATAATTATTGAAATTTTACATAGCTTCTATTAAATGAGATGTTTTCTCATACTGTTTTAAAAATAACTACAGTAACCATCAAATTTGTTCATCTTACATCTCATCCTATCTTTTTTGTTTCCACAGAAGCAGCTGAGAAAAAGAAAATGCTACTTACTAATAGGTGGAGTTTTTATTCTAATTGTACTGATCTTCATCATTGCTATGTCAACCAGAAACTAAAAACAAACCCACAGGTAAGCCACCTGCCTTCACACCAGTACACAAAATTAATATACTCATATGCACAATTAATTCATTATCCTATCTCTCTACATAATCAAAAAGTTAAGTGTGATCATGTTCTTTTATTTCTATTACTTGTCTTTTGTTAATCCAAAAACTTGTGAACCCAAAAAGAAGCAATGTTTGTTTTCATTGTGCCTTTAATTATGATGAATGAAAACAGAGCTTATATAATTTGCTATTTAAAAAAGAAGGACCAATTAGCACAAATGCTACAATTAAACTCTAGACATTTGGGTAACGTGAGATAATACATCAGAATGAAATTAAATAGTCACTTGAAAGCTTTTTTTTTTTTTTGATAAAGTGACTCATGCTAATATTTAAATGTATTATATTTATATTAAAACAATGTGGGCAGTTCCTGAATAATTTATTTATTCAAGAGGAAAAAAAGATACTCTACACTGTATTTAAAATACAGTGGTCATCCATCAGTAATGGCATCATGTTTATTTATTAATTTCCATGTTCCTTGCCTCATTCTACATGGGTGAGGTGATACTTGGAGATGATCGGAGGACTGAGTCTATTTTCACGAGATGGAACAGGAGATGTTAATCTGTGTGGTTGATCTCCTCTCACAGCCTCCTGTGAGAGATCAGGCTGAGTGACAGTCTGGACTCCTCCAAATATCGATCAACACACACATTTCTTTCTCCTTTTTTTAAGATAACCTGCACTGCATTTCCTCTTTTCTGTTTTCTCTTTCTCTCTTACTTATTTGCACTCTATTTCCTTGAAAATTAATCTGTCATTTTGATAATGACTACATTCATTATATTGTAGTATAAGTAAACATACTAATATAAATTATACCATAACTGATCTGATTATTATTAAATTATGTTATAGTAGTGCCAAAGAAGTGCAAACTTACAGTACAACCCCTCCACATCCCATGTCACTAATCGCTATCACCTACTGTACAGTATGTCTTGGTCCTTCTTTATTTGCATCATTATTTAATTTCTAGCTTTTCGGTGCCTGGTTGTCTAGCTTTGGTTGTTACACTAGTTGTCAATTGTCATAAGGTCCTTGTGTTGTCATGCAACGACAGTATCGCTTTATGATACCTTATCACTCTGTATATTTTTGGCTTGTTCACAGTTCATGTATCATTCTTGTTTTCACATGCCTATTGGTTTGTTAAAGAAAAAGCCTATTTTGTTGATGACATTTATTTCTGAATACATATATAATTGTATGTTTACAATCTTAAATTAATGTGTTAATCAATTTCTTGCCATATAAAGGTCTTAATGCGATTTGTGGTTAATTACTAACCATGCAGTTTAGTTTGTTTTTTTTAATAGAAACCTTCTTATTGGTTGTTCTCATCTCAGTATGTACATTGGGTTATCTCCCCAAGATTGACTGTCAGATATCATTTATTACTTGCTTACAAGAATCATATTTGTAGTGAAAATGGGATTTCATTGTAGGCACCGTGTAGTGTGTGGGGAATGAATGCAGGCAGTGTGGCAGCCTGAGCAATAATGTCTGGTACGCTGCCATCACAGGCTCTGCTGTAAGAATGGCAGAGCTAGCCAACCTGCTGTGTACAGGGAATCAGCTCCAAAAGCAGTATGGATTTATAAAGAATTAACAGCTCTGAGTCTATGTAAACACAATGCTCTCTGTTCTGTCATTAGCCTGCTTTATTGTTTATTTTACTTTTGTCATGTGTTCTCTTTCTTGGCTATTTAACCTGTAGTTTGCTTTTGGTTAGGAGCTGCAGTCTCATCTCTCTTTTTGGGTTGCTTGTTTGAGGACTGAGGCGGAAATGAATATAAACCATAAATCATATGAATATCCGAACGATAGAATAAAATATAAAAATAATAGCAAGTAATCTACAACATGTTTGTGGAATGTCCTGAAAGAGAAAAGAGCACCAAAGAAAGGATGGGGAAAAAATAAAGCATGAGAACGAGGGTCTGTTCAGAGGCACAGAAAGGCAGAGGGGAAAACACAGAGCCTAATATATCAGTTTAATGAGAGTGGCAATGACAGAAATAACTGTGGAGCCGCTTCGCCTCTCAAATCAATAGCCTGGCGCTTTATGGCGCACTAAATAACGCAATAACTGCAGCCTGACACTTATTCCTGCAAATTATGTTACCAGTGCTGCCCTCACATCTTGTTTACAGAGTCATTTGGGGAAAGAGATTCTTCAATATGCATGTCAGTGCCATGCATTAACAGTAGTGTGCAGATCCATTAAAACTGCGCCAATGAGGGACAGGCGATGGCTTGCTGAGTCACTCGGCTGCTAAAAATGAACCCTTAATGGCGGGACAATTGGCTATTGCTCTTTTCATTTCTATTTCAGTGACCACAATGCAATACAGACTGCTTTGAACATCTCTATTGGACCGTTTTGATGTTTTCAAATCTTTCACAACCTCTATGACCTAGATAGGACTGTCCCACAAAGCAAGACATTTCTGGATCCAGAATTAAGTGACCTCAGCAAATAATATGCGGTGTAAAGTTGTACACTTTTATATATACAGAGCTGTCAGGGACCTAAGAGTAATAAGCAGACTAAAGACTCTGGCAGTCCATTCGATGTCTGAAGAACCACACACACACACACACACACACACACACACACACGCACGCACACCAGCCAAGGTGTCAGCAAGCACTGGAATTTTTATTGAGCTCATATCTATTTCACACAGACACTCTTACAGACTAGACAGTATTTTATTGCTGACAAAGATGGTTTTATTCTAGGCTGAAATTAGATTGAGATGTATGCAGAGTGAAATCAGTTGAAGTTGTATTTTTCTGAGCAGCATCAGATTAAGCCTATCATAAGTAGCCTTTTGCAGATTATAGAGGTATGAGCCTGCAGAGAGCAAAACAAAAAGTCCAGTCAATCGATTTAATGGGAGTGGACATGACAGCAATAACATCCATCAGTATTATTATACGTATTATAGATTTTATTTGTGTATTTTTGTCCAGCTGTCTCAAATTAGAGTACACACACACACACATTCTCCCAGCCCGCAAGGACAGATGCCTCTGAGCAGATGGGCACATGGCCAATATTCTTCCCTGACTCTACCCAGCACAGGTCTGCATCACCAGGCCAAGTTTCAATTTGACCCTTTTCCAGTTTGTGGCTGACTGCTGAGTGTGGGATTAGTGGGCCAGCATGTGTCTACACCATCCACCGCGCCTCAATCTGAGCCTGCCGTGTGGGCTGCATTCATACTGTGGAGTCAGACGCAGTCTCCGAGTGAAAAGACATCAGACAGAAGCTGCTGTGCCAAAGGGGCACGCTTCAGCAGGATACAGGGTTAAAGCCACCCTGTCAGCTAGTGTTTACCTCCAGCAGCCCTCAGGATCCTTTCAACTCTTTTCTCATCCTCTGCTTTTATCCTCTCAGTGCGGACTAGCAGCAAAGCTGCACACTGCATCAGCAAGATGGTATTAGATGGATTTTACTGGAGCTTCTGCATAGAGTCAAGTGGTGGTTTGTTTAATCTTTTATTTTTTTATTTATTTTTTTTTATTTAATGACAGATGCAACATACAAAATGGATATAGGCAGTCACTTGCTTTGTTCCTTAACTCTCAGGTTGCTGCCTAACATGCGTAGCTACCATATCCTATTTATTTACAGTGATGCTGAAGCTGACAAGCTGCAGAACTAAAACCACAAGCCAGTACAGTGGATTTAAGGGTTCATATAGTACAGTATGCCTGCTTTGCCGATTTTACAGTTTTATCTACTCTAATACATGAGCATTTATGCAACATCATACGCAAGACAAATATAGCACACTGCCGGGTCTGGAATCCACTTGGGCAGTGGGCTTGGCCAATGCATTACAAACTTAATATTTGAACAGCTTGGGAAGAACACCTGAATATATACAAGTTGCAATTTTTCACCTCCTACTTCTAGAGAGTGAGAGAAAAGCTTGTTTTTGACAGTTTTGTGCTGTTTTTAAAGCAATATTTGACTAATGACACAGACAGCATGCACTCACAGCTTCACACACAAGGCGCAAAGCAGCAGCTGATCACTGGTTCTCCTTGGCAGGCATTAGACTTTACATTTCCTTCACTTTTCTTTTCACTTTATGTACCTAATCTGGTATTTGAATATTATATTTGAGTGGTTTGTCCTGGAGCATATCCCAGGAGACTTAGGGAACGAAGTGGGGTACACCATGGACAGGGTGCCAATCCATTGCAGGGCACACACATACTGTACATACACAACAGGCAATTTTGGAATGCCAATTATGCTAACCTGCATCTCTTTGGACTGTGGGAGGACACCACCGGAGTACCAGGACGAAACCCATCAAACACGAAGAGAACATGCAAATTTAATGCACAAAGTGGCGGGCATTGAACCTAGATTCTGGAGGTGCAAAGTGACAGTGCTAACCACTAAGCCACAATGCCACCAGGTCCCAATTAGATTCTTTTAAATTACTTCATTTGGTTGACACTTTTGTTCAAAGTGACCTACAATAGAGACAGGATCCAGTTAAGCCATTAAGGGTCTTACTCAATGATCAAACTTTAGCAGTTTGATAGTTTTGAGAGTTAAACACAACTCTCCAGTCAGTAGCCCAATACTTAAGCACTGACACACCACCTCTCCTGACCAGGAATCTATCATGTATAGAGACCGTAAGAGAGCAGAATCCTAACCACCAGACCACTAAAGTATTAGAGACTGGTTGGCTAGAACATCATTTGTTAAAGGTATGTTTTTGAAAGTATGAAGCAAACTTTGGATTTTGACTTAAAGTTTTAAAATGTGTCTGCTATACTGTTTGTTGATTTGATTTTTAGATTTTCCTTGACTATACTTCAAAGAGACAAAGCTCTATTTCAAGCACCTTGATAAATATTTAAGAATTAATGCTCAAGCAACATTTTTATATTTAGCTGAAAAAAGCTGGTTTTCTTTTGGTAAAATGGAACAGTCAGGATCCTAAATGAAGAGGCTTATTTAAATGACTTTATAAACCTAGTTGTCAACACTGAGCTGGCTTCCTGATGAGACATTGCAAGAACGAGAGGATGAAAATCCAGGAGAGGGAATAAAAAGAGTCTTTAAGAGCCTAAAAAAACTCCATTATTTGTACTCAAAATGCATTGGTCCATAAAATAATCTGATGTAGCTGGTGACTCTTAAGGATGTGATGTACAGAGTTTCTACATTCACACCTAGAGGAAATTTACCGCAGCCAGCAGACAAATTTCTATGCTTTCTATGGAGACTGGAGAACCTTAAGGAAATTCATTCCCACACAGCCAGAACATGCAAAGGTAAAGGTCCAGTTATGTAAAGTTTCTTGCTTGCAAACTATAAGCAACAAAAAAATATGAGTTTGATGTCGTCACGCTCTGTTTCATAGTGGTACTTCCTGTTGCCACTTTTTGACTAGCTCCCGAACCATTTGTCTTGAACTCAAAGTAGCAAATGAATGTGTGTTCCTACAGTATGTCTATTCATCTTTAAGTACTCTGTCTGGTGTCTAAGTCTGATGTTTATCTGAGTATTCTGGTCTGATGAGATACGGTCAGCTAAATAACCGAGACACAAACTAATTGTATGAAAATGTTATGGTCAGTTTTTTAATTATTGATTTTGATCATTTTTTTTCAAGTACTTGGATCAGTCTGCTGAAATAATATACTGCATCTACATCTGGACCAACGTCTGTCAATGAACAAACCCTGGTCATATACAGTGTATTTTATATTGCAACATTTGCTTTAAAAGGGAGCTTTAATGGAATTATTAGAATGTACTCCAAAAATAAAAAGCCCCACTCTCCAACATTTTATTGAGCTTTCTTCAGCTTTAATTACAGCAGCTAGTCGTCATAACATTGTTTCACCGAATTTAGGAAAAGTCACATTTATTTTTATCCAGATGCATTAATTCCCAACAATTTGTATTGATGATTGAACTTGAGACTTGAACTACTCCATAAATTCTTCTCTGAGTCATCACCTGACCAAGACCTAGACCTGATCAACTGAAGCAACTATAGATCATAACATTGCTTCCAAAAGCTTGTACAGTGGGCACTAACATGATAGGTACATTGCTTCATGCACTTCCCTTCTGACCTTTATGCACACATCACTGGATGGAATATTGTCAGTCTGGACTTATTAAATCATGTGACCTTTTTCCCATTGCTACAAAGTCCAATCTGAATGCTCCTTATAGCAAACCCTTTTTCTGATTAGCCTCACTAAAAAGTATTAACAATTAACAATTCAAATTCAAATAATTTTTATCTTCATAATCGTTTTTATTGTTTGATGCAATCCAAAAATGTAACCCTTCTGAATTACAGTAACATCTTTTTCTCAACTATAGCGTACAATGTTCAGCATGAATGTTTAAGAAAGGAAGAGTAGACACTACACACTGTATTAGTTATTGTTAAAACAATTGTCGCCAACTGAAAGATATTGATCACTGCCATAATGACCCAATCATATGCTCTCAAGTATTTGCTTATTTCAATCCAAATAACAACTTTTGTTTGAAGCATTGTGGTGTGCCACACCTGTAGCATGCTGTGGCTTTTTCATGTGTATGTGTATTTGGCACATTGTTATGTTTGGAATCACTCCTAAATACTGAGTACTATTGATTGATTTTGTGATTTTTATAAAATTATTGCAAGCATTTTTTTTTTTAATTAGATTTTTACTTACAGGACTTGCAACCACCTACTTCTAGGATCAACGTAAAACTGTGATTCCAGTCGTATAGTTAAGCGCTTACTTTAGACCTCAAATGGTTAATCCACTCCTTAACAACCAAGTGTGACAAGAAGCTCTTTGTCTGAGCCCAAATCTTTTTAGACAACGCTTTATGGGTAAACTCACCTCATGCAAATTCCAAACCACATTAGCTTTGTGGAACTAGTTTGCTGCTTTGAGATTAATGGCAGGGTGACTACTTGATTTAATAGGGTTATTTCATTGCTCCCAGGCAGGAATAAACAACAAAGTTAATTCAAGACATTAGTCACTCTCTTTTCTGAGTGAGAGAAGTTTGAGTTTACTTCTGACTGCAGTTGCAGGGTCAGTAGGATTATTGCTTCATTTTTTTTAAATGTGTTTTGAAAAATATGTTTGACTGTCAGCACAAATTCTGCTTTTGTCCCTTACTTAAAAAGTCAGTCTTTTTCATATGTCCAGTGATGAGTGGGTAGGAATGTCACTTGAAAATGGTTGCCTGCACATCTTTAACATGATGAGAGATAACAGTCTGATATAAATAGACAAAAGTATCTCGTCAGATATCCGATCAAACCCATGTGTGATTCTGCAACATTTCATTCCAAATCTAGTCCTACATTTGTTACATAATAGGCCCCATTTTTCTGTAAAGGCTGCCCACCAAGTTTTGGTTTGTGGCTGTGTGGCACAAGCATTGGCAAAGTCAGCCACTGAAGTTGGGTGAGGAGACTAGGCATGCAGTCATCGTTCCAATTTATCCCAACAGAGGTCAAAAGGGTTGATGTCAAAGGTCTGGACAGGCCCCTTTTTTTTCCAAGAGACAGTGGAAGCATGGCTTACGGATATGAAGGTCAGGTGTCGATTCTAAAGCAAAATGCAGTTTTATGTATACGTACACTACCGTTCAAAAGTTTGGGGTCCCTGGCAAATTTCTATAAAATAACACATATGGAATTAGGTAATTACGTAACAACAACAAAAACAACAGTTATTTTAAGACACAGAAACTGGCTCTCATGAAGGCCATCCCAGGAGGGCGAGACCAAAACCTACCTCTGCCGCAGACGAGAAGTTCATTTA
>JAOVVA010000048.1:14569157-14580280 GCA_028565275.1 Leiocassis micropogon
CACTAAACAAAAACAAAGAAATTTGCAAGTGACCCCAAACTTTTGAACGGTAGTGTATGTATATATATATATATATAGAAAACCTGCACTTTTAAAAAAGTCAAAATAAATCCTGACAGATAAGTGTTTCCGTTTATGCGCGCAGGTGCTGTGTGTGTGTGTGTGTGTGTGTTTATGTGTCAAGCTAAAGTAAGAGGAGAGGAGGTAACAGATTACACAGTAACTCTTCCTCCTCTCTTATTTGAGTTTCACACACTCACACACACACACACACACACACATTAAGGGAAAGACTGTTTTATTGGAAAAATTTGCAAGGAACATTGTTAATAACTCTCACGTAAGCGCATACTAACGGAATCACTGCTGTAAAGTAAAGAAAACAAACAAATGAACCTGCACTTTACCTTTGAAAAGAATCACGACAGAGCAGTGTCTCTGTGTAGAGCAGAGAGTGTGTGTTTGTGTGTGTGTGTGTGTGTGAAGGTGAGAGGAGGAGGGTGTGTGTGTGTGTGTGTGTGTGTGTGTGTGTGTGTGTAAAGGCGAGAGAAAGGGTGTGTGTGTGTAGGGGCACGGTGTCCAATGATGCGCACGCACACATAACGACAGGCTGACAGACAGAGAGAGAAAATGGATCTTTAACCTCCCTAATGAGACTTGCTTTTGCTTTACACGCACACACACGTGTTATAATAAACAGTACACATATATATAAACATATACAATCTACTGAGTGCCATTGAAGACAGCATTAAATTGTTAAATCATCCATTCAAAGTTTTTTTAGGAGTTTTTTTTAGGACTGATTGTTAGAGATGATTTTTAGCGACAGTATTTAATATAATGCATTATTTTAAATAATATGACAGGTAGAATCCATATTATTAAATTAAATCAAATTCACAGTGATTAATATAATAATTAAAAACTGTCCTATTTGTGCTTTAATACAGTATATTGCCAATAGATTAGTTTAAATGCTTGGCATTTTCTCATTTATATATATATATATATATTATTTTAACTTTATTTTTGTTTATTTGTTCATTTATTTTATGTAAATGTCTGTTTATGCTTTTATGTCACAGTGTATTGCATTTGACAGCAAAACATGTTTGTTCTTTAGTCTGTATTCTCTAGCCATTTTTCTGCATTTATTTTATTTTTATTTTTTTATTGAGGTGAGGGGGAGTGCCTGAATCTAAATTAATTTCAAGGCAGTGATCTAGACAAAACATAAAAACCCAATCTCAGATATATTTACTTGAAGTTCGGAATGGAGCACACAGACAATTAAGTGTATGCTGTGCAACCCTCATATGAATAGGCATACATTTCTGACATTAACATTTGGAAAAAAGTAGACTCTGAATACAGCCTACTAATTATATATTGCTTCATAATCAAATAATGCTTCTTTCACCTATTTTGGTGTGATTCTCCTCTACAGATTCCAGTTCCTGCACTGCTGTGACCTTTCCTCAGCCTTCAACAGTCCATCCTGTTTTCCTCTCGCCTTTTCTGTTTGTGTGCTTGCTCTTTTATCTGTGTTGTGTAAATGGGATGGGAGATTTTACTGTATGTCATGAGTGTCAAGGGTTTGTAATTCCAAAAAAGCAGAAAAAACACTTAATTCCACTTGCTTAACCAGGTCATCTTGTTCATCAAACAACTACAGTAAATAGATACTGTATGAATCCTGTTTGGCTGATTGGAATTAAAACCTGCAGCCTTCTCTAGATTATTTTTAGTAGTTTTAACTGATTATAGGTTCTTTTAATTGGCACTCCTTTCTTATTAAGTTCATGTTAAATAAGAAACCATGTTTCTGTTGACTTTTCTTAAAATGTGCTATCTATCTATCTATCTATCTATCTATCTATCTATCTATCTATCTATCTATCTATCTATCTATACATACATACATACATACATACTAACTACAGAATATATAATTTATGATAACACAACCAGTGTCAAATTCTTATTTCAGAACATATTCTATGTTAATGAGGTCATTGAAATAGACAGGATTTTGAGAAATATATTTGTTTTGATAAAAACAAGTAATTGTGTAATAATGTTTCATACAAACCCTCGAAATCACTTATACAGTCAAGGATGCCGATAAGGGACTCTGAGTGGAAATACGGTATCAGTGCATTTTTCCCCTTATCCACTCTAAGCAGTACAATTGGTCTTGTGTCTAAAACTGCCAAAGGCAACCATATCATAGTTTATCAAGACTATAGTTCAAATAAAAACTACAAAAATAAATCTTTTACACGGTCTGAAACCAACAGAAACACATAATGAGAATGGTAGGTACAGAGTAGATAATTTTATTATTCTGTCTTCATTTGCAGTTGCAGCCTACATTCTCTTCCGACTGTTCTTTTTAAATGATGCCTGACAATTACTATGTGCTTAGTATAATTATGCAGCATCATGGAAATCTGAACTATTTTCAACTCCCACTAATCCATTCCCTCTACCAGAGGCTTTCTGTCACACAAAATACACACAGAGCTAACAAACTCGCAGCACTGCCAGTTGAGGAAGTCTAACAGAAGGAAAGAAGTTGGACTGAGAATTTAAAGGTTTGTGCTTGCCTCAACTATTTAGCCTATAGCCAATCAAGATAAGACAAGCATCTCACTTTTCTCTTATTTTTTTCTATTTGGCACATTTAGATTTACCTCAAAGTTGTCATTCTTAGACAGATAGAAACAGACATTACTTGATCTCTGTACAGATTCATTATGCTTCTTCTGTTGGATGGAAACTGAAGTTAAAAATAAAATAGAAACACTGAAACAGAACTATGGATACAGCCCTTTTCTTATGTGAGTGTCCCATTTAATAACGTTGAGTGAAGCTTTAAAATGATACTACATACACATGAGTGAAGTACATACATACACTCACCTGCCTTTTTAATGTCTGTACACACGCTCATTACAGGAATACCTTATCATTCATTTAAATTATCCAATCAGCCCATGAAGATGTAGCAGTGCAATGCATAAAATCAAACAGATATGGGTTAAATGCTTCAATTAATATTCACATCAAACATCAGAATGGGGGAAAATTTTATCATGGCATGATTGTTGTTGCCAGATAGGATTTGAGGATTTCAGAACTGCTAATCTCCTTTGATTTCCATACACAACTGTCTCTAGAGCTTACATAGAATGGTGCAATAAACATCCCATGAGCAGCTGTTCAGTAGACAGAAACAGTTTGTTGATAAAAGAGGTAGATGGCCAAACTACAGTATGGCCTAGTTCGAGCTCATAGGAAAGCCAGTTTCACACTGCCGGTTTGAAGTGGCTGTTTGATTGTGCTGTTGTTGTGCCTCAAATGGAGGCAGAATCAGGGGTCGTCGTTGTTGCATCTTTAACTCATGAGCAGAGGTAGAGACATGGTTGACAAGAGACCTGTGTGAAAGGGAGAACATTGCGGCTACCCTAAAGATATTTTATGTGAAGTAGATCAGACATCAAGAGTCATTAGTGCATCAAGAACAATAAACTGAAAAATCATCTGATACTGCTCAGAAGTGCCAGACATTTATTTTTGGATCACATTAGAATATTTATGTGCTTAAAAGTGCAATTGACATCACTGGGCTCATTCTAGGATTAAGAGATCACAGTAATATCTCTTCAACCGTCTTTCAATATTAATATTGGTTACAGGAATTTGGCTTTGTCTGTGTTTGGTTAGGTCACTAAAGCACTGAAATAGGAGTCATTCCTAGTGCGTGAAGGCAGCATCTTTTTGAATTTTCAATCTTTTTGAAGTGTCTGCTCTTTGAGAAACAGTAACTGGGGAGCTCTGATCAGGGCACTGTGTTAGGTGAGTGATATAAATATGCATGGGGAGCACCTTAACACTAAGTTCATTTCCTGTTCGGTTTGAAAGCAGTGGTATTTCAGACATGTGTGATACATATCACACTAGACGCTGATGTGTTAAATGTCATGCCTACCTCATATCTTCTACAGTCCAGTTTCTGGGTTTATACCCTTAGCAGCTTCAGATATCTATTTTTGGCTGACAGGAGTAGGTAAGCAAGTGTGAAGAATTAAAGCAAGAAGTTCCTATTAAAGGGACCCCTACTGTAAGTTAAATTGCCAATCATAATATAATAACACATTAAAGAAAAATGCATTGTCGCATGATTATTCATGACTGATCCTTAGGTCTCATTAAAGGAATATCTGCAATTTGCATAGAGTTTGTAAACAAGGTAAAAGCTGCTGACAATTTTTTTCTGAATCCATCTTTATTTCCATCTTTATTTGGATGTTAAAGCATTGGCTAAGTAGCAGGAATGGTGCATCATTAGCCCCTCTCTCCTTCTCCCATTTGCGCCTGGGCTAGTAGAGGATAAATCACTGGGTTATTGCTCCTAGAGGTCTCATGAATCAGACAACTCTCCATGGTGGGAAATTAAAGGCTTTCTAATGGGCTGAGCTGCAGGAACATATTGCATTTGTGAACACAATGGCTACCCTTCACATACTGATTTGTGCATCTAGTTCTGCCTCACAAACCTTGCAATTATAAATGCAACAAGTTGTCTCAGATTGAGTGGGAAGAGCATGGATACATTTGAGTAATGCCTTCAAGTCCAACTGGCAGTCCAGCCTTCGTGTCAAGGTATACAAAGTGCGATTATTTTCAAAAAACTCCACACCAGCAATTCATGAAGGAAAGGGCACATTGTTTTTGATGGTTCTAATGCAATTTAGCAATTTCTGCCATTTTTAGTTTTGTCATGATATTATAAAAGCTGTAAGCTGGTCAGAAATGATGTCATCAACTGGTACTGGTCAGAATATAAAAGCGTAAATATGTACATCTGTCTTAGAAAATTCTAGAAAGTTAGAAAGATATGCATGCTTTTGGTAATGTGTGCAAACTCAAATGACAGTTTATAAGTGGAGAGGTTTAACATTTTTTGATATGAAATGTTTACCAGCACCTCACAACAAAGATTTCTTACCCAACAGCGCCTTCTTAATAATCTGCTATATGTTACAAATTAATTCCCAGTTGCACTGATAAGATTACAGCTGGATCTCAAACTGACAGAACTGTGTACTATGACAAAATTTAATATAATTTACTTCACAGGACATTAAAATATTTTTTGCTGCTATAACGTTTTGGATTTTTTTTTGTTCCAAAACTTTTTATAGAAGCAACAAAGATTTCAATAAGTAAAATTATTAGATTATACATGAATATTCAAATCAGCCAAAAGCCAATAACATGACTGTAGCCATCCCTCACCCTTGAACTTAGCATTTCTTTATTATAAAAATATGCTTTTTGTTTTTGTGGCATACCCAAATGTCTGGGATAAATATTAAATTGTAAACTATACTCAACATAACACATTTAACACATAGCACATTTAGAGAACAATTTAAATTTCTGCCATTTTGGTTTCAAGACATTCTCATTCATATCCTAACTGTGCTCACAATGCATAGTGAGTGAAAAATTGCCGCTCTCTATCTTTTATTGGATGCAGAAAACAATATAATAATAATTCAAATAAAAGTTTCTTTAAATGACTGAATGAATAAATGAATGAAAAAAATTTGTACAGCATAGCCTGCTGCACAGGGAGATCAACAGGCCAAGGGCCCAAGGCTGACAACACGTCCTCTAAACTCCCCGGATCGCAATCCCATCAAGAACCCATGGGATGTGCCAGATAAACAAGTCCAATCCATGGAGGCTCACCCCACAACCAAAAGCACCCAAAGGACCAGCTGCCAATGTCCTGGTGCCAGCACACCACCAGTGGAGCTACAGCCAAAGGGCCCAGCACCACCCCAGTGGCACAATGGGAATCTGCTCAGTATTGGACATGATGTTTTGTGTTGTAATGTTATGGCTGATCAGTGTATGTATATACAGTACGAGTGAAAAGTTTGGACTCAAGTTTTGATTTATTTACATACATCATCTAAAATCACCAATTTACAGCACCTCAGATTAGAGCCATTATGAAGGTTTTACAGAGCATAAGCAGCAGACATATCTCAATATCAACTGTTTAGAGGAGATTATTGCATATTTTCGATACCTTCAGTATTGTTTTACAAAGTAAAAAAAAACAAAAACATTTGACTGGTACCTCATACTTTGACTAGACTGTACCAAAAAGTTTTATTTTTTTTTTTTTTTTTAGCCATTCAGAGTTGGACTTGCTCTTGTGTTTTGCTTCTTTTTCCTGCTGCTTAACTTACGTAAGTGCATTTGAGGTTGAGGTCACAAGCGGTTGGCCAGGCATTCTCCTTCAGGAATTTCTGGTAGAGCACAGAATTCATGGTTCCATCAATTAAGGTAAGTCGTCCAGGTCATGAAGCTGCCAAGCCGTAGACCATCACACCACCACCCCCATGTTCCGCCAAATGTAAAGGGACACACACCTTCCAAAAAGTTCAACTTTTGTCTCATCAGAATATTTGCCACCAAAATTTTTCTAATAATGAAGATTTTGTTTGGCAAATGGGAGCCTTGGAACTTTCCCATAAATGCCATTTTGCCCTCTTTATTATTGTTGAATCATGAATACTGATCTTAACTGAGGCAAGTGAGGCTTCGGTTCTTTCAGTATTGTTCTCTGTAGTGTTAATTTCGTCACAAAAATAATGACGAAAAATACAGTTGACGACATTTTATCCTGTGACTAAGGCGAGACACGGATATTAATGAACAATGACAAAATCAGCATGCAATATTGTTGATGAAAAAAGACAAGACTAAAATGTGGTTTAAAAAAATAAAAACTAATAAAACATCTACCTTTATTTTCATCAACATTTCGTCATAATTTCATCACAATCCGATGCAATACGTGTGAATGAGTATGTGAATGAATGAATACAAATTCATTCATTATTGCACGAGCAGCAGTATTTCCTGGGTAGTTTGTGTGCGCAGTGCTGGGATGTTACAAGCTCAGTCATCTTTAACTCTTCGATATTTGGGCCTATTTTCTTCTTGAACTGGAGAAATAAGCAGATGTGTAGTAATATGGAGGGAAAATAGTGTTCGCACATAATTCCTGGAAAAAATACTACAAACCTGAAGAGACACATTAATAAAACATACCATAAAAATCATCCAGTTTTACAGCATGTTTGTGGTAATTATGTCACCACATGTTAACATAATTATGTTGTGATGTATTTTATTTTATTTTACTTTATTTTATGGTTAAACCATTGCCAAACACATTAAGCTAATAGGTTAGCAAATGGTTGTGATGCATAGGAGCTATCCTTACAACAGTCTACGTGTGTAAATTCATATAAAAAAAATAAGTATTGTCCATACTGCTCCTATTGTTTTGTACAATAGTTAAAAAATATGAACATGCAGCAGTTGTTGTAATAGTTAAAAATAAATATATTAGCTGAAAACATCAGATGAAAAGATACATTTTAAATATTAACATCATTATTTAAAAAAAAAAATTTTTAATGGTTTGGGCTTGACTAGATTGACTGTAGGGTTAATTAATAATAATCTTATTGTTAAAATGTTACATTTTCATTGACTAAAACTGGACCGTTGTCATTGGTCTTTCGGCTTCTCCCGGCAAGGGGTCGCCACAGCGGAATATCCAGTCCGCACTACAACTTGGCACAGGTTTTACACCGGATGCCCTTCCTGACGCAACCCTCCCATTCTATCCAGGCTTGGGACCGGCACTGTATCCAGTGGCTGGGGTTTGGGCACTGGCTGGTAATCGAACCCGGGACTTCCGCATGGCAGGCGAAACACCTACCACTGAGCCACCAGTGCCCTTGATTAAAAACTAGACCAAAATACTTAAAGGTTCCTCTGACTAAAACTACACTAAAATGTCCAGACTTTTAGTAGAGTAAACTTAACTAAACAAAACTAGAATAAGATTGACTAAATATGATAACAACTAACAGGGACATTTATCCCGGGACTAAGACTAAAATTGAAAATAGCTGATAAAGTCATAAATAGTCCCAAAGCCCTAGAAATGTCTTTGTAACCCTTTCTAGACTGATACTGTAAATGCCAAATATCTTGTTTCTCATATTTAGTTCTTAAAGTTCTTTAGATCATGATGCTTTTTTTTTTTTGATATTTTAGCACGCTTCACTTTATCAGACAGGTTTTTAAGTATTTAAGTATTTTCTTCTAATAAATGAAATAATCATTTAAACTGCATCTTGTATTTACTTTGGTTATCTTAACATCATTAACATCTTTAAGTGTTGAAGGGGGCAACTAATTTTTCACGACACCAGATATACTGTGCTGACTGCAAGTTTTCAGACAATTAAAGTTTCCACATTAGGGTGTTTTCAGGTTTTCTTAAAATGGATCAATCAATTTTCTCGCCATTTATTATCATTTATTAACCCTAGACAGGCACATAGAAAGATAGATAGATGTGTAGATACAGTATACCAATAATACTAATTCATGTGACTTTTTCCATTATGGTTTAGAAATAGTATTAATCTGTCCTATCAGGATGATTGCTCACTCATGCGGAAACACTGTACCGTTGCCATAGTTTTTCTCTGAAAATGTTCTTAATTACCACAGTAGAAGAACATTTTAGATCTTGCAGGGATTTAGTGTTCAAATATGGTCAAAGTATTTATCTATTTAACAACATTAATTACTGTATGTCCAAATTTCATGATTACTGTATATGTTGTAAAACATGGTATGTAATGCCCACCAACATTATAAAAGCCCTCACATTTGTAGGGATTTTTTTCTGTTTGTGGCAAGGTGAAGATATTCAACTTTCAAATTGTTATAATTTTCCAGAAATGTAATATTATGTTTGTGATATATTTATATTGTATGTGCAATTATTGAATTAAAAGCTGCAGATTTCTATTATGTTTGTAGTTTATTAAGTTAGTGGGCTGTTATTGTGTTGGTGGGTGCTGCATGGTACTTTTTAAAAGAAGCAGAAATTTCTTTTCATTCTTTCTTTTTTTCCCTCAAGAAGTAGAGCCAACTCATTTGTAGTCTCTAGATTTATTTGTCACTGTGACAGGGCTATAAATGCTTTGTGATCAGTCACATGAAAGGCATGGCTCAAAATCTCTAGTCATAATCTATGTGCTGCAGACATCTTGTTTTTTGCCAGAATGTCTTCTCCAGTGGTGCTTCTTTCACTACCAGGAGGCTGACCTCTGGGAGTAAATAGGTAAGCTAATATACAGCAAGATTGGAGTCTAAGAGATGGGTCAGGCATACACTCACACTTCCTCAAAACTGTTCTGTACAGCAAATACAGCTGTCTTCTAACAGCATGAATTAATATAGAGAGAGAAAACGCACAGTTATCTCAGTTTGATTGCATTTTTGTTTTTTAAATACACTTAATTTGCTATACATCCATTTCTGGTCACTACACTGATATTGTTTCACCTACTTCTATTACTTAGGACCTCAATAATTTTAGGGAACATCAGAAATTGTTTTTGAAGAAATAGTTTTTGGACAATTTAAGACAGCTAAGCCTACACAAAAAGATGTTTTACTCTCAAGTTGATCATTTTAGTAATTGCAAAAGCCTAAACCTAATGCAAAGCCTAAACTCTCTAATTTGCCCTTGAGATTATTTTCTTTATTACAAAGACATTTTAATACTATGGTCAGCCTTATATTTTAACCTGAAAACATGTGCTTTGGGATTCACAACCCTCAGCTGAGCCAGTGGTTCTTCCCAATTATATAACTAATTAAATTTAAATAGCCAAATAAGTGATGGAGGAGCAGTGCTTTTTTTATACTCCATACAGCAAGAATGTTCATTTATAAATTTTGTTCATTTTATATAGCTATAGAAAACAAGGCAGTACAAAAAGGCACAAATATCCCAAGAGCATAAAATCCAGTGTTTCAAATATAGGTATACATGTTCAACTAGTATTTATTTATTCTTTTGACAAATAGGGTGCAAAACTGAATTTTTTTTCAAATGATAAATTAAATGAACCTTTACTACTATATTTTTTTTTTACTACTTGTTTTTAGTTATTGTCTGTTTTCTGAAGCAAAGATCTGAAAATATTGTTCTGCTTCAACAGCAAGTCTCTGAACACATCTTCAATGAACAGGTTAGGCCGTGTAATCAGATTAGCTTGAAGCCATAGCGTCAAAAGGGTGATGCATGGTAATGACTAGTAAACTGACAAATAGCAAAATATGCCTCCTACACACACATCATTTAGAACACTGGAATTAGAGGCGTCATGCACATTGAACTTAAGAGGGGCTGTGCCCCATCAAATTTCTCAGATTAGATGGCTGTGGAAACTGTTAAATTCTCTGTTTAGAGTAGGCATTTTAATTTTAAGCCAGAAGTGATTTTTGTGATTAAGAAGTGATGTTTATATTCTCATGTTAAATCTAAATGGTGAACCCGGACACCTCTCTCTTTGTGGGTTATTTGGTTAACTGGAGAGCGCTGCATACAGTAATATCAAGGCTAGAGACCGCTCACCAGCACAGCTGTAAGAGACAAGCACAGATAAGCAAGCTATTAAACTCAGTGTCAGGTATGAACACCAATCTCAGATCATGACATGACAACAGTATGACTTTAGTACATTTGTTAATTAGTAATAGCTCCAGAATTTCCATTTGTAAAGTGTATTTAGCATCAGTGATTAATTGTAAGTGATTTATGTTAGTCTTAGCATTAGCTTGTCCTTTGCCATCACTGAGTTATTTAATTTGTCAAATAAAATGAACACCATAGCACTGTAATATATCCAGACAAATAATAAATTGAAATTGGAACGCATACTTTTTTGTAGATTTAATCTATGTTGCATACAGTACTCACTAAGGCTGTGGATGGTAAAGTCCCCGTTCAAGTGTTGAATTCAAGTGAAAGGCCCATAAGGCTCCCGCCACAATGTAGGATTGCTGCCCTGTTCAAGCCACAGGAAGTTATGCCAAGGGTGCTTGTTCAGTTTGAGGAGAAGGAGCAGTACCGCAGCTCCCTATACGCAGAGTACGCAGTCTGCGTAGGGCACCAACTCCCAGGGGGGCACCATCCCAGCTGCTCAAAAAAA
>JAOVVA010000048.1:14580380-14601151 GCA_028565275.1 Leiocassis micropogon
TTGAGTGCTATTATTTTCTATTTCTTTTTATAACTATCTTCTTCTCTTTTATGTAAAGCACTTTGAATTACCATTGTATGAAATGTGCTATACAAATAAACTTGCCTTGCCTTGCCTTGCCTAGATAACTTTGTTCAACTAGCAAATGAGTTTGTGACACCTGTTTGGACAGCAACTTGGCTTTCAGTGTTAGAGTATCCTCTGTGCTCTAATTGAGAAACATTACATCTTCAATGTGCCCAAAGTTGTAGCAAATATAAAAATATCAGAGTTCCCATGAGATATTTACAGCATTTATGTCAATGTTATGGATCATTTAGCCACTGGCAGGATACCAAGTCATAAGAATATTCTCAAGTTAGAAAAAGTGAATAGAAAGTGTTAGCTGAATACCACTATCTGTATTCTAATTACAGCGGAACCTTGGATTACGAGCATAATTCGTTCCGGAAGTGGGCTCATATTCCAAAACACTCGTAAACCAATTTTCCCATAAGAAATAATGGAATAAATGGAAAATCAAATTATTCGTTCCACAGCCCAAATAAAAATAAATATATAAAAATAATAAATACAAAATATTAAGTAAAAATAAATCAAAAATTAACTAGCACTTTACCTTTAAAAAAAGTCAAAATAAATCCCGACAGGTAAGTGTTTCCGTTTGTGCCCACAGGCCCTGTGTATGTGTGTGTGTGTGAACCTAAAGTAAGCTCCCCTCTCCCCCTTCTCATCTTACACAGTACCCTTTCTCCACTCTTTTAGCACACGCGTGCACACGCAATGAAAATGCTATTTTATCAGGGAAAAAAAACAGAAATCTCTCTAAAGACACTCATTTGGCAACACACTAACAGAAATCACTGCTGTAAAGTCAAAATAAACAAATCAACCTGCACTTTACCCTTGGAAAGAAGTGTGTTTCTGCGTAGAGCAGAGAGAAAGAGTGTGTGTGTATCTGTGTGTATCTGTGAAGGCGAAAGTAGGAGGGGTCTGTTTGTGTGTGTGTGGGGCACAGTGTCCAGTGACGTGCGCGCACACAGACATAAAGAACAGGCTGAGCCTTGAGCAGAGAGAGAAAATGGATTTTAACCTCTCTAATGAGACTTGCTTTTGCTTTACACGCGTGCTGTACACACACACATACAAACACAAAATAAAATATGTTTTACACAGACACACGTGGTCACAGTGTTATAGTACATAGTACACGCGTGCACGGATGTTGATTATACAGTACCAGTAAGGGACGCACACTAAGACCCAGCAGGGGAGACGATTACCCACAATTCTGCAGCACAAGAGAGAGAAAAACCGTTGGCTCAGTTGTGATCACTTGGCTCAGTTGTGACACTCGCCATCAAAACAAGAACTAGTCTGATCAGTAAAGTGATGTCATGGCCTGTGTCATGATCTTTCTGTATTTGTGTGTGGTTCTTGTGGTGTTGATTCTGTATTCTGTCAACATTTGGTTTCAGATTCCACTTCCCAGGATGCAAGTCAGTTATGTTGTCCTGATTCTTTTCATCTGTAGAGTGTTCTTTTCTCATCATTTTGTCAGTTTAAAGTCAGTGTTTTAGTTTGGCCTTGTCTTTCCTCTGTCTTGTTTTCCCTGTTAGTTTCTCTGCTAATGTTACTATGTTGTCTTTGCCGAAGTTGTTTGTGTTAGCATTAGTATTAGCCATAGTCCAAGTTTTCTTGTTCCTATTAGTACCTTGTTTATGTTTTCTTTATTGCAGTGTAGTTTTCACATTATAAACAACCATCTACACTCGAATCCGGCCTCAGTTTCCATCATGACAGCTTGTTTAAAACAAGGGAGAAAGTTTGACAAGGCAAGATATATTTATTTTCCAAACTTTGTGTTTAAAACTGATATATCATTAGTTCAGAGACTAGAAAGCACAACTCTGAAACACATGACTTTTTTAAATTGATGAATAATATCTACTGTATAGGCATGAATCACGCACTAATTGTTAAGAATTATGAGGTAACTGTTGCAAATATTTATTCATACAATTTGCATATCTAGACATTTGTAAGCAAGGAGTCTTCACAAATTTTAGATAAAATAATAGTAACTGCATCAGTAAGGAAAATCATATGCATCATTAGTTTATGAGTAGACTATGTTGAGTTCACATTAGAAACTTTTAAGACTTTTAAGACCTTTTAAGAAAAAAATACTTCCACAATCAGTGTTCTGTGTTGGTGTTTACTAATAGCTAGGGCCGTTCTATACAATAATGTGCTCTGTTGTAGAGAGCAGGCAATACATGAAGTAGTTCCCTCATGCATTATGGATATCTCATTGTGCATTTTAAAAAGATGGGGAAAAGCGAGCTGTCATGCTTAGTTGGGCCTGACCATGGATAGATTAAACCCACACCTCACTCAGCCTCCACTACTGCCTGCTTTTACCCACATTAACATGTCTGTTTTGATCACTATCTGCTTGTAAAGTCATCACTTTTTCTCTGCAGTGGTTGGTAACATGGGTATGGGTGCACTTGCTAAGATTAAACCAAAGCCTCACTCTGCCTGAGTGACCCATGTGAACCGTATAACTAATGGGAATTTAATCTCCTATTGTATTGTTAATTTGAGACACTATTTGGATAATCATTGTAAAGTGAAAGTGAGGCTTTGTTCTCGCTAAATGAAAATGGAAAATTAGGAAATTTAGGCTCCTGTGTTGCAAACCATTGTTAACTGGAACACAAGAGTCCGAACTAATGCCTCCCTTAATTTTAGAGAAAATTTAACATGAAATTAAAGTTAGCCACATTTGGGTGTGCTTTTGTAATTATGTTTATTCTATAGGCCTTTAAAAAATTACCACAAGCCTTTAGGTTGTCATGGTTAATCTAATGCAACATGAAATGGTTGTCTTTTAACATAATTGTTGAGTTTGCCATTAAAATACAGTTCTGGAATGTGCACTACTGCTGCATCATTTTCCTATACACATTTACAGGTATTATATTTTATTCTTTCATTTTTTATTAGAATGTTTGTAGGCATTGTACTCTTAGGTTTATCTTTTGTCATTTTTGTCCCTACTGTAAATTTTATTATTAGTTCGGTTTTATTCTTTATTGTGGATTAATTTCACAAAAAAGTTTTATTGTGGATGATTTAATTTGATCTTATTTTAACTTATTTCATTAGTTTTTTTTGTATTCGAGATAGTGGTAAAAAGAATGTCACTGCACATCTTTCTGTGTACAGTTGCGTGTGTGACAAATAAAATTAAAATTGGAATTTGAGCTAGTGAGAGAAAACAGTAAAGCCTATTTATAAAATACTGTTCAAACATAAAGAAATAGTCTAGGAAGCTAAATGAAAAAGCACCTTAAAGACCACCAAGAGCAAACAAGCATGACTATTATTTAGTTCTTTATTTTTATTCCTGCAGATAATCTGTGGCCCATGGCTCCATTTTTTTCTCCATCTGGTCTACAAAATGCAAAGTTTAGAGCCCTTGACCTAGCATAATTAGCAATGACAGCCTGTTTCCTTTTCAGAGTGCCTCTTACTTCAGAGCAGACCACAGACATTGTTTGTCTTCATTCTTCTGTGATGTTTCTCAGGCAGTTTATCTTCTTCCTAGCAGGTATTTGCAGTCCTATTGTTTTGTCATGATGGGATGAGTAGACAAGAGAGCGCTAAACTCATTAAAATCGTTACAACACCCTTAGTTCCTTCACCCCACCCTTTCTGAAATCTTCATATTCAATACATGTACACAGTATTTATCTCTCTCCTTGTGGGCTTTTGTTCTCTAGGGAATGTGTGTGAGGGTTTGTGTGTGTGCGTGTGTGTGTGTGCGTGTGTGTGTGTGGACCTAAACATGCTTCTAAAAATGCCTATATTTGATGAAAAATCTGTTGCTAAAAGAGAGAATTTCTGTATTTACCTATTTATATTTCATTTCAACATTCATCAGTGTGGCGTACATTTGGTTCTTGGAGAAAAAAGCCAAAAAGCATGCTCTTACTGGAGCATTTGTGAATGTGGAAATGACATTCTGTCTGTGTTTGGCGTAGGCAGAGATGCTAGAAAAGACAGGCTGAAGACTAGGCTGTCACTATAAGCAGTCAAGCGCATATTCACAAAATGGAATTACTTTCTGACAATAGCTCTACTTGCTTTTGAAGCTCCTTGCCTTTGCTGAACTGTAAATCCTCTTTGCTTGCTGGCATCCTTTTTTCCCCTAACGTCAACATTTTGTCCCATAACTGCAAGTAATTACAAAGAGCTCACTTTTCATGTAAACTTTCTCAGTTCCCTGACTACCACACAAAAGAACATTAATGTAAAGCGAGTTAGTGACAAGCTTCCCCTTTATTATATACTTGTCAGAAGCTAACTATTATTATTTTTAGGCAGCGTGCCATCCTATTTTTAGGCAGTGTGCCATCCTTTTTTTACTACATTATCAACTGTAGTTATATTAATATGCAAAAAATCGTGTCAACCATCAATATCCATTAAGGAAGAAGGAAAATCAAATGAGTGTGTTATAGGGTTAACGAGTCCTAAATGTAAATGTATTGAAAAAATAAATGACGCATTGTTCCTATTTATAGTTACAGTACATTAAATGTTGTATTACATCTGTAAAATAAGTCAGTTCCTGGCTATACTTTCTGGATGTTACAACAGTTAACCTCGAAGGACCATTTTTTTCTTTAAGACAAAATTTTAAAACAAAGGGAACACCTACAAAAAAAATAAAATAAAAATAAATTATAAATAAATAAATATTTGGCCATGCAATTCATCTGCCATAAAAGTCTCTGTTAATGAGCTGCTAATATAGGATGCTAATCTATTTAAATGTGCACAGTGACCTTGATGAAATTACATTGTGTGTGAATATCCTTGTAAAATCCTCTTAGGATGACTACTGGGATGACTCTTTTGCAAAATGTTTCCGTGTTTGAATATGATCAAGATCAATAGTGATTAGGTACTAATGAACAGAAATTGAGAATAATTGACAAAATATACAACATTATAGTTTGGATTGGAGAAGGTTAGTATAAATTACACCTCTTTCACAACTGTTAAAATGTTAAAAACATTATACCTCAATATAGTTAATGTCTCAAATCAGAGCTGTGTATTTCTTCTTGGTCAAAAGCCTGGCTCAGACTGTAGCTGTAAGCAAGTTTTAAATTAATTCACTCATTCTAATATGATTGTTTCTATAGTAACAGATGTGTTCTATAGCATAGATGTTAATTATAGACACGACAGATAGTCTATACAGTATAAATAGAAGAAAGATTTTGTCTGTACATTGGTCAGAATTTGCAATTTCAATATCCTTATGTTCCGTACACTGGAGGACCTAAAACCAGTCTCAGAAATATTTCTATCTGTATGTTTGTCCAGACAGATTTTTATCAGAGCATCATGCAAAACTGGCTTGACAGAATTTAATGAAACTTTATCTATATTTTCGTATTTGCCTAAAGTTAAATCTGCATCATAAAGTAAATCAAAATTTTGAGTAGAAGGAAAGTTATGAGCAGTTTTCTGCCAGATTACATCACTGCATCTAGCACTTTTTTGGACAAATATAGCGCATTTTTCCCCGAGATGGGCGTGGCTATACTGTATGTGCCACTCAACAATGAGTGAGTATGACTCAATCAACTCAATAGTTTACCATGTATACAGGGACTATGCAGAAGACACAGAAACAACAGTAATGAACCTACAAGCTTGCAAAATCCTCAATACAAACACACACACAGTATGACACAGCATGGCTTACTCCCAAAAAAAAATGGTACATACACTGTGAATACTAAAGCTTGCACCATAAATAAAATCAAAATGTTGAGTAGAAGGTAAGCTATGAGCAGCTGTGCTAAATGCTAATCTGCTTATTTTTGAGCTTTAACCTTTAACTATTTCTACAAACTCTTTCCCTGTAAATGACAGGTACTTGTCTAATAATACATTTTCTTTTTTAAACAGAACATTTTCAGACCCTTTTAAGTTTCACAAAATTCAAATTCTTTTTTAATCATCATTCTACACAGAATATTCCACAATGATGAATAGGTAACAACAGGTGCTTGGCATTTTTATTAATTTGTAAAACAAAAAAGAGGCTGAAATATCACATTTACATAAGTAGTCTGACCCATCACTGAGTACTTGGTTAAAACACCTTTGACAGTAATGACAGCCTCAAGTCTGCATGAGCAGACTGCTTGGCCCACCAAACCTGTTGCAGTTTCTTTTGTTTTTCTTATTGGTCTTCGTGGAAAAGTGGAACCGTCTCCAGTCACCACGCGCATCCCAGGCAGACCACACGGGGCATCCATGCGACGAGATCTCCAACCAGAAGCTGGACACCAGGACACCAGGAGTCAGAAAGGTCCAGGGGGCAAAGGGGGGGCTGGATCGCTGGCAGCTCAGGAGCGACATGTATAGCTCAACAGAGAGACAGGGAGAGGAAAATAGAGAGAGAGGGAGAGAGAGAGAGGAGAAGAGAGAAAAAAGGAGAGAGCAGAAGAGAAGTAGAGATGTCAGTTAGGTATGGTCACTGTCACACAATGTATAAAGTGAATGTATATTTAGCAGGAACTCCGGCAGGACTAACTATTACAGCATAACTAAAAGGGAGAGCCAAAAGGAAACACAGACATGTGGGCTCCATGAGATGTAAAGCGACCAATCACTTGACCGTCAGCAAACCTGAGTGATCAATGACAGTGGGGAAGACAGCATCTAAACATACCAGTTCACTGTAATACTCTACGTCCATGAGTCCCCCAGATCTGTTTCTTTACCTAAGGCAAATCTATTTACAAAAATGCTTGGCTAAATAAATAGGTTTTTAGCCTAGACTTAAACACTGAGTCTGTGTCTGAGTCCTGAACATTAATTGGAAGACTGTTCCATAACTTTGGGGCTTTGTAAGAAAAAGCTCTGGCCTTGCTGTAGTTTTCATAATATGTGGTACTGAAAAGCAGCCTGCATCCTTTGATGCAGGAGTGGCAGATAGTAAGACACTAGCAGTTCACTCAAACCCTGCGGCGCATTTAATGCTTTATACATCAAAAGTAGTATTTTAAAATCGATGTGAAATTTGTTTAAGCTCAACCAGGCTGGGTGAACAGCCTTGGTGCAGAGACATTTTTAGAGGTCTTTCCAGAGATGCTCTAATGTCCAATGTGGCTGGGTGACTTCAGGACTTTTTCATAAGCCACTATTGTTTGGCTGTAGACTTTGGGTTGTTGTCTTGTTAAAATGTAAACTCAGTGTAAACCTTTTGTAAGAGGGTGAGAAGGAAAGAAGGGGAAGTTTGTTCACAAGTCACATAAGTGATAACAATGACTAAAAACGCCTCGGGTTACTCTGCTGTAACCCTGTTCCCTGAAAAAGCGGAAACGAGATGCTGCGTGAAAACACTATGGGAACGCTCTTTGCGCGACCGGTTGTTAAAGCATGTGTGTCAAACACGGCAAAAACTTTTGGCTTATATAACCTCGGTCAGGTAACGTGCTTTGATTAGGTGCACCCAAAGGTTATAAATAGGCATGAACCGGAAACATCCTCAGGTCAATTTTGTCTGAAAGGACGTCCAGTCACGCGTACAGTGCGGCATTGGAGCGCAGCATCTCATTCCCGCTTTTTCAGGAAACAGGGCTACAGCAAAGTAACCCGAGACGTTCCCTTTCAAAAGCTACAGTACACTCGATGCTCTGTGAAAACGCTATGGGAACGAGAATACCAACGCCGCCGCACTGGAAGTTTCTGGACCCCAGGGTTGTGTAGGGTGTGCGCACAATCATCAAAGAGGTCTAGACCTGATTGTGGGATGCTGACTCTGGGACTCGTGAGCCTGGAGTAGCATGGACATCCAAACTATAAAATCTGACAGATGTGTGCGGAGAGGACCAACCTACCGCATCACACACCTGCTGCAAGGGGATACTTTGCAAACCTCTTAGTTGAATGAGCCCTAATTCCTAGAGGTGAAGTGTGACCACGCACCTCATAGGCTAGGGCAATAGCATCCCTCACCCTTTTAATGTGACATAGTTTGTCTAGCAGGAGCCACCTCCCTTGGTTGCGGTCCCCCTATAACCTATATGGAGCTGCTCCGATTTGCGCCACTGACTAGTGCAGTGGACGTAAATCTGTAGAGTGCATACTGGACACAGTAAGTGAAGTCTTTCCTGCTCCGGAGCATTAAATGGCGGAGGATAGAAGGCTTTGAGAACAACTGGTGCATGGTCGAGAATGGAACTTTCGGAAGATAATTCAGGTGAGGATGCAGAATAGCTTTGACCAGCCCAGGGGCAAAGTCTAGGCAGAATGACGAGACTGATAGAGCCTGCAAATCCCAATTCTCTTCAGAGAAGTAATGCTATTAGAAAAACCATCTTAAGGGTCAGAACTCTAACAGGCGCTGACTCTAGAGGTTTAAAAGAGGTTTTAGCCAAACCTTCAAGCACAATAACTAGGTCCCATGAAGGGACTGTTGTTCTAGTGGGCGGCCTCAACCGTTTAGCTCCACGAATAAAGCGGGCAACTAACGGGTGCTTTCTCCTGCAGAAACTCCAGCACTGAAACAATCTGGCAGTGGACTGGGTCTACATGGTTTGCCATACACCAATTTTTAAAACTATACCATCTGAGGGCATAAGTTCTTCTAGTAGAGGGAGCCTAGCAGAAATAATAGTTTCTTTTACATTGGCTAGAAGACCAGCATCTCTTAATTGGAAACGTGAAGGTTTCAAAGCTTAGGCCAGGGAAAAAATATTGTTAGGCAGAAGATCTCTCTTGACCGGAATTGCTCATGATGACCCGTCAAGGAGGGATATTAGATCTAAGAACCATATTCTGGTCGGCCAATGAGGCGCTATCAATAAGAGGCGACATCCCTGTTGACGGACCTTCGCTAGGATTCCGGGGAGCAGAGCTATTGGAGGATTCAGTGAGTAGTAAAGGGGACATTGTGTTGTGACCTGCGAAGCAAAGAGGTCCACCTCTGCTACCTAAAATCTCTCCCAGATTTTAATGACCACCTTCGGGGTGGGGTTTCCATTCCCCATGTGTCACAGCTTGTCTGGACAGCAAGTCTGCCCCCATATTCATATGCGGAATGTAAATTGCCCCTAGGGGCAAGAACTTGTTCTGTGCACAAAGCAGAATCTGCTGCGCTACCTTTCTCAAGCAGCGCAAACGCAATCCGCCCTGGCGATTTATATAAGAGACTACTGTAGTGTTGTCCACCCACACTAGGACATGGTAGCTTCACCACTGCTGGAGGAAGTATTTCAGAGCCAGAAATAGAGCCATCATTTTGAGGCAATTAATGTGCCATGCGAGAAGATGACCTCTCCAGATCCTTTAGGCTGGATGGCCATCTAAGGCCGCACCCCAACCCATAAGGAAAGCGTCTGTCTTTAGCATCTTGCGATGACAACACGGACCTAGAGTGGGACCCAAGGTCAGAAACCGGGGTCTGAACCACATAGAAAGGGTACGAAGCCCCTGGCGCATACCCTGTTTGCCTCAGGGGATTGGCCCTTGAATGAAATCCCCTGGGTCTCAGCCACAACAGAAAGGGTCTCATGTGCAGAGGGCCCAAGGGTATCACCATGGATGCACCTGCCATGAGACCTAGGATTTTCTGAAAGTAACGAACAGTCACTTTCTGGTCTAGCTTGATGTTCCTTAGGGTACTTAAAATGGATTCGATACGTACAGGAGACAGTCATGCCTGCATTCTGATTGAATCTCCTACGACCCCCAAATACGTTGTCCTGTGAGAGGGAGAGACAACGCTTTTCTTGGCGCTGAGTCTCAACCCTAGAGATTTGAGATGAGCTAGGAAGAAATGCCGATGTCGAAGCGCTAGCTCAAGACTGACTGACCAAGTCGTGTATATAATTCAGATTACGGATGCCCTGGAACCATATAGAAACCAGAGCTGCATCCATATCTCCTGTATATGTGTGGGTTGCTAGGCCAGATGGAAGGACCCGATACAAGTAAGCTTCGCCCCCGAAAGTGAACCTCAGGAACCTCCTTTGGGCTGGATGGCCATCTTCTAATGCGTCCTTCAGGTCGATTGTCACAAACCAATCCTCTGATTGGATTTGAGAAACAATCATCTTGACCGTCAACATTTTGAACTTGTATGTTCTGAGATAGCGGTTCCACCTGCGAGGATTTAGAATTGGACGCAACGTAGTCAGGCTACTGTCTGTCTGGCAGGGGAACATGTTCTATGGCCCCTATTTCCAGCAAAGCAATTCTTGTGTCAACAAATGCGCTCGTTCCAGTTTCATGGCAGTGGAGACCACTGTTAGATGTGTTAGATGTTCGGCGTCCTGAAACATGGCAGGAGGCAACCGAACACCTAACATTTCGCTGGAGACCACTGTTCCCTAAATCACCAGTGGTGGCGGAGATTGGGCAATGGCCTCCTGAGGGTGCCAGGAAGGAGTTGCTATTCTCTGTTGGAATACTACCTCTTTTTGTGCTTCACGCCTCAAAGGAACCGGACCTGGTCGGGACCGGGTGGCCGACGGCCGTGACTCTTGAGCATGGCGGGGAAGAAACCTCATAAACGCTTTCTCGTAGTCATCGCCAAATAGGCCGGAAGACGAGATGGGGGAATCAAGGAGGAAAGTATTATCCTTATCCTTGTTGCCTGTGAGGTTGAGTCACAACCTCCGCGGCAACCATGGCAGCCATAGAACGGCCAATGGCACAGGAGAGACAAAACTCAAGTCTTCCAGCAGGACAGCCTGGTATGCCTGCAGAACGCCATGGTGAGCAGGGCAGCACCAGCCTGACCCGCTGCTTGAAAAACCTTCCCCACCAGCGAAGATGTTAGTCTTCACGGCTTGGTGGGGAGAGTGGGCTTTTTTATTTATTTATTTATTTATTTTTAATGATGATGAGCTCCCAGGAGAGAGATAGCTCGCAAGCGTCTCTTCAATTTGGGTCATCATTATATAGCCCCGTGCCTTTGCATCAACGATAGTCGATGTTGAAGGCACAAAGTCACGGGAGGAATAAGGTTTACTCCAATACCACGTCATCTCATCATGGAGGTCACCAAAGAAGGGGAGAGACCTTCGCTGAGGTCCCTCCCCCCGGCCACCCGATAGAAACCTGTTGTCAAGCTTTGAGCATTTGGAGGTCTCTTGCTCCTGTCAGAAAAAGCGCCGAGCGCGCTTGAGAAGCGAACGCAAGAGTCTCCTGAGCATGGCGATTACCTTCATCAAGAAGTCCCTCGCATGAAGGTAAACATCTCTTTACTACTTCCGACATTTCACGCTTTCTGCTTTCTTTTAACTGCCGCACAGTATTCAAAGAAAAACACACTTGCACACACGCACACACAATGCGGTCCTTGAAGACAAAGAGATCTGAGGATGTTTCCGGGTCATGCCTATTTATAACCTCCAGGTGCACCTAATCAAAGTACGTCACCTGACCGAGGTAATATAAGTTTTTGGCGTGTTTGTCACACATGCTTGATGAAATTTCTTCAAATTCTTCAACTTCTATAATACATATAGTGAATATGGTTCATCTGACTGTGAGGTATTTTGTGTGTTATTTCATACTTAAGATATAGGGCATCATCAAAGTGACAGGGTTAACTGATGATGTTTTTTATAAAGCTTTCTTTAGAATTCCATCAAATGGTAGAGTAAGCTGTGCCAGTTCAATTTGTGTTTGTAATTATATAGGCCTAGTCTTTTACAACTATATTTCTCAACAGAGTATTCTATGCTTTATTATAGTAATAGCAACATATTTGTTTCACAAATAGTATTTGTCCCAAGAAAAACAGAACATTCTCCACTTCATGAAAAGCACCTTCATGGTGACCAAAAATGTAAGCAATCAAAATAAATAAAATGCATCTACATAATAATATGGTAAGGATTATGATTCTAGTAGCTTCAGTATGTACTTAGTAAATGACAGTCACTATTCTCACCAAAATACAGCCCCAAAAGGGCAAAATTTTAAAATTTAATTATTGTTTCTATTTAAACAAATGACAAAATCTGGAACCTCTTCAGTGTGCTGTAATTACATTCACTTCATGTAGCTGTTCCATTAGCACATACCCATTTATACTTCAGATATTTTTTTTCTTTGAACTTTAGATTGTGTTTTTTTCCATCTCTAATTGCGATATAATAGAAGAATTAAAATTAAAATTTTCATCACAAATAGAGCTTTTGCCATGGTTGGTATAATAACATAGTTATCTAAGGCATATGGTGTGTGAGGAAGCAGCAGGATCTCAGTAAAAACATTCACACAATGCAGTGCATTACTCAAATGTACCTGTAAGGATCATTCCTTTAGTCTGCTAAGAATTTGCTCTTTTTTTTCTTTGTTTTTTGAGTAAAGTCAAAATTACATGCAGATGGAAATGAGTCACTAAATTCAGGGAATATTAGCACTACTGTACAATACAATTGCAGAGCAGAGAAAGCACTCAAAGTGTTTACAAGTTTGAGTCTTTTGATTTTGTATTAGGCTCAGAACAGGCTGTTTATGATGAAGGTCAATTTCATCTTTCCACACTTTTGTTGGTGATAAGAGAGAGAGCGAGAGAGTTGAAGACAGACACTAGTAAGGAGGAACTCAGGTGATGACCTCAAACAAATGCTGTGATGTTGTCTTCATTAGTGTAAATCCTGGGTTCAGAGGCTTTGCTTGATTATCCCTGATGCCTGAAAAGACTAGGGTTTCTGAAAGGTTTTTATGGCATGCTGCTTCAAAGAATTGATCAAAGGGCAAACGCTGAGTGAGAGGATGGACACAAAGCATCAAGTGTATGTGTCTCAAAAAGCCAAGTCTTGAGAGGTCAGGGGAACTGGACCATTTCAACCGCAGTGCTACAACTAATGAAGGTGCCAGTCTCTGTTTTAGTGCGGATGTTTGAAACAGACTTCAAACGGGGTCAAATATAATGCCTCAAAATATCTTAATGAATAATTAGATGTCAGTAACTAACACAAATAATACTGGATGGAGTTACTTTTCATGTGAGAAAATTTAGTGAAGAAGAGAAGATTTGGTATTATAGCTAATTGATTATGGATCTCTGATTATTTCATTATTTATCTGTGTTCGTGTTTTTGATTTGACTGTTTGTTGGATAACAAGATGTGCAAGTTCACATTTATAGATCGTAAAAATCTTTCTTATCATGTTTTATAAATGAGTCTTCTTATATTGTTTATTAATGATAAGTCACCAGCTAGAGGTGCTCCTTTAAACCAATTATCTATTATATTTCAAGTTAGCTGGCTATATTTTGGCCTGCGTGGTGGTGAAGTGGGACCTTACTCACTGCCACAGGGTCCTCAGTTCAATTCAGAGCTGGGATACATGCTGTGGACAGCTTTTTATGTTCTTGTTGTGTCTACATGGATTTTTTCAGTGTTCTCCAGTTTGCTCACAATTTCAGAAACCTTGCATATATAAGTGTGCCCCGTGGTTCTCAGAATTGAAATGACATTCAATTCAGGGTTAAAGTGTTACAGGTCAGCTTTTGGTCCCACAACAACCTTGGCCAGTAAAAAACTGTTGCTCAAAATAAAGAAATAAACATGGATATTGGGTCTTCTATATGGTTATAACAGCCATTATATGTCTTTCACGGTGTCCATGGAAACTACATGAACATGCAGCTTGTGCTTTTATAACAGATGTGAAAATAGTCGAAAGGGAGACGGTCATCAGTGAAAGTTATTTTTAAGTGGAGAATCCAAGGCCAAGTCTGAATCTTTAATAAAACAATGCAAAGCTTACTTTTACAAGGAATATATCACTAAGATGGAAGCCATGATTAAATTATTCCTCTTAATGACTGCACATGGGAATGGAGAAAGAAATGAGTAATTAATTAATAAAGTAATTTCCAGTATTTCTCTTTGATTGTATTCAGTCTTTTTGATATATGTATGTATGTATGTATGTATGTATGTGTGTGTGTGTGTGTGTGTGTGTGTGTGTGTGTGTGTGAGACTGACCACTCAATTACAGGCTGTTTCTCCTGTGGAGAGCTCTCTCAGGAGTTCCTGCATGCACCAGGCCTCCTCACAGCAAGCTATTAGCCAGCCTAATTACTAAAGAGTTAGGCATAAGTCAACAGATGTGTGGAATAACCAAACCTGCCTTGTGAGACAGCATTGCTCTCGTGCTCCATGAACAAACACTGCCACCTATTTTAATAGAGCTTTCCATCAATTTAGCAACCCTGCATGGGCAGCGAGCAGGGAACAGAGCACATAAATTGCTATTATCATGAGATTATTAATAATTAAGCCCTTATAATGAAAAAAAAATCCTTTATATAGGTAGATCATAACATTTTGTCACTTCCTTTTATTTTTCACATGTGATACACATGATGTGCCCAAGACAGTCTCAAATTAAGTCTCCTTATGCATGGTTAATGTTATCCTTTCATCATATGGCAGTGCAGACATGGTTGAGCATTACCTGCAAACAGAGAGAGATGTATGAAGCCAACACCTAGCATGTAATGGTGTTCAATTGTGACTTGGTATCAAGGTTATTTATTGGTGAGAGAGAGGAGTTTCATCAGTAGCACCTGTGGAGGGGGGGAGGGGGTGTAATGTGTATGAGTATTCTGAGCATTTACAATGAGTGCAATCATAAAACTGACTCACATCTACCTCCTTTTTTAGTCTCTTGTGGACAAGTAAACCTGTCACACTGGTGCCAAAACCCATAACATTGAAGGATAATGCACTGCAGCTGAGTCCTCGTCCAGCAGAGGACCAGCAGCTCCTTCTGGGGTCTGGTGCAAGCCAGGGGTGCTGCAGTCTCATTTCCCAGCAGCTTCCTGCACACAGCATGCTGGAGTACCTCTCTGTAAGGAGGATTTCTGGGGTGAACCCATGAGAAAAAACACCAGCACTTCTGTACACTGACATACAGCAAGCATGACCTGCTACAGCCCCAAGGTGCCTGCCATCCACCAGTGTTACCGACAGAGGCAGCACAACTGGCTAACAATCAGTGATAAGGTGGCATATCAGAAAGCAGGTGGTCCTATTTTACAATCTTTCCCTTTCTGTTTTTTCTCATCCTTCCCTGTCTCCTCCCTCCTGTTTTCTCATCCTCACCCCCTCAGAAATTGGAGGCCCCCCTTTCCCGAACCCAGCCCACTGTGTTTTGCCTTCTACTCCCTTCTACCCCTCATCATTATCATTTCCTTCCCTGGTGTTATGCTCTCCAACCCCCTTTCTCTCTCCACACTTGTAACACTCAATGACTGCCAGGTCTATGTAACAATTAATACTGTGAAACAGTGAGTACACAAAGAAACGTGGTGACGGTGAGGTATGGTCATTGTGATATGCACAAACATATTTTTTAGGGGAAAAAGCATAGTGTGGAGGTGACTACTAGTCCTCACTCTACCCATCCTCTAATCTTGGACCCTGATTGGCCAGGGTGTGGACTTTTAAGGAGTAAAATGCTAGTGGATTTATCTTGCATTAAGAATAAGTGTGGTGCAGAAAGCACAATATTGGCTGAAGAGGTGTAGCTGGATTTATCCATCTCTGTTTCAGGATGAGGGATCACCACCCCCCCTTCCCTTCCAAGGATTCCCCTAACTAGGGATTTCCCTTTGAAACAATCATGCAGCATACCCTAAAACATGCCTCTAATCAAGTACAGTAAGAAGAATTTCTGGACATTAAACTTAACCTCATGTTTCACTTTCTCACCTGTGTTTTTCTATTATTATTGGGGACACAGGACACTCAAACTAAAGAAGAAGAATTGCTGATACCGAAAAGCCACTGAGAAATCTTGTTCTAAGTGACTCACCACAATCTGATAGCAGGGCATGTAAGGGTGGATGAAGTACTAGGCTGACTTATAGCAATTTTTATTGGTCTACCATTATGTAAACACACCAGTGTGTGTCCTGTCACCAATGTCAGCTGGTAAATCCACTGACTATTCCAAAAGCACCATTGCACCCCCCCACTTTGATCAATGTCTACTTCAAAGGAATAGGTATGGATATTGTCAGGCCATTAGATTAGACCGTAACGGGGCATTGCTTCGTGCCAGTTTTAGTGAACAATGCAATGAAATACCCAAAAGCGGCGCCTGTAAAAATTCTGCATGCAGTGTTGCAGAAAACTTTTTTCACATAATCTTCTGAGTTGTAATCCTGAAAGAGATTCGGATTGATCGTGGCATTATTTTTGGGTAACTGTAAGCAACATAAACCGAAGTCACAGGTAAGTGGGAAACAAGTGATTTTTTTTATTCTCTTAAGTCCTGCACACATGCATGCACACACATACACACATACATTTACACATGTGCAGTCAGTGTCCAGGAATGCTCATTGAAGAGGGTGAGGGTGATGTGCAGAATATGCAATCTCTGGGAGTTCATTTCCTCATGACCTCTGGCCTCAGAGAGTTCAGGATCCCCTATGACCTCTGACCAGGATAAAATGATATTGAAGATAAGTACTGTAAGATAGATAGATAGATAGATAATGACAACAAAAAAACTTCATCTGTTATAATTTTGTATATAAAGTTGTAACGTTTATATATACTTTTTTTTATAAAGTTGTGCTTCATGCTTTAAATAAGCATTACTGTTAATTAGAATCAGTTTTAAAGGGAGTTGTTTCACAGTAAGAGTTCTGATCATAAGATTTGGAAAGCAGCACTAGCAGCAAGCAGAGCCATTTAAATTTGTAAAATTGCATAGCTCATAATCCAATCATATACCTTAGGATTGACTGGCATATACAGTATTTTTGCACTGGAAAGCACTCCACAGAAAAAGAAATGCAAGTCTTGTGTACAATTTAAGAAACAGTCATGACAATAACATTCTTACTTGTGAAAATTATTTTTAATATATTAGATATTAAATAAAATGCCTGGACAAAAAAAATACTCTCACCCTCTAGTATTTTGTCTTTATTTTTGATTACTCTGTGCAATGTGGTTGGCTCATGCTCCCAGAAACACTCTTTCACAATTTTTTGAGTACTGGAACATGCCATCAGGGAATGAAAAAAAAATTTATGGAACAACTTGATGGCCAACTGAAGCAACCCCAAATCATACCACTGCCCCCAGAAGATTGTTCCAAAGTCCAATCTTTAATCTTGCTAGCTAATTGAAGCCCTTTTTATTAGCTTTACTACCAAATGTTTTCTTATGGACACACAGCTGTTTAGTCCGAATCCTTGAGTTCGTATCACTTTATTTATTTATTTATTTATTTATTTCATTCAAATTAGAGTTTATAAGAACATTATAAGAGATTAAAACTGGGGGAATTACAAGCAGAAGGGGATATTGCAATGACATGTGTTTCTTTCTTTATTTGTTTGTCATTATACCTCTAGAGACTTCCTGTCACTGACTTTGCTACTGATGTAAGTCATTATATTGTTAAAAAATAAAATAAAACAAAAAAATAGATATACTACATAATGGGGTGGTTTGCTTGTCAAGAGAAGGCTGACATCTGTAGGCCTTCATGAAAAGAGCTATGAACCTCTGCTTTTGGAAACTGCATGTTGTATGTAAACGTATTAGAAGACATTCTTATACACATATTTTCTCATATTAACTTTTCACCATTTTGATCCTATGCAAAAGTCATTAAAAATAAGAATCTGTTGGATTATTACATTAGAGTAAAACACATAAAAAAATTTAAACGCATTACAAAACTACAACAGGTCCTGTAGTACAACTGACCAATTTATTATTTGTGTGCTATTGAATTCCACAACAAAGCTACTGTCATTTTTTAGGATAACAAATTACTTTCCAGCAAATAATTAAACCTAGGCATAAATCACTTCTTGTATATCATTATGGCTCAATGATAGAGAATCATGCATTCTTGCTCATGAGTTCTGCATACTTTCTCCTCTCTGAATTGTCTATGTGTACACTCAGCTGCACTGAGTTGTAAAAGCTCTTTAAATATAATCTGAAATTCGCTTGTGATACTTACTGTCAAGATCATAAATTTCACAGTCAACTAAGTGTTCAGCCATCCAGTAAAACTTTACTCAGTCAAGGAAGAATAACCTGCACCACAGGGACTCCCTAAAAAGAGCTTTTTAGAAACACCAACTTTAAAGTTCTCCAGGGGGTGTTGGTCACTGAATGACTGAAAGTGCAAATATGGCGAATGAATTATGCATTCCCTAAAAATACCACAGTCTCTTAAGCTGGATAGGTTCTGACTTTGTGTCTTCCTTAACAATGCTTACACACAGTATAAACTGAAAGTGCTTAACAGGAGATTGGCTAATTTAAAGTGCACTAGCCGATAAGAAGAGCAGTTTAGAGGTCCATATTAAATGATGTACTGTATATGTCTTCAACATTGTTATGGATTCTGCAGCCCTAACTCATGTATGGTTCTCCCATAAATGGCTTAATCGCAAACTTTGCTTTCATTACAAATATTTCCGACAGACCATTTGTCTCATATATTACTCCAAGGCCAAGGCTGATCATTTAAGTAAATAATTTTCATTATAATTAAGCAGTCTGGGTTTTTTTATTTTTTTTACATTTTTAATTATACTGTTACACTTTTGCAATTTCCAAATGAGAACTTAGGGCTATCAAAACATTCTGTTATGTAACTGCTCATAATTAACAGCAAAAATTGGTCTTTTTAAATGTGAAAGCTCCATATGAGCAATTAATGTTCTAATCAACCTTTTTGGAAAATATTATTTAGTTAATTTAGGTTAGCTCACTTGTTTGCATGATGAGAACAGCTTAAACAGAGGCATAACCACACCAGACAGATTTTTTTTTAAGAAAATATAGTGAATTAAATTTCTCACATTGACTTTTTAACCTAGTTTGTTCTGACACTTAGTATGTGGAGAATATCCATCTGTTAGAGTGAGTGAGTAAATATTGTATTGGAGCAGTGCGGTGGTACATGAGGTTTCAATTCCACACACCATTAAAGTTTTTTTGTTTAAGGCCGCCAGATGGTAACTGTTTGTATGATCTCCCCAGTTCCACAGGGCTTCCTCTGGGTGGTTTGGTTTCTTCCCACTTCATAAGAAATTGCTAGTAGGTAAATAGGCTTTATCTGACAAGGATAAAGTGGTTATGGACAGTGAGTGAATGATTTTCATAAATAGGCATTTAAAATTAAATGTATCTTTTAAGAAATTAAAATCCTTTTCTGCTTTAAGAGAGGTCATGTTTTCAATTAATTATTGCTTTAAACATATGAAGCTTTAGAGTAGACTTGAGCAATATATGTAAAAAACAAACAAACAAACAAACAAACAAAAAACACATAAGGCCAAATTCATAAGGCAGCTTTACAGAAATAAAAAAAAACGCAAATATAAATAAAAATAATAAAAATAAAAGCATGTGTAGATATGAAATGAGTAAGCCAAAAGTGACAGTAGCAAGAAAGTTTCAGGCCAGAAAATATTTGAGCAATTTAAACACATAAAAATCTGATTGTATCAACATAGTCCAAAGCCATCTTCATGAACATTAAGTGAAACCATCCTCAGTTATCCTGTGTAACTATAAGCAGACCATCTGGGGCTATCTTCAGCAACAGTGACTGGTCTATAAGTGATAAGAAGTCTAACCAGATGCGGAGCACCAGGATGGATAAAGCATGTCCAGAGGGCCATGTGCAGCTCAACAGGGGGAAAATAGACGAAGGGAGAGGGGCAGAGGAAAGATGGGAAAGAGAGTGAAAGAGCGGGAGAGAGAGAAAGAGAGAGAGTCACATTCACATCATGGATAATGTAATGTATATTTTGTATGCAGAATGCAGCAGAGAGGCAGGACTAGCTTCACTTGTGGGGGAAAACAGCATCCAAACATACAATTTCACCATAACACTCTGTGCCAGTGAGTCCCCTATTTCTGTTCCTATATCTAAGAAAAATCTACTTATACAAATGGATTCACTAAAGAAATAAACATACAGCTTAGATTAAACACATAGACTGTGTATGAGTCCTGACCACTAACCACTGGTGATTTGTAAAAGCAATCTCTGGCTCCGGCTATAGTTTTCATTATATGAGGTACCAACAAATAGCAAACACCTTTTGATTAAAATAGGTCTGGAGGAGAATGAAACACCAAGAATTCCCTAAGATATTGTGGTGCAAGACTATTTTGTGCTTTAAAAGGTCAACAATAGTATATTTAAAAAAAACAATATAATCCTAATTATTTAATAGAACTATAAATTATATGGCACATGCTAAAATAATTGTTCCAGTTGCTGATGTAAATGTGAATATAGGGACATTTTGGTTTAGGGTTATATGATAATACTTAATGCCATTTCTCAGACATTGCAGTCTGAATAGAATAATCTAGTTGAATAGCAGTATTTTATGCTATGGTAGGGCAGAAGGAGACAAAACCAATGCAAGTTATTTGTAATGAAAGAGACAGTTCTGAACTTTTGCAAAAGACACATTAGTGAGAAAGATACCCAGGTTCTCAGTTAGAAGTTTAATAAGAAATATTTAGCTTGTGTTCTTGTGTTCTTATGCTCATGATAGAAATGTTTTAATTCTATACTGTTTGACAAGTTCACACTTTTCACTGCAGCTTGCTGTATTGCTAGATTTCTACAATTACCTTTAACATTTATCCCAACAGTAAGTTGGAGTGAAGGAGGACATGAAAGAATAAAATAAA
>JAOVVA010000048.1:14642836-14654503 GCA_028565275.1 Leiocassis micropogon
CATTTTGTGTGACAAACATGCAAAAGAATAAGAAATCAGGAAGGGGGCAAATAGTTTTTCACACCACTGTATATGTGGACAACTGACCAATCACACTGATGTGTTTGTTGAACACCCCATTACATATTTGGCTCCCCTTTACTGTTATAAAAACCTCCAATCTCCTTGGAAGACCACTAGATTTTGCAACATGGTGATTCATCCATTCAACTTTAACAGTATTAGTAAGGTCAGACACTAATGTTAGAAGAGAAAGTCTGACACACTGTTAGCATTTCAATATCAAAGTTTTCTGTGGGGTTAAGATCAGAGCTTTGTGCAGCCGTTGTGTACCTTCACTGACATGTCATGCTGGAACAATTGAAAACAATAATGTATGTTACACAGTTTATTTAAATCTGCACTTAGATGAACTTGTGTTGTTAATAGGTAATGTATTGCTAAAGCATCTTGCTTCATGAAGTTCATAATCTCCATTGGCACAGCAGGGTTATGCAGATGATTTTAGCTCGGTGTGAGCTACATTTAATGAAGTCATTTATCTCTAATCTACTGCGTGCCCCTTGCCCTAGGTGTATCAGCGAGTCTGCGAAGGACACAATGTTGTTCAGATTACCAGAGGAACAATAAAATCCTTAACCTTAGGGAAACCCAAAGGAAATAATATAACCCCAATTAAATAATGGTGCTGCCTTCCTGTGTTGACAATACCAACCAGCATGAATATCAGATTGGATAATAAGAAATATGGGCATTAATGTGTGCCCTTATAAACAGAACCTACTTTTTTTGTGTGTGTGTGTGTGATATAAATTCAGTAAAAGTTAAAATGTTAGTATGAGTCATTAACTTTTTTTAAGCTACTAGCCAGGAAGTTGAGTTTTATAAACAATCTGATTTTCAGCTTTAGTTCATCATCTCCATATCCGCTTTAATTTTTACGCCCACAGTTTAAACTTGCCTTAGATGACTGTTGCATACTCATACAAGTTACAAATGACTGGTGTTACATTTAACGCTGATGATTTCAATGTGTGGGAGAAAGCACAGGAGTAGGTGCATGACTCAGCTGCAGAGGAGTATGAAAAAACCGATATGGGTTATTTATCTTAGTTGACTGTGTTATCTTTGTTTGGGCTTAGTTGCTCATCCTCATAGTTGTCCATTAGTTGTACTGTGTGATAAACAGACAAGTGAAGTAATCTTACTTATATGTGGTAGTCTTCTTAACTCCTGTTCACCACAAATAAAGTCTGCTAAGTTTAGACGTTTGTTCCTACTGTATATTGGCTATAGCCAAATTCTACAGACTTAACTTACAAATAAACAATAAAATAATGAACCAATATAAATGGGCACCAGAGGCACAGAGAGTTAGTGAACATTTATCAAGAGATGAAGCAGTGAATAAAATGTTTTTGCCCTTTTCAGCAAGATTTTTTTCCCAATGCTGTGATTTGTGTGAAAGATACAGCAGTTGTATGCAGAATCATTTAAAATGTAATTACTCTGAAGCTGAAGCCATAAGTACGCAACAACATTCGAAGAACCCTAAAGCTGTTCTATGTGCCAGGTCAAAACTCACCAAGTCAGTATTCTTAACGAACCATTCACCATAAAATGGTTTCAGTGTAGGCAACGGGTATTTATAATATGCATGACTTACAAGACCCTCATGATTTGGCTGGAAGAACACAGTCACAACCAGGCTAATAATATTTACAGTGATATCTTACAGCAGCACTCACACTCACTGAAAACCACATTTGTGTAATAATTATTGTATATCATATGGAAATCCATATGACGGGCACTAATTTGTATGATAACCTCTTTGAACTCCTTATATTATCATTAGAAAATATTGTGCATGTGATAATTTTTTCAAACCATACGAACAACTTTTAAATTTTGCCAACCTTTCCAAGAATGAGCAGAAAGTGTTAATTAGTTAATATATTTATATATATAAATATATTATTTAATTATACATATTATATAATAATTATACATATATTATTCAAAATTCAAACAGCAAAAAATAAGTAACATCACAAATAAGTAACAAGTAGTAAATAACAGTAAAACAAGAGTTCTCACCTAAAAACAGATAAAATCATATAAATATTTGAGTGCAGTCTTACTGTACAAAATGTGGGAACAGTGCTTCTATATCAATGGGTATTAAGACATGATTTGAATCTGATTGTAGAGTCTACTAGTGTTAGTACCCATCGTTGGCGGGAAAGGAGTTTGTAGGAATAGTTAAAAGGTTAATTTTATTTATTTTTTTTTTAAATGCTGATCCGCTTTAATTTAATCAATGATATTATTATTATTATTATTATTTCAGGTTGAAGCCCACGTCTGCCAGTCTTTTTTGTACGGCAGAACTCTGTGCCTAACTTGAGTGAGAAATTGAAAAAGTAGATCGGATAAAGACTTTTGTCTTAAAAAGACTCCAGCGAGTTAAAATTCACTTATATCACTTCAGCACTGTTATTTCAAAGGTGAAAGCATTAAGTAATTCCAGTAAAAAAAATTCAGTTTAGCTTTTCTAATTAATATCTGTTGGTGCAGGTATATGTTTACATTGAACAAGTAGCTTATTAGTAGCCTATAAGTATATTATTAAATCCAGCACATAATGTTCATACGGTCGATTTCGATTTTAGCACATAACAATGTGCTCTCAGTTTGGGTATTTTACATGCTGTCACCTCGGACTGCTGCAGATATGTTTCCTTTAATAACCCATGTTTTATCTCATAATGGTGCTTTGCATCACTGCTTTTTATTAGAGCCACTGTTTCAGAACATATGAGACAAATTGGTTTTAAACTTTTCCTAGGAAAGATTAAGATACGTTGACCTGTCCATTCATCTTTGAAGGTTCAGTTTTCATAGTCTACTTGCCTCTTTTTGGAGTAAGCCATGCGGTGTCATGTTCTTGTTTATGTTTTATGAGTATTTGGGCACTTTGTAGGTGCGTTACGGTAATTTCTGTGTCGTCCGCATACACGGTAAACCATAGTGTTAATTGGCTCTGTTAAGTGAAGCGTATAGCCATGCCCACCTAGTGGGAAAAGACATACAGACAGACAGACAAACTGTCAGAATTTTTTCTGAGACTGGTTTCTGGTCCTCCAATCTATGAAACATGTAGATATCATTTAAAGAGCGGGTTCTGACCAATGTACAGACAAAAACATTAAT
Source organism: Leiocassis micropogon (assembly GCA_028565275.1). Taxonomy (NCBI): domain Eukaryota; kingdom Metazoa; phylum Chordata; class Actinopteri; order Siluriformes; family Bagridae; genus Leiocassis; species Leiocassis micropogon. The sequence continues at coordinate 14,646,053 of JAOVVA010000048.1, forward strand.
TTATTTACACTATAGAAATATTACGAATGCTTTTTGTAAGAGAATTCCAAAGACAAGGAGCAGTGCGGCTAAAGAGGAGTAAAGAGGAGCCTTGATAAGGAAAACCAGAGTGTGAAAGGGGGGTGTAAAATATAAAGCAATTTGAGGTTTTTTCCTGAATTAACATTATATACACTACACTTTTCTATAATGTTACTTATAACATTCTATAATGTTACTTATAATATAACATTATTAAACATTATAAGTGGAGATGTTAGTCCAGGGAAGCTTCACTTAATATTAAATGTAAAGGTGAGTCTAAGCATTGCTTTTCCACAGAAAACATTATAAGATTTCTGTATTTAAAATGATTCCAATAACTATGAGTTAACCAATTACATAAAATGATGGACCATTTCAGACATTTTGTCAGGGACTGTCTTTGGTTTCATCTAATATTCAGCATATTAGCATCCTACTGTGAAGGAAATTAAAGATGTGAGTGGAGAACACATGCTGTGAACACTTTTCTTACAGGATCCATACCTGATAAGCCTTTAATCTATTACCTCTCATCACAGCAGTCAGACTTCTGAGGTCTCATCCTCTTAACATGCTTTTACTATCCAAATATTGGCCCATGCCTATGTGCCCCCATTCATACACATGCATAAAGTGTGCCTGTTAATTAACTCAGAGCTGTGGTTTTATGCTTGCAGATTATTTCATTCTATTTTCATTTTTTATTCCAATTTGGTCATTATGCCAATCCCCACCTATTAACTGGCTCTCCTCTCTTGCACCCCAGCTACAATTCAAGAAGAGTAAAGTCTATGTTTATTCAAGACTAGTGAAGCCAGCCAAATTCATCTTTTCAAACTGCTGCTTCAACTGCATAACACGGCAGCTGAAAATGCTCAGAGGAAAACACTAAACGACTTTCTCGCACATACATAAGCTTCTCAACATTTAAGCTTGGAGAGAGAGGAGAGAGCAGTGGCATTCTACACACCCAAACAGCATGGCCAGTTTAATTCTCTTGGATCCCCAAACATGGATGACTGAGGGATGATTATGACTTCTGATAAAATGGCCCCATAACATGTCCAACCACAGCAATGTGCTTTTTTGACTTTATAAGTTAACAATTTGGTGATAATAAATCTCATCGTAGAAATCAATGCAGCAGAAGCAAGCCAATGTTTTATATATTTTTTTCATGCCATATTTTAGCCAAATTAAATGCACACAGTTTTTGTGTTTACCAGTAATGACATTTCAGAAGGGAGCATGGAACTGCTCAGCTCAGGGCTGTGAACCACAGTATTGGGGGTTAATTGTGTTTTCCCTCTGTTTCAGAGCATGGTCTCAGGTCCAGGAATGTGGACACTGAGTTTATGTGTTAGTGCTGTAAGATTTCCACAAGGATCATGGTAATTTTAGCTGGCAGAAATATTGCAGCAGGGAGAGTAGGGGTTTGAATTTTCACGCTGTCTCATGCTTTTCAGTTTTTCATACACGCATACACAATATAAGATCCCCTCTCTTGTCTAATTTAAAGCAAGTGAGGTCGGATGGGGTGGGGTGGAGATGGGGGGTAATTAAAGCAATAACTGCCATGCTTTATTATAAGATAAATAATACATCGTTAGTTAAGGCTTCAAATTTTCTTTTCTATTAAAAATAGGTTTGAGAAGTGATATGTAATAAAGTGAATATTTTATACTCTTTTATCTATTTTCAACTATTTAGGTAATTTCTAGGACAACTATGTAAAAAAGAATAAACACATTTATTTAAATGCGCCCATATTATAACTGGACAGTTGTATTGTAGTGACATTTGCTTAAATTTTCTAATGCCAGTGTTACATAATTGGCTGCAGAGGAATACATGGTTTTGTGAAGAAGCGTTACCATCCAAACCGATAATTTTTTTTGTTTAATGCTCGTGGCTAATATTGCATATATTTGAATATTTATAACATAAATTTATCTAGGATATATTCCTGGATAAAACACGTATTAGGCTCACCCTAATACACCTAGACAAGCTTCACCACTTTAACCAGACTATCAAAAATGTGCTTCTTCTGCAACACAGCTGGGAGCTCTAGTCAGCAAATCAAGACCTATTATAATCAACAGGTCTTCACACCAACTGCACTTGCACAGCAGTCACCAGCAATCTCACAAGAGTAAAGGATTTATAAATAAAATAAAAATAGTCTGTGCAGGTTTATTTAATAACATTTTTTATCATCTTATATAATATGTCTAATCTACAGAAGTATAACCTTATTTATCACCATCTGATAATTATTTAATCATCTAAATTATCATTAGGACTTTAATAGTGTGATCTCCAGCCTAAAAATTACACCACCACATTTCCAGGGGTCCCTATCCCCTGAGTACTAACCACTTCTCATGCACACGACTTCCTGTTTCCTAAATAGTAACAGTGAATTGTTGCCCCTGCCTCCTATATTGTGCAATTTATATTTCTGTTTTGCCCATGTCTTGTTCAGTGACTTCCTTTGAAGCTGTCCTTTGTGTGGTTTGTTTGTGGATGTCTTTGTTTAACCATTGCTTGGGTTGTGACACTGATTTCGGATACTTTTTAGTTTTTGTTTTTTTTAACCCATCTGTTTAAATTTCAATCCTAGAACATATTGGGTTTATCTTGGTTTCCTTGGACTACTTGGTCTCAGTGCAGCTTCTGAATCCATAAAACAACATATCCTTCTAGACAAACTAGAACATGTTGTTGGGGTCAAGAGAACATCTCCTTCCAATATCTTACCTGACTGACTGTTATCAGTTAGGTGAAAGGCACTGGTGACTTTGCATGCAAAAGTAGTTTGGTGTTCCTCAAAGGTCTGTTTTAGGGGCTTTTTTTCTAGTCATTTCTGGTATTATTTTTAACTGCTATGCCTATAACATCCAGCTATATGTTTCAGATAAACCAGGTGACCAAGGCTTACTAATGCTGAGGATCGCAGATTTTTTTGTAAATCAGAATGGCCTTTTAGTTACATTAAATGCAGAGATGAATGACTTAGAATGTCATTGTATGATGCAGAAAAACATCATGCTTCTGGCTCTTTCCTTTAGTTACTCTTTGCAATTGTAGCTGGAACTTGCAGAGTCCCCTCTTGCACCAATTACAATATTAAAAATAGACCACTGCATGCTCTTACTATTCCTAATGTTGTTGTTATGTGTTTTCTTGCTGCCAGAAGTGATGGTGCCCAAAAGGAGCAGTTTGGTGATGGTAAACAATTTGGTGCATGTTACCTTTGTTTTCAGACCACAATATTTGGGTGAGCGATAATATTAATATTAAAATAAATAACACTTAGGAGTTGGTTGCATGTCAGTTGCGTTCAGCAACTGCATAAAGACTGCAACCCAATGATAGCAGTAAATTGTTGCCTTCTTTTTTGTGTTGCTTTTGCAGCCTGTATTTTTTGTTTCAGAGGCGGGTTGTCCTTCGGGAACTGAAATTACTGCTCAGCTGTGTTAAGGTCTGGTTATCGAATTGTTGTGCTTTTGATCTCCCCCATTTAGATTAGATGAGAGTTTTCGTAAACTGTCAGCCAGAATATTTCTTCAAACATATGAATTTATTCTGTTGCTACCATTATGAGTTATATTACTAGTAGAGCTTAGTAAGCCCATTCTGGAAATGGCCATGCAAACCCAAGGCTCCACTGTGCTTGACCATGAACTTTTATGCTTTGGTTTGTGAGTAGGTAACTTTCTTCCTACACTAATCCACCACAACTATGGTGAGGGTTCATTTTGATTTTAGAAATCTTACGGCACATCTCTGAAGTTCAAATTGGCCTTCTAATTCTTACTGCTTTTGAGTGGTTTGCATCTCATAGTATGGATTTAACATTTCTGCTTTAAAGTCTTTTTTGAATGGTGGATTGTTGTACTGTACCCTTGCCCCTGGCCTGTGATGTTTGTTGAGGACTTTTTTCAGACCTCTCACAATATTTTTGCCATCAATTGCTGCTGTCTTCCTTGGTTGAATTGTTTGATGTCTGGTTGTTAGTATACCAGTGGTTACTTTATTTTTCAGCACATTCCAAACTGTTATATTGGCTATTCCTAATGATTGTGAAGTCGCTGCGATCAATGTTACTTCTTTTCTCAGCTTCAAAATGGCTTACTTTTCTCCCATATGTAGGATGTCCTTTTTAACACTAACACAAGCCATATTGTTCAATTCTGATTTGTTGGTCATATTGAATTTGTATGTCACAACAGTTTACATTAATAATTATAAGTAGCTTTTATGACTCTAACATGGACATATCTATCCTCTGAAACACATCATATTTGTGTGACAACTCATTCATTTTAAACAGTAGTAGCTATTTTAGCAAAACATCTTAGAAAACATTTTAGCATTTTATTTTTGGGATTGTGCTTGACACAGAGAATGGCAAGCAATTAGTCAGCTCTACTTGTTGATCTCCAGAAGAAGGAAGGATGTTAGACGCCTCGGTTTGGCTGTTTTAGGAGATACTGCTAGCACTGCTGTGAAATCCCCACCCTGCTGGTGCTGAATGACGTCAGCGAGCACCCCACACAATCACAAACTCAAAAATTCCCATGAATACCGATCATGGGACGATATATCAGATATGTATGTGATCTAGGCCCACATATAAAAATAGCTCTGATCCGATCTGAAAAACATCAGATTTATGCATTCAGACAGCCCTAAAAAATCAAGACCAGTCTCACTAAGGGGAAAAAAATCATTATTTAATCACTTCAGGCTGGCAAAGTGAATGTAGCCTAAATTTAGTCTTCACAGGTGAAATCCAGTGTTCAAACAAAGAGTAACCATGCAGAGCTATTAATTGTCTAAACAATTAGAAACAACTGTCAATCACTTGTTACAGTATTTTATCACTCATTATTGTCACTGGAAAAATGGTTGGATTCAAACAAAGGGAGACATGTTCAAATTTGTTTAGTTTTTTTATCTCAATCCCAAATATCTTCAAGATATAGCAAAATAAAATAATTAGCATTGCCATTTCTATACTTTCTGAGCAGACTGTAATATAAATGTCATACCTGAAGCAATCATTTGAAAATCAGGGTATTCTGTTGATTTTGGGCTGGCTTCAAAATGTCTGTAACTTTTTCAGTCTTATTTTCTTATATACATCTCAGTGACGCATCTAACAAAAATAGCCTGGTTGTGTCCAGTCCAATAAGTGGCTACTGTGCTTGGACAGAGGACAACAAACTGAATGCTTTGGGGTGATGAAACATTTGTTACTGACCATGTCAACCACTTGAAAAGTGTAATGGTGGTTAAATCTCATAAAAGGTCACTTATTAAATGCCTGGCGCTGTCCATCACAGAAGTGCTGCTTTCTTCTGTCAGAATGACTCACACACACCTCCACAACAGCTTTCCTCAAATCCATGCAAACTTATACTGACATCTCAGCCAGTCCCTTAGCATCAGAATACTGTGAAAATTATATTGTAGCACTTTGTTTACACAAACAGCATTAAACAGACTAATTACGAGATGACTGATCATGCTGGGGAAAGAGAGAATGTAGCATTTTAAAAAGGTCTTAATTTGAAATAAAAGTTTTTAAATCACAGTTGCTGATGCAATACGAATGTTGACAAGACACATGGGAAAAGCTCTGATTGCCTCATTTTTATTTTGCTTCTTTCTTTGTAGTTCAGACAGGACCCATCCATGCTGTCCATCATGTTGCTACCTACCAGGAGGCAGAATTGGCATCTGCTGGTTGCAGCAATTAATGTCTGCCAAAAGAGATGCTTTCCATCACCTTCTTTTAATAGCTTGCGTATGGAGTGCATCTCAGCAGATGTTACATGGGGATTCATTAACGCCCTGTGTTACTCATACTCCTCCCTTGTAAGCTATTATCCACAACAGTCAGTATGAGCTATATTTTAGGATTATTATACATCACTCCCTCAGCTTACTCCCAAAGGCAACATATACCATGTTAAAGCAGTATTTAAATGAAGGAACATCTTTGCCCTTTAAATAAATGCCTCCAAGTTTCAGCTTTTTATAACTTAATTGTATCTATTGTTATAATATATAAAGTACTAGTCAAAACTTTGGACACAAGTTTGGATTTATTTTCCTACATTCTAGAACAATACTGGAGATTTCCAAAATATGAAATAACATATACAAAATTAGGTAATTAAGTTACAACAATAAAAGTTGTTATTTTAAGAAATAAATCTCAGATGTCCTGAAATAGTTCTTGCAAGAACAGTATTGTTATGTGCATTTACAAAACCCATCAAGCACCATGATGAAACCTCTCATGAAGACCATCCCAGGAAATCGAGACCAAAATATACCTCTGCTGCAGAGGAGAAGTTCATTTAGAGTTACCAGCCTCAAAAATCACCAATTAACAAATAGCACCTCAAATTAGAGCCATTATAAAGGCTTTACAGAACAACAGTAGCAGACACATGTAAATATCAACTGCTCGAATGAAATTATTGCATATTTTGAATGCCTTCAGCATTGTTTTATAATGTAGAAAGAAAGAAATCTCCAGAAAGACCATGGAATTAAAAGGTGTGTCCAAACTTTTGACTGGTGGTATATGTACCTTAGTAAGAACATACAGTAAAACACAAAATTCTGGAGCATGTGAATGTGATAGTTACCCCTAAATGACACATTACTGCCACATCATGTCTTTGACACACATAATTGCATCCATTAATATCTATAGCCATAACTGTATTTTTTTTTTTCTTTTTGGAAGGTCATCTGGTTGGGACTAAAGATCAAGATTGGGGTCCTGAGCTGAACCAATATGGCACTAAACAAAATCAGATATGAAGCTAAGAGGTCAAACAAAGACTATATTGATTAACCTAAAAGTACAGCACTCATTCATCCATTGTACCTACCTGAGTGAAGTTGCTGGGGTTTAAATTTGACTAATATTTGTTCCTATGGTTCCTATTCTTTGAAATAGAACGACTATTTGTTATAACACAGGTACAAATAAAAGTTTTAATAGAGAACAGTCCTGTCTGGACTCCAATTGAGACCATTTATGAACGCAGGTGATATAGCTTAGGTTCTGGCAGATAAATTCATAGCCCATGTTGAGATCCTGGAATTCTCTTTTTGTCTCTCCCCTCAATATTAGGGTTTGTTTTTTTGCTTATTTGTTTGTTTTTGTTTGTTTGCTTGTGTTTTTGTGAAAAAAAGTAAAAAAGAAATAAACAAACACAATGAAAAGACGGTTTCTTGTTTAAGCCCTTTCAGGTTTAAATGCGAACACAGACAGACTGAGCACCCCTTTCTGTGTGTAATGTAGTGCAATCATAATGAAAGAGGTCTCTTAAATACAGGGAAATAGATGAATCCCCAAGATTTATATAAAACTCAATCACAGACCATAGATCATTCCTTTGATGTCCATAATTTTTTATGGCCAATCAGCTTTCATCACTATGACAAGACTGGCAACACTGTTGTGCCAGGGACAGATTGACAGGGAAAGCAACAAAGAAATGACACTGAGAAAAAGCCTCCAGTGCAAAGTGGTTTAAACAGCTTGGCGTCTCTGTTCTGTGTCTGTCTTCCTTTATGTATATGAACTGTTACTATTGGGAGGGGTGGGACTGAGAGGGGCAGATGAGACATTGACAAATGTGTATACTTTAGATCACACTGCAACAAGTGGGAGACAGATAGAAAGGGAGAAGGGAGGGAGACAAATAAACAGAGAAAAGGAATATGTGAGACATGCATTGCATATTTCTGAAAAAAAAAAAAGCTTTTACCTTAAAAAAGGGACGAGCAAAGATTAATACAACTGTCATGAATACTGACAGGTGCTGAACATATATTAACAAATCAAATGAAATCTACAATGCTGAGATGAATTCATGACAGTAAATCAAGATAATATTATTAGAATCAGAAATACACACTATGACAATTGCAATTATCAAGCTGGAATGCTAAAAAGGTGGAGATTATTTCTTGGGTTGGTCGTTTAAAAGAAAATGTGATAGAAGGCCAGAAAACCTGGCCAAAATTATGCATAGATAAAGATGTGATAGGAGAAAGCAGGGATAAGGCTTTATTTACAAAATTATGAGAAAGATAATGCCATACACAGAAAAGCGGAATGGATTTGCCCAGGATTAAGATCTCAAATGAAATACAGTCATGACATATAAGCAATTATATTGTGTATGCCTTTGGGAGGCTCACTCCCAGTGAGGATATTTTTTTCAGTAAGAAAACACCATTTTAGGTTTTCTCCAACTGGCAAAACAACACGCTCCATGCGCAAATAAAAGGGAAAGGGAACTTCCTGGACTTCTTACATGATTCCTCTTTTGGCTCTAATCATCTAACAATGCATTTGTTGTTATTATTATTATTATTATTTATTAT
>JAOVVA010000048.1:14677340-14687406 GCA_028565275.1 Leiocassis micropogon
CCATAATTTGCAAATAAATTCATTAAAAATCCTACAATGTGATTTTCTGGATTTTTTTTCTTATTTTGTCTCTCATACAAAATAAAGTCATAGACATAGGTAGAGTGATGGGCTGTTCCATCACTCTACCTATGTCTATGACTGTTATAGTTGTCCCCATTTTATTTAGCTTAGCTCTGTTGATTAATTATCCTATTAAAAGTTCCTACCATTGTGTCTTCTTTTATGGGTTTACAGTGTGGGTTTACAGATTTACAGTGTGGTTTTGTTCTTTTTTTTAACATTAACTTTATTGTTGTTGTTGTTGTTCTTTCTCTTCGTTGTCAATATTTTGTAGCTCACCTTAGTTATTAAATCACTAAAACAGATTTTATTGAATATAAGCAGGGTCTAATTTGGAAATAATACAAACTGTGCATATGAGCATGGGTAGCCAAAAACTGCCTTCTTTCTTAATGCCTTTACTCTGTAACATCCCATTAGGAGATGACAAACCTATTGGATTAAGAAAAATAGAAGACTATGACTGACAAATTTTATTTTAGGTTAAACAGCAGTGTTGTAGTTATGTCTCTGTCTTTTATTTTCAATTGATGATGTTCTTTAGGTCAGTATAAGATTTATTCCTAACACTTAAGTTTTATTAAAACATTTTACATTACATTTATGGCATTTGGCAGAATTTTTTTATCTCATTACACATCAGAGCAGTTGAGGGTTAAGAGCCCTTATGGAGCTCATGGACCCCAACAGTGATAACTTGGAGGTGGTGCTGGGGTTTTGAATCTAGGACATTCTGATCAGTAATCTAATGCCTTAATCACTTACCTACCCCTGCCCCAGAATGTATTGTGATTGAATAAAATCACAATACAGGAGTAATACTATATAGTGCTATAAATATGCAATTACAAGAGTGAGTCAAACATTACTCATACTTTGGCTGTAGAATTTGTTTTAATTATAATTAAAATAGTAACTTTTAAAAAGAAAAAATACATTGATTTTCAACATAATTTCCTTGCTTTTTAATACATTTTGGCTATTTTTTGCATCATCAAACTTTCATGTTCTGTAATTTAAAAAATGTTTTAGGCTGAGCTGCAAGCCATGAATGTACCTCTGTCTTCACTTCTTCATCAGAAATAAATCTTGCTAACTAGTAAGGCTGCTTTCATGTTTAACAAACAGGTGAAATCTCAATGGAGCGAAATCAGGACTATAGTGAGGTTGCTTTAACACCTCATTTTTAACTCCATGTTTTTGGAGCGTGTCGACAGTGCTGGCAGAAGAGTGCGAATATGCATTGTCATGCAAGATCACAACGCCCTTGAATTACAGTCCTATGTGTTTAATCTGAAGTTTAGGCTTCAGTACTTCAATAAGCATCTCACTGTAACAATTTTTTATGGGGTAAAGGCTCCAAACTCTTAAGGTTAGCCTGCTTAAATTCCACAACCAGCTTTGATGGTTATTTTGGGTCAGTTTTCTTACAGAACATTAAATTCAATTAAGTCCAATTTTCAAGTGTCTAGCTGATTATTTAAGGCAATGCTGGAGATCCCAAAGGTGCTGTTCAGTAGCAGCTGGACTTGCTTTAAGATTCTGAAGACATTTTACCTCTCATTCGGAAGGCATCATCAGTTCTAACTCTCTGGCTTCTATGTATATAAACTCTGTGGAATCATTAGGTCATTGACACACTAATGGTGACCTATGGGTGGTTGCTGCACCTATGTGCGTCGTTAGGATCATTTAAGTCAAAGTTTGAATGACTGTGAAACAACCTTGGCAGTGATGAAGAAATTGTATTGTAAATGGATGGTAAGTGATGTCTTAGGCCACTTTCTGTGGACAGTAACATTAAGTTTACAACAACGGGCAGCCTTCAGTCCTGAAAAGTTAGTCCAGCATTGAGGTACTCAGTAATGTAAAGATCCTTCCCAGGTGAGGTGTAGTTCAGTTGTGATACTGTATGGTGTGAGTAACAGTGCGAATGCTCATATTTAGATTAGAAAATCAGTGCACTTTTGTGTGAGCATCAGCTGAAAACGAGTCATTATTTAAAATGTAGGGAGTATATTGTGATGTAAAGTAAAGTGAGTAGAAGTAAAAAGTATAATATAATTACTCAAGGAAAAATACTTCAGTATAAAATACTCAAGTAAAGTACATAGAATACTTAAATTACAGAAAAATATTTAAATACAGTAATGAAGTAGTTATACTTTGTTACTTGCCACCTATGGTATTTACTGTTTCACTCTCACCATCCTCTGGAGCATAAAATGGGAGTTATCAAAACTCCGCCAGGCTGAGAACATGCCTAGAGGGACTGTGCACAAATAAAAAGAACATAAACACATCAAGGAATCAGTCAAGAGCTGTGGCTACCCAAATTAGCATTTCATTACACTCTAAAAAAAAAAAAGGCATCAGACAACACCCAGGGCAGAACACCCAACATAGTGTTTGCAAACCAATGCACAAGAAAATGCACAGATTTGCACATTGAAGGAACCAAACAATCACTTCACAAACCTATGGCAACATAGGAGAGGCAGCTCCTCAAGACAAGGCTCAAAACAAAGACCCTGAAACATAAGGTGCATTCTTTCGAAGACAGCAGTGTCCACATTCTGGACAGGGAGGACCGGTTGTTTGATCAAGGTATTAAAGAGGCCATCTATGCCAAATTGGAACAATTTATTTTCAGCAGAAGAGATGGCCTAACGCACCATTTATCACCCATTTACAATGCATTTTTTTCATCACTACTAAGGCGGTTTCACTGTCATTCATACCTTGACTCATGAGGACCTAATGGCACGTGTGAAAGAAAAATGACGGGTCACCATTAGAGAGTCAACAACTTAATGACTTCACAGAGTTTTATACCTGTCATTCTAAGCCACTTAGTTAGAAGTGATAAAGTCTTTCAGGTAAAGCATCTTCAAAAACTTTGAATCCCATTAGCAATTCTAAGAGCCAATGAACAGCACCTTTGGGACTGATTTGTATGATTGAGAATCTTCATGCACACGTAATGTTGAAGAATTCTGATGTATTCATCTTTCTTCATTTCATCCATTTGCCTTACTTCCACTGACAGGAAAACTGACCCACAGCATGATAAAACTCAATGTTCATGTAAAACAGCATGGTACAGTGTTCTTGGGGTTGAAGGCCTCATCTTCATTTCTTTAAGAATACCTATGGTCAGAATTTTTCTCTACAAAGCTTTTTATTTATCCATGTGGTCAGGGATGGGGAGTAACTAAATACATTTACTTCAATGTTGTACTTTAGTGCGGTTTTCACATATCTGTACTTAATTTGAGTAGTTTTATTAGTTGATTCTTTTGACTTTTACTCCACTATATCCTAAAACAAATATCTATACTTTATACTTCACTACATTTCTGCATGATTTGTGTTACATAACCACACAACAGTGTGTAGTACTGGAGTATTTGATGAGGAACTTCCATCTCGTGGTAGATCTGTTTGTTGGTGGTTCCTGTGGTTTTTCCTGACCATCTGCACTAATTCCTTGTCAGCTAACAGTGACAGTTTGGGCCTTTTTCCAGGCCTTGACAAATTGACTATGCCTCCCAGTACCTTCTACTTGCATACAGTTGTTTGAACTAATCTTGGAAATTGCAGTTGTTTAGAAATGGCTCCAAGAGACATTGCCGAGTTGTGTCACACTCTTATCCACTTTCTTAGATCTGGACTGAGCTCATTGGACATTTCCCATTGTACTGTGTTTTGGTCAGTGCAATTAGTGCTGTCAAACTAACCTTTTTTTATCTTGGCACAGTAAAGCTAGCTGGTACTGTACACATTATTTTACAATCATTCTTCACCAGCAAAAGAATAGTTTAAGGAAATCATTGCTGAGTGTACATAGACGTTTGACCGATCTATAGTTCAGGTTTTCTAAATTTAAATATATTTCCCTTTTTCATGTTTCTCTAAGATGAGTCGGGTTTAAAGTTTAAAGTCTGGTTATCCTTAAAGGTGAAAACAGAGAAGTCTGCATTTAATTCCAATTCCACAGAAAGACATTGCATTATGCTGCACAGTGGTTTAATGGTCATAGTTGTTTAGCACCTCTACAGTTGGTAGTTTAAATTTTACCTCTGTGTATGTGTAAGTGCTTGGTGTGTCCAGTTTAAAGTGACACATTGTACGCCGATTGGCATTTCCAAATTGTCCATAGTTTAGGATTTTTTTTTTTTGTGTGTGTGTGTGTGTGTGTGTGTGTGTGTGTGTGTGTGTGCGTGTGTGTGTGTGTGTGTGTTACAGGATAAGCAGTACATATAATGAGTGAGTGACTCAGAGTAATTCATTCAGGTTTGATGCTTTAATGTTTTGGTACTAATGTCTTTTATTGGGTCATTTTGTGCAGTCATCTGTACACAGGTCATAAGCCTTCTTTTATGTTTTGATGAGGATGTGATGGCACAGACATTATTTATTAGGCTTGTGCCTATTTTACTATGGCATACAACCTGATCTATCCTAAGAAAAGCACACTTACAGTACCTAGCAAGCCTTTAGACATTTGTTGAGCAGACTGTCTGTATTTACTGCTACATTTGTTAATCTGGTTCTTTACCCAGCATGGGTTTTGCAGATAAAAAGGCAGAAAGATTGGGTTGGAAACTACCTAAATGAATATTTTCACATCTACAGTATGTTTCCTTGTAGTAGAAAGGTCAAAGGACAATATTGGCAGAAAAATCTATTTTTATTCAAAACCCAGAAAATGAGAGTTTGTCCTGGATTGCCACATATATTTGATTTTGCTTGACATTTAGATATTGTGCCACCTTTTTACAGTAAGAGAAACTAAGCACGTTCATCGCAACCAACAGTGCATTTTTGCAAAGGATAATTGTTTTGCAAAGAGAGTTACATATAAATGATCATAAACTTCAGGAGTACCTTGAAACCTTTCATATCATTATGCTCAAAATATAATTATAAACTTTTTACAATCAATAAAATATAGTCAAATACGCCTGTCCTCACATTTACATTTTCATTTAGGCATTTGGCAGACGCTCTTATCCAAAGATATTTACAAAAGTGCTTTGTAGTTTCACACACAAACATTTACACCCCACCAACACACACACACATACCATACACGCATGCGCATATGTATACACACACACACACACACACACATACACATATAAACATACACACAATATCCTTTCCCTTTAGACATCGGCTTTTTTCATACCTCGGTGTGCTTGGCTGTGATAAAGAGTTGTTACCGGGGCAACAAAGACCTAATTCAAAAGCTGGGAATTGTTAGTCACTAACCCCTGCAGGAAAGTAAGGGGATTTAGGGTGGGGGGTTGTGATTGGGGGAAATGAACAAGAGAGACAGTTAATTACAGAATGCAAATTATGTTGTCAGAAGAGCCATTCAAAAAAGAGTCTTCTCCTGCATTCCTGCTCCTCCCTCTGGTGCAAGTTTAATAAGCATCTCTTTCAAACAGCCCTGCCAGTGGCTTTTAGAGTGAGCTGCAAATAATCTCAAAATGATGAACAGACTTGTCTCACCTCCTCCAGGCCTTGACAGCCTAATTCATGCAAAATATGCGGCTGCAAAAAAAAAGCCATGAGCACATGAGACTATCCTCTTAGTGCATGTTGAACAACATCTCCCATTAGACTTGCTTAAAACTCATCGTCACTTATTTTAATAAAACTTTTACCTTTTATTTTAAAACCTTTAAAATGTTCATTCAACAACACATAACACCATTAAAGGTTAAAGTGTTAAAGGGCAATTTACATCAGGTAAGTTTGCTAGATAATCAGGATAATATTAAAGGAATCTAAAGCAGCTAGGTATAGTTGATATTTTTGTAGCTTTAAGCTTAATTCATTTATGCCGTTGAAACAATTTTAACAGTTTATCTGTTATTGTTGAAAACAGTAAAGAGTAAGTCCTTGGTTTCTGATACATGATTCATACATTATTTAATTCAGTACTTTTTCAAGTGTCTTTAGTAAGCACATTAACCTAATCAGAGATCTGATTCCATGATCAGATTCTATGGTCAGATTCCATGGCCTAACCTGGGAACCCCGGGTGCTGCATTTACATTTAGACATTCAACTCAAACGGCACATTCAAACAGCATGAATGGTGTGTTCTTAGGCATTATGGTCACAGCAACAGTTATAACAGAGATTACCCACTGAAGAAAAGATTGCTTTTGGGAAGTGCAATCTTAAAGTATCTAGATCCAGGACAACAACAACAGGAGGGAGTGAGTCGTAAGCAGTGGCAGGGTGTCAGTAGTTCAACATTATCCCAATGTCATTTAGTCAATGTTGGTCTGTACTGTCTGTACTTACTGTAATAAAAATATATATATATATCTTTTAAAAACAACCTAATACTAATGGTGTCCCAATGTCAAGTTAACTTTATGACAACAAAGGTTTTTGCTGGGAAGGCAACCTCACACAAACAACAACAGTCTTGTTATGTTATTGCTTAAGCCGTAACATAATGACACAGAAATATTTAAATTTTACCAAAAGAGAAAAGAGAATTTTATCACATATTTAAAATTTGACACATAACTGTGTAACTGATAAGGACTTGTTTTATGTTAAATAATTTATAGTAAACCTAATGCAACTCTACAAATAAAGGCAAAATGTACAATACATACCGATATACACCAATGCCTGTGGGGATCAATGGCCAGCCTATCAGGTTGATCTCACAGAAAAGCCAATGCAGCAAAAAAATGTCGAAATGCTGGCCACTATAGAAAGGCACCAGTACAACCAGTGCACCACAGCCCGCCCAGTCCAATCCAACCGTGCACCCATGGGATGTTTGACCAGACAAACAAGTGCAATCCATAGAGGCCCCACCCACAATCCACGGAACCCAAAAGCATACACTGCCAATGTCCTGGTGCCAGACACCACAGGACACCCCTAGAGGTCTTGTCCAGTCATGTGCCGAGGGGACAAAGCTGTCCAGGCAGCACAAGGAGAACCTACACATTATTGCACATAATGTTTTGTGTTGTAATGTTATGGGTAATAAGTCAAAAAAATGTGTCGGCATCAAAGTGATTGTGTTTTCTGTGCAAAAGTTCAGTGGTAAAAATGGTGTCTACCTTTCCAGTGGCTTTATTTCTTGGGAAAATTTCAGGTCTTTTATTCGATTTTTGATTTTGGATGGAAATTTTGCTCAAACCTGATATGTGTCTGGATGTTTCCACTTCCATGTGCACCTCACCAAGTGAGACACAGAAAGCACATCTGGTGTATCAAACATAACAAAACTATGTTTAAACCTGCTCAAAATGAGCTGCAAAACTGCTTCCTAAATGATGGTATGTTGTCGACTCTCAACCTGATGTTACTTGGTTACTCTAAACCAAGTAACATCATCCAAATAAACTAGAAAGTGGTTAACAGCTTAAGCATGTGTGATAACCTATTTAAAAATGTATGGTCATTATGACTGCTGTCATGGCACACCAAAATCTACTGTCATGAGCTGCTCATGGTCATAATCGCAGCACCTAAAAGGGGAAAAAGTAACATGATGAAACAGGAAGATCCAGAGGGTGAGATGAGTCAAAGTAGTAGTCTATGAGGTCTCTGTAAACATTCATGTTTACAGAATAAATCACATTTGGCATTAGGGTTTTCCTGCTGTGACGACACTGTCAAAAACAGTTTTGTAGCAGTGCTTATACTTTGGGCTCATCTTTATTCAGGCCAAGTGTTATTTGTCAGTTTAAGTGGATACAGATTTCTATGTTTTACACAAATTTCTTCTGAAGTGAAATCAATAGAACTGCATGTGCACCGGGCTTCAAACCCCACTTAACTTCAAGTCTGTGATTGCCACACAGTCTTCAACATAAGAACACTGCAGTTAAAATTTTCTGAGCGCTCATGTGCATTTGAAACAAAAAAGAAAAGATAACTGTGAAAGTAGGAGGATGGGGTTTTGAATAATGCCCACATGAGCCCCATCACAAACCCCTATTATCTTAATTGTACAAGACATGCAGTCCCAACCTAAAAGTGAATCAAAGTGATCAATGCATTTATTTTAAATTAGAGCCCCACAAAGCACAAAGGTGCTGTAGGCAGTGCATGGGAGTGCTGGGTGGAGGGAATGAAAGCAGTATCACTGATGGTGTACTCTAATTAAAAGCAAAATTAATCCCACCAACATGGAGGACTAACTACACACAGCCAATCTCTCAGTGCACCCCCAGTGGAGAGCAGGAGAAGCTGAGTGGTAATTACAGTTATCTGCAGCTTGTTTTATTAACTTGTCCTCAGAGAATGAAGAAGGTATGCTCATCTGCAACACTGGCTGATTCCCCATTTGATAGGTGTGCACAAAACACTTTTATGTTATATGAAGCTAAAACATCCATGCAAACTCTCCCAATATGATTAATAGCAGGATATGAATCTATTAAACAGTCTAAGATAAACGTAGCTAAAGGGGATATGAAGAGGAGATATGAAGTAGGGATTTAAGAATTAGCTAAGTAGATTCAGAGGGAACAGCTGGGAATTTGAAGTAGAATTGTAGGGCATAGGTCGTTTCTTTTATAAATTATTTATTTCTCATGTTTACATTCATATTTATGTACTATTATATTTTATTTGCCTGATCATCTTTTCATATCCCTTTTAATTAGAATTTCTGTGTAATAGGCATTATCCTACAATCACAATCAATTATAACATCTTATTTATGTTATAATTTATATATGTTACAAGTCTCCTTATTTTTTTGGTGTGGAATTATAAGATCATCAGTTGATCAGAATAAAACTTAAAGAAATATATAAATGAATAAAACTTTTACTTTACATTAAAATTGGAAATTGTAAAATATATATTGAAGATTTTTAATTATAAAAAAAGAAGGAAAAACATATTTTAAAAATAAACTATTAAATATATTTACTTACTGTCTTTTATAGAAATCTGATGTACATAAAAAAATAACATAGATTTATACATTTGTAACCAATGGACATGTCTTTTGCTGAAGAGGTTAATTTTTCACTCATCTTTGTCTCCCCCTTTTCAGTCTTTGAGTGAGCTGAAAGATTTAGTGAACTGATCCTACATTTGAAATAATTACTTGTTGTTTTTAATTCACTTTTATTTGGTTTCTTACCATACATAGAATATTTGCTACACCGATTAGAGGAACTATGTGTTCATTCATCATGCCAGAATGGAGAATGGCAGCAATGCAATTTCACACTCAGTGCAATGATGGGCCACTGGTGTAGCAACCTGAGCTCTGCTAATGTAACCCTGGGGACTGGATGAACAGGGTGGAGATTTACATCCTGAACAAACACACTGCTGGCATCTGCACCTTTACTCAACAAACCGAGGAGGTTGCTTGTAAACAGTGCGTGTTTACATATGATGATTGCTCTTGCAGTGATAACTAGTAATTAATTAGCTTTGGGCAGCAAATCTCAACCGATTGACAAAGCGGAGAAAGATTTGTGCTAAGCATATGCTATTTCAGATATCAGAAAATATTTCCAAATCAAACAATGCATACTTTACGTTTCAGGAAGAAACACATCAAGTAATGTTAGTGTTGCTGGATGCATTTTTTTTCTTTTGTATATGAGGCATTTCTCTTTTGTGGATTTATGGAGTTCTGGCCTTTTCCATGTTTTTCATCCTAAAGTACTTTGATCAGTTCAATAGTTTCTACTACATAATTTTTGTCAAACAAAACTTTAAAGAGGCTAAGGGATTTTCTTAGTAAGAAAATTATTTTTTAATAGGATTGTAAGGGTTCAATTTTTATATAATCAGTAGGTGTGGTTAAACATACTTTGCAATGTCTAATTAAGTGAGCTCATCATTCCCTTTAAGGACCGTAGTGATAAATTTCACTGTGCTAAATATCAATAAGGGCAAAAATACACATACAGTGGGGCAAAAAAGTATTTAGTCAGCCACCAATTGTGCAAGTTCTCCCACTTTAAAAGATGAGAGAGGCCTG
>JAOVVA010000048.1:14687506-14698594 GCA_028565275.1 Leiocassis micropogon
GCTGTCAAAGGACACCAGAAACAAAATTGTAGACCTGCACCAGGCTGGGAAGACTGAATCTGCAATAGGTAAGCATCAGTAAAACACTGCGCTGCCAGGGACTCCAATCCTGTAGTGCCTGACGTGTCCCCCTGCTGAAGCCGGTACATGTCTAGACCTGTCTGAATTTTGCTAGAGAGCTTTTGGATGATCCAGGAGAGGATTAGGAGAATGTCATATGGTCAGATGAAACCACAATAAAACATGTTTGGAGGAGAAAGAATGCTGAGTTGCATCCAAAGAACAACATACCTACTGTGAAGCATGGAGGTGGAAACATCAAGCTTTGGGGCTGTTTTTCTGCAAAGAGACCAGCAGGACAACTAATCCATGTAAAGGAAAGAATGAATGGGGCTATGTATCGTGAGATTATGAGTGAAAACCTCCTTCCATCAGCAAGGGCATTGAAGATGAAACGTGGCTGGGTCTTTCAGTATGACAATGGTCCCAAACACACCACCCGGGCAACAAAGGAGTTGCTTCGTAAGAAGCATTTCAAGGTCCTGGAGTGGCCAAACCAGTCTCCAGATCTCAACCCCATAGGAAATCTTTAGAGTGAGTTGCCCAGTCCATGTTGCCCAGTCGCCAAAACATCACTGGTCTAGAGGAGATCTGCATGGAGGAATGGGCCAAAATACCTGCAACAGTGTGTCAAAACCTTGTGAAGACTTACAGAAAATGTTTGACCTCTGTCATTGCCAACAAATACTGTAGTGTATAACAAAGTATTAAGATGAATGTTTGTTATTGACCACATACTTATTTTCCACCATAATTTGCAAATAAATTCTTTAAAAATCCTACAAAGTGATTTTTTGGATTTTTTTTTTCTTATTTTGTCTCTCATAGTTGAGGTATACCTATGATGAAAATTACAGGCCTCTCTCATCTTTTTAAGTGGGAGAACTTGCACAATTGGTGGCTGACTAAATCCTTTTTTGCCCCACATTATATTTACACACATTTTTAGAGATACAAGAAAAATGACAGAATTGACAACAAAAATATGTTCTGTCTATATGACTAGATTCAATGTTGGAAATATAGTGGTAACAAACTCCTTTGATACAAAAGTAGAACATTCACAATAATTTAAACACAATGTAGGCAGTAACTATACAGACATAGGCTAAAGCAGTGACAACATGCAGAAAAGAAAAAACATGCTGAAATTAAAGCAATAAAATGGAACAACATCAGTGCACACTGCAGACGCACATGTAGAGGACATGCTGTTCCCCTTGGCATGGCTTCTTGCTATATTTGTACAATAGTCTCCTATTAACTGTATGATTGCAATGTGTTTCCAAGACAAAATAAATACCAAACACACTGTGTTTCTTTTGTTGGAATTGAATGCTTATGGATCACTATATGCTAATTATGTCTAATCACACTGCAAGCAAACACATGTTGTTTATTGAGTGAATTTTTTTTTCTGCTCTGTCTGTTTATTAACAAATCACTACATATGGCAAAAAATAGAGGCCCTATGATAAAGAGCTTTATCTAATCTGCTTCATGCAGCTCCAACAGTGAAAAACATTTCACGCTTTTACAGTTTTGTATACGTTGTGTAGGAGTGTAAAGTTACTTTGTGTTTGATGATGTAGAAATTATCTTTTCAAAAAATAAGCATTAAAATACAAGCCCAACACATATTCAGGACAAAAAGGCAGTCTGATCTTGAATAAAGTGACATTTTAACAACATTTATGTCACCGACTAATATCTCAAGTGGTTGTTTTACTACAGTAATATTATTATTGCCTGTACATTAAACCATTCTGGAAGTGAAAACATTTGGATGTACTTTTTATGTTGCACATCTTATAGCTGATGTGGAACAAAATGCTTCATTAAAGCTTTCAGCATGACTTGGCCTTTAGTAGGCTCATATGTGGTATTTGTTCTTATTTGTTACAAATAAAATAAGGATTTTTGTGGTATTTATTTGCGTGAAGTGGCCTATTTATTTTGAAGTGAGGTGATGGAAAATGGGCTAGGACTCCGTAAGGACTTGGTAAGTGAGAAAAATATAGTTTTATCCCTGAGTCTGCAGTAAGAGGGAGTCTTGGGAAGTGGTACCATACATACACACACACATTTTTTTTTTATTTTTTTTTAACAAAATAGATTTAAAAATCACACTGTGTCTGCAGATTTTGGACGTCACATCTTCCTTTGAGACACTTTACCAGATGTCAGCACAGCACATTAATATATGACATAAAAATAGCACCAGGACACAAAGGCAAAAAACGGCCTGTATCCGACCCAAATAAAAAAGTAACCAGAAATGTACAAAAAGCATTAAAATGATTTAAATCAAAATGCATGCAGCATGAAATAAGTATCACTGCTTAGTGCTATGGTCCTTAAATGTATATTTATAGATTTTTGGGCTAAGGGAAATACACCCACCTGAAACAAGGATAAATTGTTCTCTTTAGGCAGTAGCAGAGAGCAAAGGAGATGAAGGAAGAAATAGGCAAGGCAGTTTCTCTGCCATCAGAGTTCTCTTCACCCCCACCTCCACCTCAACCCCCCAACAACTACCACTACCCTCCCTTTCCTATTCTGCTTGTGTGAAATGAGCAAGGGTCTTATCTCTTAGAAACACACCAGCCAGAGGAGACAGAGGCAGCGAGAGAGGATAGAAGGAGCAGGAAATAGACAGTGAGGGAGGAGGGACGGCAGAAAGCGAGGGAGAGGCAGTGTGTTTGAGAGCATTGAGCCACGTGGACTGCACACTAATCGCAGTGGTGTTTGGTATGCTATGAGCTTCACATTTGTTTCGAACAGCGGCAAACATTAATCTAGTTTAACACCAGAGTAAGCGCGGCATTCAAGTGCTCATCTCACTGCGCACACCTCACTGCGCTCCAGTGTAAACCGATGTCCTAACACATCACCAGAACAAGATTGTTTTATGATCATCTCTACCTGAAAGAATCAGGTGCATTTACATAAACTGTCTGAGGCAAGGAAAGTTCTCTTACCTGTGTAATGAAGAATTAAATGTTGTTGCCGGATTTCAGTGTTGTTGGTGAGAAATCAAAGAGAAATTGGTGCAATTAAGGATAAGTGTGAAAGAGAGAATCAGGTGAGGTGTAAGGGTTTCACAGGTGAACATGACTTTATTACTGCAAATATTTTCTGCTTCAGTCACTCATGTCCACTGATATCAGTCTACCATATCTGTAGTGAGAAAATTGCCTCTTTTCTTTCCTGGCAAACATGATTGCCTTTTGATAAAAGGCTATCAAAGGTGTGTGTTGCTAAGGGAACAAAAATGAAGAACCCAAGTGTCATTTCTAAAAGCTGAGAAATAGGACAATCAAATCACAAAATCAGTATTAGTGCAATTGGTGGCACTATTATTGCAATCAATTTAGCACCTACCTTGTGTGTGTGCGTGTATGTGTGTGTGTGTGTGTGTGTGCGTGTGTGTGTGTGTGTGAGAGAGAGAGAGAGAGAGAGAGAGAGAGAGAGAGAGAGAGAAAGAGAGAGGGAGAAACATGTTTGATTTTTTTTTTTATATATATTATTAAAATACAGCAAACAGATTTATTATAATTTATGGCCTAGCACTCTTCTATATTGTTTCCACGATATGAACCATTATAGATTCGTTAGGTGCAGAACAGTGCATTTAAACTTTAATCCAATGTTGCTTTTTGAAAAAAACTAACAAAAATATGGACCACATAAATTTGCACCTAAGAACATAACATATGCACCACTTGACTCTCACTTGAAGAGTGTGACCTGGTGATAGGAAAAAAAAATGTCTCCACAAAATTATTCAGATTAGAATTTGCCTTAATTTGAATTTCATAATTGCTCTCACATGCCTGTAATTAAGGTGTAATTATCCTCTGCTCTTCTGAATGCAGGTACAATTGATGCAGATGTTGCCAGTCACTGCTTTAGCCAGCGGGCTTCACCCCAATTTGTTTTCACAGGTGCGAATATAAAGATTGAGTAGCATCATGACTGGGGGTTAACAGTAGAACATGGCATTAGCCCAGTGGATCTGTGCCTGATAAAGATAAGCAGAAAGTTAAAACATATTTATATAAAGTAGAGTAGTGCATATAAAAATAGAATGTAATATGTCATTTGTAATTAGTAAACAAGACACACTAACATCTGGAGAACTGAGAAGTTGAGCAGGGGTTCATGTAACTTCATTATAATTATTAAGAAGACTTGTTAGCATAACAATAATTCATAGAAATAATTAATAAATAACAATGTAAGTAACCGTAATTTATACATTTAATGAACATGCACTTTGCTACCATTTGTCAAATCTGTGAAGTGAAGCAAAACCTGTAACTTGTAGATTATAGTTAAATATGTCTGAATTTGCAAGTGTCAAATATTACTCACTTGTCTCAAGTTTCAAGTTAAAAATGTAACCTTCAAAATCATAGAAGCATGTGAATTCTTTTGATGTCTTTCCTTTTTCAGTTTGTTTGTGATTAAATTGCTGACAAATGTCATCATATGAAAGCGCTACAACCTGACCTTAACGAGTCAAGGATGTGTATTTGGCTATAATAACAGAGCCGGACTGCCCTCTAGTGGTTATAAAATAAAACTGTCGTATACAAACAAAAAACAGGCTGATATTTTTTTTATATTCCGTTTTATCTGTCAATTTGTAAACAACAGTACACATAAAATGAATATTTGCTCCGAAAATAAAAAGACATTTATGATTTTGATATTTTAAAAAATATTTCCCAAAAAATAAATAAAGAAATAAATAAATAAACCATGTGTCATTTCTCAAAGGACACATTTAAGGGGCATCATGCAACATTAGTCATACAAAATGTTCTGCACACCACGTCTTTGTCTGGTATAAGGAGTGGCAAAGAGGATTTAGCTACGTCTCCATGGGTTGATTTTTTCCACTGCTTCATACTATAGTCCAGTCACAGCAAGAAGGATTAAATATAATTTCCTGTTTCACTACATATGAAATTCTATGCTTTGTGAGTTTTAAATCCAACTGGGTGGCTGAGTATGCTGCTGTGTGTGTGTGTGTGTGTGTGTGTGTGTGTGTGTGTGTGTGTGTGTGTAAGAGAGAGAGACCATAAGTGTGATCCTGTCTTTTGAGATATAGCAAAATCACTTATTTTCATCCCTCCTTGCATGTTTCCGTCTAAAAATACAAAATTAAAAATTACAGCTGAAATCAGCCTTCAGTCCTTAGCCTTTATGATCATTTGAGTGAGCTTATTAAAATGATGAAAGGTTAATGTTTAGTCTACATCAATTTCCAGTTGTTCATTCATTCATTTAGCTTTACCCCAATTTGTTAAAGCAAATGCAAACATAAATAACATTTGGCAGAGACACTTATTCAGTGCAAATTAAATGTGTGCTTTAAAGTCTCTATCAATAAATATGTACAGTAAAGGCATAGGCAAGGTCTGAGTACGGAGCCTTGTAGGATATCATTGTGCATGTGTGCATGGAGCAGATTTGGTTCCCCTCCAGGTCCACTAATATGACCATCCCTCCATGTAAGCAAACCATCACCATGCTTTGTCAAAAATTCCATGATTTATAGGGGCTGACAAGAAAGTCTTGTGGTTGCCTGTGCCAAATGCTGCTAATAATTTTGGGAGAATGTGGACTGATTACAGTTTGGCTGATCTAATGGCATGGAGCTTCTCAGTTATGTACACATGGGCAGATTTTCTGGAATGTGCCAGATTTTGAAGACAGACAGATTGGTTTCTTGAGAGCTGTTTTATCTGAGAGAGACAGTTGATTGTAGACAGTTGATTGTAAGTTAAGGCTCTGGGTCCCCATTGTTGCCTCTCTGACCATGTTTGCTTCGGGAGCACAGCATCATGGCTGACCCCACCTTCCTAATAAGCTGGAAAATGTGAAGAAAAAAAATCACTGTAATGTATAAGTAACAATATAAAGGTTTCTTTTTCAGAGTCAAAATAATACACAAAGGTCAGAATTCTAACTTACAAACTGGTAAAGAATAAATCCAAAATAAAATTTTCTATTTTCACAGTTATCAAAAGCTGAAGGAATTATGAGGAAAATGCCATGATATTTTGCTTGTACAATTTAATATGATTAGAACTGAATCGGCAGATATGAAGTTTAGGAATTACTTTGAATGTTATTTTATTCTCCAGAGATACCACAGGCTGAACACTAGGTGTCACACCTTATCATCTACACATGCTTCACTTCACACAGACCAGAGACAAGCAGTCACTCGTGACATGGGCAAATACTCCCAGTTTCCCACAAGAGCTGTTTGACAGATGAGAGTGTGAATTAGTGCGCACATCAACAGATTACAGATTATCACTTTAACTAACTTGGAGATTGATTCTGTATGTTGCAGGGAGAGAGTGGTGAGAAGTTGCCAGCCTTCAATCATCAACATAAGGTTCTTACCAGGCCAGTATAATATTTTTCTAAGGAAATAACCACATTTATAATATAATTTTCTTCTTAATGTTGGCCCCTCAGATGTTTGTAAAGTCTCTTGTCATCTCAAAATTAGATTACTGCAACTCACTCCTGGCAGGCCTTCCCTTGAGCACAACCAGACCCCTTGAGCCAATCCAGAACACAGCCATACACCTTGTTTTCAAATTCTCTACATCACTCCATTGCTTTGTTCCTGCCACTGGCGTCCTGAACTCGGATATAAAACATCAATCCTCTCTTATGAAGCCAAAATTAGACCAATCGCCACCTACTGTAACTGACGGTCCTTTAGGACACAAGGAAGACATGCATCAACACTCTTTTCTGTACCGACACCATGCTAGAATGAGCATCAGCTGGCTAGAAAAAAACAGCTGAGTCACTGATTGTTTGAAGAAAGTTTAAAAGCTACCTCAGCATTAAACAATTAACGGAAATGAACCCTTTCTAAAAAGTCTTACTCGTTTTCCCTCTGTTCACTTGGGTTTCATCTGTGTTCCTGGTTTCCTCCAACTCCAAAAACATGTGTGTGTGTGTGTGTGTGTGTGTGTGTGTGTGTGCATGCGCAATGTCACAGCATTTATTTCCACACAGAATTTTGTCATTGCTCCCAAGTCCAGTCTTATTTTTATTTTGTCTCACTAATAAGTTGATTTTTTTATGGCCACACAGGTGTTCAATCCTGTATGTTCTCGTTACATTGTGTGTGGAAATGCTCTTATTTTCACTCTGTATACAGTAAATGTAATTTCTACTGTCAATTTTTTACAACGCAGATTCACAATGTAACAAAAGACTTTCATGATTTTTGGATGACCACATTTCCTCCATGAAGTTTATGGTTCAGCACTATTCTTCTAGGTTTTGAGTTACACAGTTTCTACCCCAATTAAAGTAATTTCATCAATCTCCCTAGTTTTATTCTTTGTTTGATGCAAGCCAATAATTTTCCTGAAGCAGTGTAACATCTTTTACATGACCACAAGATACCAACATGATAGTTTAAAAATTAAGATGCAGCTCACTGACATCATTTAGAGTTAAAATTATTGTTGTCAGCTAAAACGTATTAATCACTGCAGTAATTATAATCTAAACAATGGCTCTTTATTTTTGCTTAATGAAATTCAAATTCAGACTTTTGTCAAGGTAGTGTAAATTGAGTAGTAATTTTGGGCTTTGTCTACACAAAGGTATGCAGGTATGCTTTTGATAAAAATACAATTTTATCTTCTGGAGTCTCCTGTCTTCACAAAAACATATAACTGATTCATGACCTTAAAGAATTTAAAGCAGTAGTGGTAGAGAAGATTTAAACATATAAAGAGACATCATTGCTACAGGTGATGTGGTGCCAGTGGGTGATGAAAGTAATTTCTTATTGTATTTATCAAACCATATTGTCAGCAGCATCTTTTAAGCGATTTTGGTGGGGAAGGATGACATAAACTTATCCAAATTAAATAAAGAGGCAGTCAAACTCAACTTATGTTAATGTAATACCCAGTTCAGGGTTGACAAGATGCAGTCTACACTTATATAATGTAACAGCTCATTTTAAGTGGTTTCAGACACACCATCATTCCACTGTGATTAACAGAGCAGGTGTGTTTCCAGCAGGGGTGGCAGAAATACACAAACTCAATACCCAAGTTAAAGTACAAGTATTTGCCTAAAAATGTACTTCACTACAAGCAGAAGTATCACTTCAAATTTTAACTCAAGTTGAATAACTACTGTAAGTACATGCTCTAAAATGTACTCCCCGAGGAAACTCTCCCTTCTTGGATATCTTTTTGACTAAGTTACAAATAAACAGTATTTTAAAGGATTTTAAACACAATTGAAGTTGATACTGTTGATAACATGAATGTACATGTTTAGTAGAGACTTATAGTAACAAGAGTTGACATTAATTAAATGAATGGCAGTATCAATGTTAGGATCTTTTATTAATTTTACTATTGCTGCCCTGTATAATGAAAGTAGTTTACGCAATTAAAAGTAATGAGTCTCAATTTAAAATGTAGGAAATAAAAGTACAGGTTACGAAACTATACGAAAGTGAAGTACTGTACAGTTACACAAAAAATTACTTACACAGTACTTACGAAGTAGTATTTTGTTACTTGTCACCTCTGATTGCCAGTGAAAAACTAAAAATCATTAATCATTACCCAAAAAGGGTGCAACATTACACATATTCATACTATATTATTCGGTTTGGTGTCTTGTGAGTTGAGAGAATACAGTCAAGCTTTAACTAGTGCGCCGTCACTTTCTCCATTCATTTGGTTAATTTAAATTAAAGAAACCAGCAACACATTGCTCAGGATTTATCTTGTAGCAAATATTTTAATATTACTTCAGAGATATGTAATTTGTACAGGCATGAGAATTCAGATGAACAAGTTTATGTAAAGTACATTGCTGCAAGACATTAGAAGAGGTAATTTGCCATTCAGATTTATGACATTTTCGGCTCACTTGACAGGTGTAGTGGAAAACTGGACACTCGCGTGATCAGGTTTTGTGAGAATCAATTTTTATTTTACCATGTTGATTTGATGTCTTTCCATAGTGGAATGGAAAGCAACTTGGATTTCATATCAAAAATAATATCCCAAGTTGACTTTTGTTGTGGTGGAAAAGATATGTTCCCCATTTCCTCTGTCCTAAAAGAATGGTTCACTGAGTCCAACAAGGTCACCACAGTCTACTGTATATCACAAGCATTATCTGCTCCTGATTCCCTCTCCCAAACTTTTCTATACATCACAGGCACACTCTCTGCCCTTAAACTTTTTGTTTGCAAAAATAAATTAAATGTAAATTCAGTTATTTGCTATAAAACAAGATCTTGACAGAGTACTTTGAAACTAGCCAAAGTGATATAAAACTGCAAACCTGGCAACTCTGGAAGCACTGGAAAGGTTTATAGAGAGAGCATGGGGCGGCATGTTTCTTGTCTCTACTATCATGTGTTTCAGTTCTCTCTTTTTTTAACCACTCAGTGTAATAATGACTTACTAATTGAAGCAATAAGCATGCTTTATTAGGAAACCAATTCACAGGAACTAAACAGGGAGTGTGAAATAGCCAGGAATAGCAATTAGGGTTGATTTATATTAGAAGTGAAAAACAATGTTTGGCACATAAAGAATGGGAAGTGCAACAGAGAGGGAAGGAAAAGAGGCTTTAAAATCTGTGGATGGTTTGTATTAAAAAGTAGTTAATAATATCGACAGATCATTAAGATAAGTGCACTATCTGGCAATTGTAACTAAAGCTGCCAGAGTCAAGGGTATGGGTGGTAATAAGTGCATCAGCTTGAGAAATATATCAAATTAAATATGTGGTCTTTGGATTTGTCCAGGAGAAGAATAAAAATTTGATACAATATTTTGATACAAAAACTATATTTCTTTATCAGAAAATTATATATATATATATATATATATATATAAAATGTTCAATATTTTTGATAGGTTATAGTGGATGTGAAAAATCAGCAATGTCAGTAATGCTCACAGATAATAACTGTCATTTTCATAGACATTTAACACAAAAGAGTCCAACTTCTTTCAGGGGTGTTGTGTGGTTTGTTGATTTAAATTTCCTCTGGTTGAAAAGAAAATTGGTTCCGCAACCAGAACGCAATTTCGGAGCTGAATAGATTTTTTTTTTTTAGTTGTCTGTGGAACACAAGAAAATGGTCAGAGATGTCATTCGTCTTTGCTGAGGTGTAGAGGTGGATATTGCATAGACTGACTTGATGGAGCATGAAATTCCCCTTTTATATGGTCTCCCAGTATATCAAAGATTACATCGAATCAATATAAAGCGGTGAAAACTCATATCAGACTGTTGTTACAGATCATAACAGATCATAATGGAGAGCTGAAGTCCATATACTTCACCCATAGTTATCTTAGAAAGGATTCAATGTATGTGTGTGACTTACACACATACAAGAAAGGCAAGTGGATTGACTACACTAAATTTTTGTTTCTATGTGTGAAAGAGTGCATGAATGCCCAAAATAGGCTCCAGATCAATAATGACCAGGATAAAGTGGTTACTCAAGATGAGTAAATTAAAGAAAATGAAAGAAATGTGATTAATATGCACTGATTTTTTTAAAAGATAAAATCTTTTAATTATATTTCCAAATAATGCTAGGCAGTCTTTATCTGATTTTTTTTTTCTTTTTATTTAATCAGTCCCATTCTATTTTGCAGCAGCTTTGAAGCAAATTTTGGGATGACCTTCCTAAACTGCGCACCATGTCAAATGTTGAGCACCAAATCAAATAAAAATTTTATTCACATATACAGCCATACAAAGTATGATATGCAGTAAAATTGTTTATATTGCCCATGACCTGCAATTTAAAAAAGAAAATATTCAAATTGAGAAATAAAATATGAAATAAGAGAAAATTATACAAATATAGAAAAAGTTAGTATAAGTTATCCAGGATAAGTTACAGCCAGTGGCGATTTCTTTAAGACTGCAAGGGAAGCTCAGCTTCCCCTATAATGTCACAAAATTAATGGTCAAATT
>JAOVVA010000048.1:14718799-14739572 GCA_028565275.1 Leiocassis micropogon
TTGGATTTTTACAACATTATTGTTGAAATACACAGTCCTGAAAAAGGGGCGTTTCTTTTTTTGCTGAGTATATATAGTTGTTAACATGTAGTTGCCTTATTCATCTAGTTGATTTGGAAAGTTGTGTAGAGATAATGGTTTCTGTTAACCGGAAGAGAGCTAGCTTACAGTTTCCTGAAAAACTGACTAGACTGATCACTTTTAAGCATCAAGTGTTAACAGGCAGTGCTTCACATCAATATATCAGTTCTAAATTTGCATAGTACAAGAGTCATTACAGTCAGGATGGATCTTTTGCCAGTTAATTCCCTTTTTTATTTGTTGGCAACGAAGGTATTCAATGTTTCTGACTAAACTGAAGTATTAATTCTAGGTACCTATTAATACAATTTGGTCCATAAGTAGTGACACAAATTTAGCATGTTTACCTTTTGTACAACACCATAATGGATTTGAAATGTAAACTTTCATCCTTTTTTCAAGGGGTTTAAAAATGAATTAACAATTCAGAATTCATAGCCACATTTTATGGTCCCTCAATGGCTCAGAAGCATTTGCACAAAACAACATCATTATTTTAGGAGTAATTTAATAATATTTTTAAGCAAAATCTTTGTAGTCAATGACCATCTGAAATCTGGAAATCACAGACCAAATGGCTTTCAAGTTTCCTCTCTTGCTGCAGCCTTCTTCAGTTGCTGCTTGTTTGTCGGTCTTTCTGTGCATCCATCTTTTTTTCAGAATGTGTCCTAACACATATTGGGAGCTTATTTACTGTATATTGATCAGAAATACATAGTATTCAACACTTAATCAATGCCTGACCTTTATCTACTTAATTTGCTATGCAATAGAAACAGGCCACACCTGGCCATCAAACTGCTGCAGAAGGGAATCCCTTAATCAAGATTTCATCACATTTTGAATGCTTCATTGATTGCTCCACTGTGGTGGTATACAGAGCCAAAAATATGAGTGAGAAAATGAATTAACTGTAGTTGTTCTGACCAGTGTGTGGAAATATAAAAGTAAAGATCTCTCCCGTTATTTAAAGAGTTATAAACATAAAAAGAAGAGTTACTCAAAAATAGTTATAAACATAAAAAATGCTTATTGCCATGAACAGGATGTCGATTTGTAAAAAATAAATAAATATATATATACAAAATAAAACGGTGTAAGTAAAATGGTTGGTGCCATTGGAGGGCCTTGTGTAGTAACCAAGCAGAAAGATTAGTCTTTATCTTTGAGTACCACAGGATATATAGGCTTTATCTGTAAAGAAGTTTTTTCAGGCATTTACTATCAATACCTGTGATGAATTAGAGCAAAGAGCATAAAAATAGTAAGACTTTAATGTTCTTACATAGGAAGCATTTTCAGTTGTAAGGTCCACACTTCCCTAGGTCCTGGTATTCCCTTTTTGTTCCCTGTATGCCATGTTGTTAAGTTAGCTTTGTGCTCCTGTTTCAGTCCAACTGACAGAGTCCAAAGTTCCCAAAATGTGTAATGCATGTACTACAGAGACACTGTTGTGTAATTATGTATTCTCAGTGTGTTATGAAAGCAGACTAGAATATTGCAAAGAAGGCCCCAAAACACAAGCTGGTCCCACTGCAGGAGTTCCTGTGAGTCTGCTCTGTATCCTGGCATCATACTGCTCGTGGTGTAATACTGATCATGCTGCCTTGTGCCTGTTTCCCAGGCTCAGCTTGAGGCTCAAAGGACAACACAAGACTTCCAGAGAGCCACTGAGGTGCTTCGGGCTGCCAAAGAGACCATCGCCTTGGCTGAACAGAGACTGCTGGAGGAAGACAAACGGCACTTTGACTCGGCCTGGCAGGAGATGCTGAACCATGCCACACAGAGGGTGAGTAATATGTAATAACATGAGCAAATAGGTTACAAAATCACTAATTGGCTGTACAGTGCAATTTAAATAAAAGCTAATGTTATTTTAATATTTTTTCTATAGCCACTTTCCTGTCATTCTTTTATCTTTTAATTCAAATTGTCTGATTGAAAAAAAAAATTTGTTTTTTTTTTTAATCAACCAATTGTAAAATGTTATTTAAACATCAGAATTTACATATCATACACAGGATCACTGAGCAGCTTAGCTTTTTATGTTTACGGTTTATTTTTAAACACATCTCAAATTTGAAGTGCCAAGTGTCAAGTTAACCACAGCCGTGCAAATGGCAGTAAAGTTGTTGTGAATGTGCTGCATTTGAAGGTGATGGAGGCGGAACAGACGAAAAGCCGCAGTGAGCTGCTACATAAAGAGACAGCAGCCAGATATAATGCAGCAATGAGCCACATGAAGCAGCTGGAGAAGAAGCTCAAACGTACCATCAGCAAGTCCAAGTGAGCCTCCTATTACACATGGTTAAAAGTGTCAATCTCCAAAGCAGTCTTAAAGTTTGATATTTAAAAGAACTTTGTGTATATGACAGTAGATTTTCAAACTGGATTAGTGGATTTTATTTACCTCAGTCACTTTCACACTGAAAAGATGAAACATGTATGACGCAGGATATGATGCTTTTGTACGCTTTACTCATCACCTATTTAATGAGAGGATCTGATCACACAAGCATGTTGTGTTTCAGTAGGGATTAGAAACCTTCATTTTTGTAAAATGTATTTAATTTCTGAGCACATAATCAGGAGTACAAATTTTTCTCTGCCAAACTGTACTTCCCAATTTGCAAGTATACAGTTTCATATCAGTCCAGCTGAAAAACGTGAAAACAAAGAGAGACAGACAATCCTCTTCTAAGCATTCACTAAAACTGACAGGCATGGGGAAATTGTTGCTACGGCATTAGATACACTTTTAATCATAATTATGCTCTCGCTCTCTCTCTCTCTCTCTCTGGCGCACAGACCTTATTTTGAAATGAAGGCAAAGTACTACTTGGAGCTAGAGGTAAGTGTTTATAGAGTTATGTTTCCATAAATGTAAACAGTTGTAAGCCTGGACCGTCTCTAAATTACTGTCTCTTAAGTTTGTAATTTTTATTTAACAAGTACATTTGCCCCTTGTGTGACTATTCTCTCTCTTTCCTTGTGTTTTACTGCATCTCTTACCATCATAGCAACTGAAAACAAATGTGGATGACCTTCAGACCAAGTTGACAAACTCTAAAGGGGAATATAAGACGGCTCTGAAAAACCTAGAGATGATCTCAGACGAGATCCACGAGCGCCGGCGCTCCTTAGCTATTGGCTTTCGGGAGAGAGGAGTGGGGTCAGAGGGTGACGGGGTCACTGGAGATGATATCACCAACTTTAAAATGGAGTCTGATGGCATATCTAGTGAGTAGACACTGATTTCTGAAATTACTGACAGCGCCACAGAAGTAGCTGCACAATTATTATTTTTTAAAATAATATTTTTTATTATATATATATATATAAATAAATAAATAATGCCATAATGAAGGTCTCTGGCATGCAGTGTTTATGAACTGCGTGCCATCCAGGTGGCAGTCACAAGGTCAGGGTTTAAAGGTTTTTATTTGAATCTAGTTTTATTCCTTATGGTACAGGGCCAATGCTTGGATAGTTTAACAAAACAATGTGCACCAATGTTTTTGCTTGTGCCAATAAGAGAGCTGGCAATAAGACTCGCTGTTCTTCATCCTGTCTCACTCTAGTGACATCAGAGATGTTTGAGGATGAGAACTGCAGTAACAACATCATGTCTGAGGAGGATTCAGAAACACAGTCTACATGTAGTATGAACTCTGGAGGCAACAGCCCATTGCCACTGCAGTGCCCCTTCTCTTCTTCCTTATCTCCATCATTTACATCTTCATCCTCCTCATCTCCTTCTCCCTTATCACGCCCATGCAGCCTGGAGCTGCCCAGCACTGTTTCTCTGTCAGACTTTGCCTTGATTTCACCTATCCTTGGACCACGAAGTGAATGCAGCGGAGCCTCCTCACCTGACTGTGACATGGAGAGAGGTGAGATGTTCAGAGCATAACATGTTAAGGTTTATTTAGGTAACCCTGTGGGAGGTAACAGTATCACTTTTTCGCATTGTACAACACACACCACACACTTGTCCTTGATTATTTTCCTATATCATGCCTCATATGTTATTTCTTACATATTGTCCACACCTGTTATGAAGATGGAGGCACTCATTTTTGCACCTGTGACTCATGAAATTCTCATAATCTTTATGATAAGTAGACCTGATGCCTCTGCCAAATGCAGTGACAAAGCAGAACTTCAGCTGGGGCCATTGCATTTCCTGTGTTATAAAAAATAGCTACTTCCTCTCACTCTCTGAATATCACAAGATGCATGTAATAATTTACAATTGTTTCAGTTGTCGTGTGTGTGTGTGTGTGTGTGTATATATACAGGAGACAGAGCAGAGGGAGCAGAGGATGAGTTAAACAACACTCTAAACAACAACAGCAGTAGCAGCATCAAGTATCGCTTCCATTTCCTGTCCCTAAAACACGGCCAAATAGACAACAGCAAAACTACAGAGCATAAACCACTGGGAATGGCCTAGAGTATCACCAGCACTACACCACTGCTTATTGGGGCAGAATTAGCTGCTATTACCTGATCACTCCCACCCTTGTAAAAGATGTGTGCAGCTCTCCATCTGTCTCTTGTATGATTCAACACCTTTTATTTTGCCAGGGCTACTCTGGACCTTACTGGCAAAATCAGTGAAACAGTTAGAGGAATGTGTACATTTAATATGGTAAGAATTATTTCTTACAGCACATGAAGGAAAAAGAAAACTGTGATTAAGTCTCATTCACCACTATGAGGCAATTCATGGAAATAATGTGATCTAAATAATGTGATCAGATTTCTGGTTCTGGACCAGGGGCACCACAGAGACATCGTTGACATGATGAAATAGAAAGCAGGCAAAACAGTATTTTGAGAATTAAACACATTGTTAATCGGCTGCTTCGGTAATGTGCATGTGCCATCATGCTGGATGGTTGTTCTCCACATGCTCCTTTTAACTGTTTCATCATCTGCACTGTATGCTCTGCATTTCAGCAGCAGCAGGACCAATATAGTGGAAATGTGCATGCTGCCATAAGCAATAGATAATGCAATGTGATATTTCCAGCTCTTGTTTGTAGATTAAAACATGGATTATAAAGGCATAACCTAGTTTTACACTGTCACTTAACTTTGTTAGCAGTTGGGCAGACTCTTAAGATGTCAGCATGAATATTGATCAGTTTTGTAATATTGTAGCTTCTGCTGCTAGATACAGGGGCACAAAGCACAGCTTCAGTCAGGTCAGTAGACTACAGTATGTGGGCCACATTTGTTTGTTGCAGCTGTTTTGTATATTAGAAATATCTTTAAAAGCTGTGATTTTATGTCTTGTTCATTCTAGTCATGGATTTAAGTCTTTGGTTTTCTATTTAAGTAAACTGTGATTGTAATTTTTTTTTTCTGGCTTAAAATAAAGTAATATTCTGATCATTGTAATCTTTTCATGAGCGCTTTCTGCATTTAGTTTTTTTTTTTCTTCATTACAGGGGACTTATTATGGAAAATTTTTAAAATGTGTCATTTTTGTTCTAGACATTTAGACTAAGGTCACATTATCAGTCTGGAGTGACTCAATTCTAATTTTTTAATTTATTTTTTGGTATGTCTGAATGCACTCATCTACTGTAGGCATATCTGATGCACATATCTGATACACATTCATGTGACTAAAATGAGAACAGGCAGATCGGAATTCATGCAATTATTTTTTGCCTCTGTGCAGTAGGTCATTTACATTGGCACTAGACCGGTACATTTGTACATTTGGAAGTGAAGTGAAACAGGGAGTGAGGTATGACAAAAATGCTTTATCCGAGTGGTATTTCAGCTGCACCATCTACAGACATTCTGATGCACTGGGAGCTGTTACAAAGAACTTGTTCATATGTAGGACAAAATTATGCCCTTCAGTTAGACTGAGAGTTGACAATTGTCTATGCAAAACAGCTGAATAGTGAAACATCTCCAAAAAAAAAAAAAGATTTTGTTTGTTTGTTTCTGGACCTGAAAACAATTTAGCCCACTTCTCTATGGATTTCATTTAAGTATTTGCAAAACCTGGCAGACGTATGTATCCAACTATTTAATGAAACCCAGATGAGGATGCATTCCCAGTTAAGTTTCACTTCTTTCCAGTGTTTTCCCCCTCTTGTCATTTCTAGGCCTTTTTCCATGTAACTGTTGCATGCCTAGCCAAATGTCTGTACAGCTGAATTGAATTATAATTCGGAAATGGCTTCATTGTTGCTGTTATACTGATGTAAAACATATGGAAGATGAATTATGGAACCAATTAGTTTCTTTCACAACATTCATAAGTCTTTGTGTATCAATAATGCACTTTACACTTTTCTGTCAAGAGGGGGAGACAACTGTTTGCAAATAATTTTATAGGATTTTTTTTTTTCCCATGGGGGTTAAGCTTTATTGTTGGCCGCTCCTGCCGTGATTTACTGTAAGCCTTGGGACTGGACTACTTTTTCTTCCCCCCTGTTG
Organism: Leiocassis micropogon; assembly: GCA_028565275.1. Classification (NCBI taxonomy): domain Eukaryota; kingdom Metazoa; phylum Chordata; class Actinopteri; order Siluriformes; family Bagridae; genus Leiocassis; species Leiocassis micropogon. The sequence goes on from JAOVVA010000048.1 coordinate 14,725,349, forward strand.
TTCCTGCCAGATTATCTGCCAGCTACTAACATTTATGCAAAACACATATCAACCACACAATATGGAGGTCAGGATACAAAGAAAGTGTTTTAAACCTTCATATTTTTATTCTTTTGATTCAAGTAAGTGTATCTGAGGGATGATCCAAATTAGAAGTTCAAATATGTAAAACATTTCTATAAATGCCTACATTCCTTATATTAAGTGCATCTACAGTAGTAAAGAAGATAATTGTATATTAATTTGGTGTCAGTGTGATAAAAAATAAATAAAAACTGAGCACCACAACTAGGTAGAAAACTTTCCCAGAAATAAGATATAATTTGTAACCTAGCAAAATAATCGAGCTGGTATGTTTTTATATATAGATGAGTGCTATGATTCTTATATTCTTAACCAATTACATAGTGCTTCACCATACTCAATTTACCAAGACAAAGGTCCAAGGTATTATGACCTACAACAATATACATTTCAACAGTTTATTGCAGTCTCCTGAGTGGAATAAAAAAAAATATGTATGCACCCATATTGCCAACACAATTTCTTTGGGAGCATGTGTCTTCTTACAGATTAATATCTCATTGCAAGCAATGACCATGAGAGCCAGACCAACCAGAGAATCCCAAGTAAACAGTCTGTGATCTGTTAGACTATACTCTGTGGCACAAACAGATGAGAACAGACAGACAGCAGACATGTCCATATCAGTGAGAAACTGATAGGAAAAAGGGCCTTAATCCCCAAGCTTTTGTGGTGGAACAGCTTACATTCATGGCTAATGAGTTGTCACTGGAGCTGAGACACACGAAGAGGATTTGCACTGAAAAAATCTAGGAAGAAGGGCCCTTCTTGATTAGGCAGGAAAGTGGTAGGGATGACATTGTAGATGCCTGCTGGGAGATGGTCCAGCTCCATATAGCAGAAACCACACCTGAGAAAAACAGAGGATGAGAATAGGGTGTTCATCATGGTGCTTCTGCTCTTTCCATTATATTCAGTCGTCTAATTTCCTTTACAAACTACACCCAGAAACATCTATTAAAGACAATGTGAACAGAAGTGTGCTGACATGTATTGTCACGCAAGTTCACAACGCCCTTGGATAACAGTCCTCTGTTTAGACTTAGAAGTTTAGACTTCAATAAACATCTCGCTGTAACGAATACGACTTTTGAACTTTTTCTTGGTCTGCAATTGAGGATGTTTCCATTCCATACTCTTCCGTTTACTCTCGTATTGATGAATCCCTGTCTTGTTACTTTCCTTAGAGTCCAAATTTTGTTTGCAGATATCGAAATGCTTCTGTTTATGCTCTTCCGTGAGTTGTTTCAGCACCAGGTACCCGAAAACCTCGGTTCTCGGACCACAAAAAAAAATAAATCACTGCATGCTGCTCTTCTTTTGTGTAAATAACAAGTGGGGCATTTAATTTTTGTCTTTGGATTGATTTTTAAGTTGAATCTGTATTTGGCTTTTCAGCACATAGTGTAAACAATTTCTTCCATGACTCCAAAAAGTTGCCCTCTCTTCTGTTTATAGTAAAATAATCCATGTAAATGGGTTATGAGAGCTAAGAATCACTGCTTTAGAGAAAGGCTGTTTTTACAATTCAGGCACCATGAACATCAGTAGTTCTCTTTATGCATTTTTTCCATTCTTAATATGATAAATTATTTTCTACCACAACACACACACTATATGCACACTTTCCTTTGTTTAAGAACAGCAGTACATTACCTGTAATCTCCACTGCCCTTTTTCTGGGCGCCTGAAGTTCCCGCATCTCCTCCAGCAGACACTGTCAGTACCTCAAAACCTACACTGTACTGCCTATTAAGAAAAACCCAACAATGCACAACACATTTAAAATTCTAAGAGGCTTCCTTAAAATAACAAAGTCTACAAATATAGATAGCAGACAAATTAGGGAAACACAATGGCTCTGTTATCCTGTGGCAGGCATTTGCTGGCATGGTTTATGCTCACTTTTCTTAGAGGGAACAGTCAAATCAGTATAAAGCTGCAAAGCCACAGGCATGAAGACTTACTGAATTAATGAGTATGATTCTATGATATAAATCAGATACTATGGCTACTTCAGTCAAAATCACCATCAAAACACCAGCTGAGGAGATATCAGGAGAGCTACAGAGCTTGTAGAATCTATGCCAAGCACTAAAGCTGTCGCGGTGACTCATGGTGGCCTACCAATTTACTGGGACAGCAATAAATCTTTATGGAAGCAAAAACTTTATATCAGTGATGTCAATCAAAAATAAACATGAAGCTGGAGACATTATGGTGTGGAGGTAATGAGTTAAAATATAGTCTCACCTGGAGCCTCGGAGCTCAATGAGCAGAGGTCCAGGTTTGTCCATGTTGAACTGGTAGATTGGGTTATGCTTGTAGGTGTCCTTATAGTTACCACAGCCTCCTGCACTGATCCCTTTCCACTGGCCATTTATCTTTTAGGAAGACAGTATTTATTTATTAGAAACAGCAAAATATTACAAACACAACGAACAAGACAAACTACCTTGCTTACCCTCTTTGTTTGGGAGAAAGGTGATGAAATTTTGGAGAAATTAAACTTGCACAATGAGTAGACCTGGTAGGAAATAGAGTAAATGTAGACTAATAAATATTAGAACCACTCCTAAATGGCAGGAATTCTATGTAATCATTATATATTTAATTTCAACAGAATGAGATGAAATTTCCTATACTATACTATATTATCTGCAGAAGTGTCTAGAAAAGGGCATGGTATGGCATGACATCATGAAGCTCTCAGGAATTTGATAGAGCATCACATAAGCCGGCAACACTGAGCTATGTCAATATTTTATAAAATTATACTTCACAATCAAAAGAAACCAGGCTAATGTAAACCTACAGAAAATTAGCCATATGTCGATAACATTTTCTCAGCTGCTGCTTTTCCACAAGATGTCAAAGGAACATAAAGTGGGAGAATTACCCTTAATGTGTAGTTGATGGTATTTTGCTTCTCATATTGAGACACAACCAGCGTAAATGTGTGAGTTCCAGGACTGGTCAGTTTAATCTTGGTCAGGTAATGAGGGCTGTTGATCCTGATGCCATCAATATAAGGAGGAGGGTCACCTAAAAGACAGACGTAAAATATAATTTGTTTGCACATACATAATTGTCTTTTAGTATATCCACCATCCTAAAAACTTCATGCGAGTCTAAGGTTCAAACAATGGCCATAAAACAGATGATTTTCTTTCTTTAACTCAGTTTGCTAAGCTGTGTTCAGAGCCTCGATAAATAAATATTTGGTGTGAAAAACCACATGCTGGTGTCCATGTGGCATGAGGAATGTCTTAAGATCTCAATCCAAATTAGATTTATTTTTTATTAAAAATGGCTGTCTACTAGACACAAAAGGTTTTCCTAAAAAGCTAAGTGGCAAATAAAAAAAAGAAAAAAAAAAAATCACAAAATATATTTTTTAGCACAAAAAGAAAACATGAGTAGTATGTACCTTCATTTAATTATTTCTATATTTTCGTTTGTTAAATACGTACTTGGATAATAAACCTTCCTGCCATCATTCTTGTAAACCACTAACGTGATGAACTCCCGGTTTTGAGCGAAGTCATCCTTAAAGAGAAGATGAAAGAATAAAGAGTAAATATTATTGCATACATTGCAAATAAAAATGTAAATGGCCATGCTCTGTGATCAGCTTTACCTTGTCTGTGATGTGTCTGGTTAGTAGCACCCACAATGCAGCTCCACCTTGTGGACATTGCACCTCCAACTTGTACTGAGGGTTATTGGCCAAAGAATAAACATCTTTCACTGGACCCTGTTTTCCATCCCAGCTACTGCAAAAGACAAATCACTGTGCATGAGCAATTACTATAGTAACCCTCTTCATTTACAGTGCCTTGCAAAAATGTTCATACTCCTTGAAATTTTTCTAATTTTTTTACATTACAACCACAAACGTAAATGTATTTTATTGGGATTGTATGTAATAAACCAACACAAAGTCGAACATAATTGTGAAGTGGAAGGGAAATGATAATAACAAATAAATATCTAAATTTAGAGAGTGAAATTTTTGTTCTGTGTTGTTTTATTCACGCCTATAGTAAGATAGAAAGCTCAATAGCTTCTAACGAAAGGCTACAGTAAATTCCATATCCCACTGCAATCGCCACTTGATATGTTGAACAAGTGACCACAACAGCAATCCCACTCGTGATATTGCTTAAATAACACACAAATATGCTCACACATACCCAGATGTAGGAGATTTTCTTTGTTACTTAAGCTACTTACCTAGCTACAACTGTTGAAAAATAAAGTTTTTTTTATATTCTGCTGACTCATAACTGAATTAAATTAAAAAGCTATATTAGCTATAAAAGCTTTCTAGACCTCTGCATGCTACCAATATACAACCAATGTTATAGTCATATGTAAAACCGAAAGCTACAAGGACATCTCTCCCAAAAGCTGCAGCTGCAAACTGTTGAAAGTAGCATTCTTTTAATCACAAGAAACCATGCGCACCACTGTGAACCCCTCTTGTTCTCTCTTTGATCTCTCTTTCATCATTGCATGTGCTCCAACTCTGTGTTTAGTAGCATGGCAACTACTAAGTAATCTTCCTTATGTTGAAGAAAAATTTGGTCTAAACTCTGTGACCTTATTTTTGTTGTAGCACTTTGGGCTTTGTTGTCTGTAATTGCACTTAGAAAGCCCTTCTTCTTTCATAAGCTTTTATAATGCTGGCATATAACTTGCTATTATAACATTTCTCATACACCTGGGTTATGAGCAAACATATTTAGGATCATTGATTTACAAATGCATAGGTTTTTAAACAGATCTACTTTAAAGAAGCCTAAACAGGAAATCAGGAAATTATTTAATTTCTGTCAGTCTATTAATCTGGTATATGACAGAAAGGTGATCAAGTCTGGCATGTCTAAAAATAGTCATGGTAGTAAGAGTAGAAGACTGACCTGTGTAAGCAAGAGGACTCTCTGAACAGAGCAGGATTCCAGCTCAGGTAGATGACATCATAGTATTGGCATAAGTCTTCCCAGATGATCCAGAACACACCTTGAATAGAGCACACAAGTTAGCTCAAAGATCTTTAAGCTCTTTTCATCTCAGTGTTAAACGGCATTCCCTTACCGTTATCAAACTTTTGTGCAGTGTTGGGGTCAAACTTGAGGTACTTAAGGAGATCTGGTGTCCAGTTCTTCTCATCCCGCTCGCTGTAGCGGCCCTTCCACCTGAGATGACTCCAAGGATTCTTCAGCTGCAGGAAACGCTTTTCCTGGAGCCCATGACAAACAGAATCAAAATTCAAGTGCAGAAGGTAAATTCTACAACTCGGCAAGTATGTAATGGGACAACATTTAAAGGACTCTCAAGGAAAACAGTACAGGTGGTAGAATCTATGTTACGGTGCATTGGTGTCCCAAAGCCTTATTAAGACATTATATGTTGGTTTTTCTTTTTCAATAATTGATCACCAATTCCTCATATGTTAGAAGGTTGTGCAACTGACCTTGTATTCCCTGATGTCTAACACAGCATAGGCATGTGTGGGCACTAAGCCCCACCTCTCGCCTTCCTCCTCCGTCATTACACCTGTCGCTACAGTGATTAAGACATCACCTTTGTGAAACCTGTTAATGGAAATACACATGGACCTTGACTGTCAGAAGCAGTGCCAAAATGTTCTGCCTGCTAAACAAATAGAGAACTAAAACATTTCAAGAAATGTATGTGTGTGTGTATGCATAGCTTCCACGCATATGCGTCACCTTTGGTAAAGCATGCGAAAGGTGTCATCCTTGCTAAAGGACTGATTGTCTGAGTGCATAGCAATGCGTTCTGGAATCCAGCCAGTCAGCGCATGCAGGTCAATATTCTACAAAGAAGAAAAAAAAATATCATGAAAAATGTGGAAATTACTGGGTCACAAAATTATATTTTTTAATCATATTCTTAATTTAGAATTTTGCTTATTTTGTGTAAATCTGGACGCAATGTTATTTTTATCCATATAGGGCAGTTGTTATCTGTTATTTATTTATTAACTTGTATATTACACTGCCCGGCCAAAACACTTTACTATCTTGTATTAATGATGGGAGAGTCACACCGCTGCATAAAGTCTTCTCCAGCGCAACCCAAAGATTCTCAATGGGGTTAAAGTCTGGACTCTGCCGTGGCCAATACATGTGTGAAAATGAGATTCCATGTTCCCTAAACCACTCTTTTATCATTTGAGCCTGATGTGTCCTGGCATCGTCATCTTGCAATATGCCCGTGCCATGAGAGAAGAAAATAAAATCCACTGATGGAAAAACTTAGGCCTTAATGGTGCATCACTTTAATTGCCTCTCTTTTTACCCTTATGCCCCCATCAATCTGGAACAGGCTAAATTTGCATTTATAGACCACATGTTTTATGCTCCCTAGCAAGTGAAGCATTTTCCCCCGGATTAGCATCAATGATAAATCCAATCCTTTGAGTTCTTTTGTCATTTCTTATGTGGAAATGCACTTACTTTCACTTTTAAACATAGCCATGAGTTCTATTGTTTTTTTTATTGTTTGTGTTTGTTTGCTTTACGATTTGATTTCACTAAACTTTTACGTGATCTCCTATCATGCTCATTCAGGATGTTTTTTCCAACCACATTACTGCCTCAAAGATGAAAGTTCTAAGTTTGCTTAGTTAAATCCAAGTGGTGACTTTTTTTGACCAGGCTGTGTATAATCAAGGCCTTTCTATTATCAAACGTACTTACTTGAAATGTAAATTAATATGTAACTTGTAGTCTATACTTACAGAGTTGGAGCCAGGGAAATCATATCCACCCATCACCTTCATGTAAGCTTTCTCTATGAGGGAAACCCACAGCTCATTTCTGTTACTTGAGTAGGAGCAGAGCAGCTCACCATTGCGGTCCACTGGGAGGAAATCATCAATGATCACCTTAATGAGATAAATTAGAGTAGATTAGAAAGGAATCAGTCTGTAGATATTGGTGTTCTGCTTATATCTCAGCATTGTTGATTTCTCATATCAAATCACAGGTTTAAATTAATGAGGGCAGTTATACACTGTTTCTATAATGCACAGGTACATTTATAGCAGAGGCTTGCATATTGTTTGCATCTGACCAAACCTTACCCCTTTCATTAATTATTTTCCAGCAGCCCTGACATGATGTATTTGTTATCAAAAGTCAGCACCATGTTTGTACCTTTCTAGGGACGCCATTGATGTGTAGTTTCACCATGTATTTCCCACATGGGTTATACTCTGGCTCACCCCTCCTGTTCTGCGGATAAATTACGCTGTAGACAAACACACAAAGGCACACTGCATTGCTTGTTGTTCATTACTTAACAAAATTGACTGTAGCAATGTCTAAAACCAAGGTTTCCAGTAAATGTGCAGCAATCACTACACAGATATTATTTTTGAAAAAGAAAACATGAATAACTGCATGCATAATAACCTCGTGATTAGCTTCTTGTTAAATCGTCTTTCATATGCTGCGCTAATGGCCAAAGAGGCAACAAAAGAACAGTCTGATACCACGGTCTGCAGGAGTAACAAACAACATGTTAAAATCTACAACCAATTATAGCTGTTTTTTGTTAATATTCCACAAAACGTCAAGAGAATGCTGTGCAAATGCAGGACAACATAACACCTGTTTGATGCTGAAGCTCGACACAGTAAAAATCATGGTGGGATTGTTGCAAATGTCATCAGGTCGGACCCAACGAGAGAAGATGGCTGTCTGTTTAGGAGATAAGGCCAGCTTTCCACATTTATCCCTGCAGATTAATGAAAATTATGATCCTTTTACTTAATCTTGTTAAAGGAATTTTTCACATATAGTAACAATAAGCAAATTAATAAAGTTTTGTGTGCAAAATTAAAGAGATCTGAAGGAACATTAAAAAGTACTCACGAAAATGGAACAGGAAAGGCAAAGCGTTCCCTTAGGTCAACATTCATGAAGGGCACATATTCAATTCCATTTATCTTGGAAGTCTTCCTTCAATACACAAAGCAGGAAACTTAACATGGAAAAGCTAGCTGAAAAAAAAGCATGAAATAAACAGATTTTGAGTAACTATAGTTTATGATACATAATGTTACCTGAGCACTTCAATCTCCTCCTGTGTGTATCGCTGGCCCTGTGGCTCACTAGACTGCACTGCTCGCATCGGCTGTGGTTTGTCATGGAGGGAGAAATCTGGACCCAGGGGTAGGTACTGCCTCACAGGCGCAGGACCTTTAACAGTGGAGGAAGTAGATTTTTCTTGGGGTCCAGGTTTTGAAATAGCATCTTTTAGCCCCTCTGCCCTGTGTACAGATGTAGAAAAGGAACTAATGTAGAGAAGGTAGTGATAAAATTTAAATAAAAGCCAGAGATAGAGTATTGTATAAAATGATTAAGAGTTTTTCTGGAATTGTGCATGTTCTGTTTATAAATCAAAAGTCAATGAGTCTTTGCAGTTTACCGGTCCAGTGCCTGTCGAGCTAGCTGCTTCAGTTTACCCTGCAGTATTTGGTCCGAGGTCTCACTGGACTGTTGGAGAAAGACCGAAGAGTTCAGAAGAGGTTTACTACAGTAGGTGAGCAATTCGGTTTATGGCAAGGTCAAGTAAGGGACTCGCCATCAGCCAGGGAGCTGTTGGGAGTGGTTTTTACACAAATAACTAAACTATAAAACACAGTACACAATACTGTTGTCATGTCCTCACACCCACAAAACAAATGGGCACACCTAAAAAGTCAATGTAAACTACTTTAGCATTTAGGAGGACAATAAACTCAAAAAAACATAGCAGATAAAGGTAACCAATTAGTTATTGAGTTACTATTGGGTCATTAGTTCACTGTTCACTAATGGTCCTTCCTAGTAATACTTTTAATAGGTACCACTATTTTCACCACTTTATACCAGAAACCCAACAAAAGACCTGCCATCACCAGCTGTTCCTTGGAAAAATTAATCAATGCTAACACTTGCTTTTTTTCCTGCTTCCAACACATTAGCTATGAGAACTCGCTCTTCATTTGCTGTAAAATACGGCATGTGCCAAAATATACAGTACTGAAACTCTGATTTGTCAACGGGGCATCGCTCCAGCTGTGTGTGTTCCTAGTACTGAAAAGGAAGTTGTGTTGTGCAGTTTTTGATGGAAATGGGTCTCTCGACGGATTATTTCCGCTCATATCGAAGTGGTTGTCAATGGGGACAGAGTTTGAAAAAGGTGGTAGATCAATTCCTTCTCATACCCGTCCCATTCCCCACACAGACTTTGAACACTTACATTACACATACCATGGTAAATTAACATGCTAATAGTGTGTATGTTAGGTTCTTTCAGAAGAAATAAACTCACAGGTGACAACAAGTTAATATTGTTCGTCTTTTCATTTCAGTACTGTATATTTTGGCGCATACTTTATATCTCACCCCTGGACAGATGCCACTGTAACAAAACAATTAATGTTATAATGTTATAATGTATGTGTATGTCTTCTTTGCACTACTGGTGTCCTAAATGTAAGGTTAAATGTAATCCTAAATGTATCTATTTGTTAACACATCAAACAAGACATGCGATCTATAACTCTCACCAAATAATTTAGAGCAGTTTGACAGACCTAAATAATTTCACACAGTGTCCTACTTACTCCTTGAAATGGGTGCAAATACAAATGTAGGTGTGCTGTTTACAATTTTATCACAGGTTAACATTCAAGAGACATGTAGAGTGGCAGCAGCAAGCTAATTCCATGTATGCAAAGTTGCAAGCCCACCAAAAATCAGAACATAAGAAACTGTGAGCATCTCTGAGTTGTAAACACTGAAGACACACTTTCAATAAACACTTCTATGAAAGCTAAATCTGCATTCTAAAAAAAAACTTATTTAATTTAACTTTACTCTATACTGATACTGTAACCTATTTATTCATGCTGCCATCACTTTTCATATACACTACAAATCGCTTTTGTAACTCACTCTGAGTAAGAGCGAGTTATGCTTTGCTCTAAATGGGAAATGTCAATATAAACATATGGGTGTCTGCAGTACAGAACTCACAGCTTGAATGCAAAGTTCCACAGCCTGTGTGTAGAGCTCAATGGCTTCCTCACTGTTACCCTTCTCATCCTCTTCAAATGCTTGGGTTACCAGAAAATATGAACGCTCCAGATCCAGCTGATGCTTAGTCTTTAAAGGGTCACTGCTCTGAGCTTGAACTGGTGAGGATGACATGAACAAAACATTTAAATAATTACATACAAAGCACTGAACACCAATATTAAAAAAAAAAAAAAAAAAACACTGAAAACATGCAATGGTTGGTTAGGCCTTTTATGCTCTACCAGTATAATAGTAATGTTAGATGCTAAATATTCACAGTTTCCTGAGTTTAGATTGATAAATGTTGAGTAGTTAAATATCCTGATATTATATTTTGTCCACACATGAAGAAAATACATTTTTAAAAAAGCAATTTGAGTTTGCATTACACACATACCAAGAGTGTGTGTAGTGCTTACTGATTAGATAATTTAGACAAGTTTCACACATGTAAAATCAGTGTCATGGCCCTAATTGTGCTTAAGAATATTATTTACTTTTAAATGATTTTTAAAAGATTTTTTCCCCATTGCCTGATTCGTGCAGGCCCAAAACCATCTGTATCTTTTGTGTTGAAATTTTTTAATGGAAACTGATCAACCGAGGACAACAACAGGAGACTGAGAGCAACTACAATACAATTTTTTTTTATTTTTTATGATTAACATTTGTCCTATTTCCTTAAAACATTCCTTTGAAGTGTATATAATTTTGCCACCTGAAAAAGTTTTAAGTAAGAGCAATTTTGTTAGAACAGACAGTCTACCCTATACCTTGACAGCAAATGTTAATTTCCGTGTGAAATATTTGTTTTATAATCACTATAAATAAAACAGGTATATGGTCAAGTTTTTGTTTATTCACTTTAGTAACAATGACATGAGCACTCTCCTACACCTTATTATGACCATAATAACATACTTTCCTGATGAGCTGCACTCTCGGCTAGTCACACCCATACTCAAACTGGCCCGAGAGGAACATATTAGATTATGAATTAAGTATGAGGCTTTCATGCTCAGAAAAGAGAATGAGCTACAGCTCTGGCAGACGCTCCCAAGTCTTTCAGAGTCTTATTAGACACCAATATGTCAGGGAACTCACCAGCATTGAGTAAAGTCTGTACTCGTTCCAGATACTCATTCACCTTTCCCTGAATGTTGTCCAGTTTGGATCCTGCCATGTCAGCGTAGATAAGAGCTTGTGCTGCCTCCTAATAAAAAAAATAATAATAAAAAAAAAAAAGACATGGGTAATTACTCATCATTATAAATGAAAAAAAAAAAACATTTAGCATGCCAGAGAATTTAAAATTGGCAATTACAAGACTAAACAGTTTAGCCTTGACATTTAATACCTCTCACACTCATTAACAATGCCTTTGTGGACTAAATTTTTTGAATAGAGAAAATTCAAATCCGCATAGTTCTGTGACCAATCCAGATTCAAGTCTGACACTCATGTGCTAGAGCAGGGGTACTGAGTTAAAATTTATGAAGAACCAGTCAATAAAATGTTCTTTGAGGCCCAAATTTCATATTTGTGTTAGAAATCAGGGCCTGTATTCACAAAGCTTCTTAAGATTAAAAGTTGCTCCCAGTGATGAAATTCTTAGAATTATGACATTTTCTTAGACTTTCCCTTTAAGTTTAGGATAAAATCTAAGTAAAGATAATAATTATTCACAAAACATCTTAACCCTAAAAACAGCTCCTTTGGTAAAAATTGTTGAGAGTAGAGAGGATGACTTTTAAGAAGCTTAAGAGTTTCTATAGCATAGAACAAAATGGCAGAAAGAAGAAATATTCTCCAAACACCAAACATTGTTCTTCTGTGCAATAGTTTTCTTGTTGTTCTTATTTTAACATTGCTGTTTTAATTAACTTTAAGATATTTAGCCTATAACAGAAACTTTGCATAACGTAGCCTGTAGTCATGATTATACAATTCCATTATATACAAACATTATGATTTCACTGTCTATTCTATTATCATATATTCTATTTTCACAAAGAGCGCATTTCAAGACCTTTACAGAGGTCAGAAGTTATTTTTTTATTAACCAATCACAATCCTTGAATTGCTACATCAATCCTAGCAACAGGGTCAACCACACCCTAAGCCTAACCACCCAGTCTAAGACTTCCAGCTAGGATTTTTTAGGCTAAGATAGGGGCTCTCTGAGAGAATTTTAAGAAGCTCTGTGAATATGGGCCCAGATCTCTATATATGCATGATATGATATCTATATCATATATATGATATCTATATCATTATAAAAACAAGCCATTTAAAATATCCATGGCATTTCAATAATATTTATTGCCACTTTTCAGTAAGCAGGTTAAATATGTGGACAGTTTTAACTTTGATGGCCTTGTATATTTCCTTATATTTGCATAGAATACAGACAACAATCTTTAATGAATCCTCATTTGCATATCTGTAAATAAAAGTGAAAGGACTCTGGTTGCTGTGTCATACTGGGCTCTCAGTTCAGGTATTTTACACGACCTCACCTCAGACTGCTGCGGATATGTTTGCTCCAACAACCCGTGTTTTGTCTCATAGTAGCTCTTCACATACTGCTTTTTATTATTATCATCACCACGGTTTCAGAACATATGAGAGAAAATGGTTTTAAACTTCCTGTAGGAAGAATAAACATATTTTGATCTATCCATTAAACATATATTGATCTATCCATTCATTTTGGAAGGTTCAGTTTTCATAGTCTACTCTTATTTTTTCGGAACAAACCTTGCTGTGTTGTGCTTTCGTTTCTTCTGCACACTGTCTAAAGTATACATGTTAAACTATCTCGCTGACTGGCTCTCTTGAGTGAGGATAGGTGTTCTCTTGTATCTAACCTTAAATAAAAGTCTAAAGCCATAGGCTGCAGTAGTATGATTTTGTTTACAACATTAGCTTAGCTTGCTTGTTGACCTACTTACGTAGTATTGAAACGAAAGTGTGTAGCCTTAACGTACCTTGTAAAAGAAAATAGCCTCATTGTATTTTCCTTTCTGATCGTGTAACACCGCCGATTTTGCGAATTTCACGGCGTCCACCTCCAGTGCGCTACAGTCCATACTGAAGATGAAGTGTCACTAGCTAAGCAGCTAGTGCTACAACTGTTATTAGCTATTGCTTCATTGCTGCTAGCTTAAGCCTTAACGCGAACTACTCTACGTATACCGGGGATTTCCAGACTGATGAAATTCCGCTTTACATTTGTTTAAATTGTAAGTTGTTAAACTTTCACTGAAATGTATACGGTCAAAACCAGCACTTATTATGGAACTACCAGAAACTTCCTAGGTCCGCTCAGCTCAACAACAAATCCCAAAAACATTCCGTTTGGTGGGCGTTTCCCGGAGCGCTACGTCCACGCGACTGGCCACGTCTCAAATGCAGCTTTACTTCCTACATAGGTGCACTATATAGGGCGCGAATGAAGGTCTGTGTGCACGCTTTTAGGCACTGTAGATATTACCATATCACGTTTGGGGATTTAACCATAGCGTGTCATTTACTTGCGACGTCATGGGGAAATCCACGCTGTCACTTACTTGCTTGTAATTCCTGAGTTACTAAATTGCGACACAGAATATGGTTTATATTTCTTTAATAACTAATACTAATGTCACTTTTGTGCTCATTTTGCCACTAAAAAAATGGAGAAGTATTAAACCCAAAATGCCAATCTCTAGATCATGAGATTTAAGGTGTAAGTATGGCATCTCAAAGAGCCAATAGAAAAGTAATCTGAAAGTCTCTAAAGTCATGTCAGCTGGACTTGTAAGTCGTCTAAGGTCGAAAAGTTTCACTACTCATACAGGTTCCTCAGTCTAAGGGAAGTACAGTAGACAGCAGGGGCGGACTGGGAACAAAAAGTGACCCTGGACTTCCAGGCCCACAGCAGCCCACCACATCCCACATCATAATGCATGGGCTCAATAATGTGGAGATTTATTTTGAACACAACTTACTAGTATAAAAATATAACGCAATACAGAAATAAATGCTTTTTAAGC
>JAOVVA010000048.1:14768035-14794448 GCA_028565275.1 Leiocassis micropogon
GGTCACGCTGTGGAATTTGTAATCATGCAGGGTCTCCTCACTGCTCCCAAGCAACGAAAAAACAAGATGGTGCTGCTGATAGTTGGAGGGGAGACCGAATATTCTGATCAAGCAAAACTGGACTTTATCTCCAGGATGGCTAAGTGTCAGGGTGTGGTGCTTCTCACTCTAACAGTCGGTGATTATTTCAACTACACTCAAGTGGAGGAGCTTGCCAGCCTTCCCACAGAGCAGCACATAATTCACTTGGGCCATGTAAAGCAAGGAGAGCAGGAGTACTCACGGCGCTTTCTAAGGACTTTCCTACACATTTTGAGTCGTAAGAAAAATCTATGTTTCACAAAAGTACATATGGAGGCCCTAAAGTGTAGTCATGAGAGTCCATAGGCAGTTTTCCTTATATGAACCTTGCTATTTTATTTAATATTTTAGACACTATTTGGCTTCATGGCATCAGTTTGAGCATTTGCTAATCCACAATGTTGGGCCATCCTTCATATTAGTATTGAAACAAGGGCTGTCAATTAATTAATTTTCTCAATCACGTTTAATTGAGCACCTTGTGTGATTTATTACATATTTTATCACATTAAGATTTCATAAAAAAATCTATAACAGAGATAAAAAATAAAAATGTACACAGCAAAATACCCAGTGTTGAAGTAACACCCAGAGTGTTTAAAACACTTTCAGAAAGTTTTTGTGACCATTTGGTCATATACAGTATAAACACTTTGGGTTATATTTTGCTGAAATACTCTACACCACAGGGGAACAGCAGAGCTTCACGCAGATGTTTCCAGTTATAGATAATCTCCAATTTCACTGACCATTGTTCTTCAATTGATTTTGATATAATAAACTGACAATGGTCCTTATCAATCTTTTAGTAAAGTTGTGTGTAAATGTTTGCACAAACCAAACTAACCATTTCAAGGTGAGGGCTCTTTGCAGGCCACTCAGGTTCATTTATTAGAACCATGGCACACTTCTTCTTTATGTACTAGCGCAGTTCAAACTCTGATGCATTGGTGCATTGGTCAGGCATCCACATACTTATAGTGTATCTACTAAAGTGAATCCATTATTCACCAATCAATGCCATCTTAATCTAGTGTGTTCCTTTAATATGGTGGAACAAGGAATGATTTAGAAATCTGGGTGTGAATTAAAATGAAAATCATTGAGTGAAGGCATGTTTCTTGTCAATCAGCATACAACATTCAAAAAACAAAACAAAACACAACGGGTGCTTAATAACCTGAGTACAGCAACGATAGCCTATGATTATAAAATATGATTTTAAAAGCATGTTGTTTTAGGGGCATGTGTCTATACTCTATAGACCTGAGTTACTGGGATCAGTATCTGATAAATAATAGTGTTCTGATTTTTAAACTTTGTATATTAAACCAGTTCATTTTGACAGCCCTAATTAAAGACTAATTGCTTTCTTACATTCAATTGTTTTATGCTCTCAGGTATTGCATGGATGAATGATTTGAGTTTGTTTTGTTATTATTTTATGAATACAGGGGACATGATCACCTACCCTCCACCACTGTTTAGAAAACAATGTGAGAATCAAGACATTGGTGTCTCATCCTTTGACAGGTAACTAAAAAAAAATCTCCATTTTATATTTTCTGTCCATTTTGGCACTCTGTCTGGCTTTTACTGGAGCTACTGTATGTCTAGTTGTTGCTTTATTTTTTTGGCATTTTGCCTTCGATTTTGCCTTTAGTCATGCCTGCAGTAAGTGAAATGTCTGGGTTCAGTAAGAAGATATGGCTATTGCATTAAAAAAGAGCCAGATTGGCCCAGATTCATTGAAGCATGGAGTGCAAAAGACCTGGAAACAGTTTTTGCATATGGCAGGGCACATTATCCTGCTGAAAGTAGCCAATATTATTAGGTAATTAATGGGTGTACTTGGTCTGCAGCAGCGTTTAAGTGGGTGGTGTGTGTCAAAGTAACATCCACATGAATGCCAGGACCCAAGGTTTCCCAACAGAACATTGCCCAAAGCATCAAACTGCCTCTACCAACTTGCCTCCTTAGCACTGTGCATCCTGGTACTGTCACTTACCCAGGTAAGCAATGTAGATGCACCTGGCTATCCTTAGTCATTTAAGCTCAGTGGTCCATTTCTGATGCTCAATATAGGCATTTTGGGTGTTTCTGCAGCTATGCATCCCCATGTGCTTCCCTTCTGATATATTCCTCACTATAATAGGGTCAAACAGGACTCATTAGACCATATGACCATTTTTCATTTGGGTATTTGGCACATTTTTTCCAATCTTCATGCTTACCAGCAAACTAAACTTTTTTCTGATTAGTCTCACTAAAAAGTAATATTATTATGGCCACACAGCTGTTTATTCAAATTGAAATAAAAATTTTATTTGTCACATACATAGTCATTCACAGTATGATATGAAGTGAAATGCTTATATGACCGCCAATGACCTAAAACATTTTAAATAAGAAAAAGTTTTCAATAAAAATATAAAGTATGAAATAAGAAAAAAAATTAACATTTACATTATTTATATTAATATAATAAAATACAATTGAAGTGAAATATAGAAAACATCGTTTAGTTCCAATCCTGATTTCTCAATGCATTGTGTTTGCATACAGTACGTTCTTTTATGTTCAGGATTAAATATGGATGTGATTTCAATTCTTGATTTTTAAAAAAAATTTTATACGCATTCGCCAAGCATTAAAGTAATTTCGAATTACGACAGCTCTTGACCCAATTCTTGTCATTTCAGCTATCTTACAGGTTCTTTCTTGGCTTGATGCATTGACAATGTATTTCAAATAGCAATTGAAGATGTTATCAGGGACAACATTAATAAACGACACTGTACGGGTGAAACAATGTCTTAGTTTGATAAATATGAGCATCTTTTATTCAATAATTTGTAGAACCAATTATAACTGCAGTTATTGCTTTGAGTTCTCTTGGGTAGGTCCCTACAAACATTGCACACCTGCTCTTGAGCAGTTTCTCTCATTCGTACTGGCAGATCATCTGAATCTAAATAGACTGGCATCTTTTTGTCTCTCCATGGCTCTGTTGACCTTTGATCGGTCTGCAAACCAACATTTAGCTACTAGGTATTTTGCTAATAAGTAGGTTCAAGGGGTATTTTATACTTTATACAGGTTTTGTTTCCTTTCACTGTCCAATGACATGCAGAGTAGGCTTAATTCAAAATACCCCATTGTGTGTGTGTGTGTGTGTGTGTGTGTGTGTGTGTTGAGGTACACTATGTAGGATATAGAATCACTTGTTTCACACACCAAGTAGTGGCCTTTATTAGCATTCAAATCTGGGCTTTGTCTGGGCCATTCAGAGATTCCATGATTTGTCACTGAATTCAGACTGAATATTATGGTTAATCAAAACCCATGTGATTTTGATGAGCAACATGTTTTTTTCTGCCAGACATAAGGCATGGAGATCATCCCAAACAGTTTTCCTTATCAGGTCAAAGAATCCGTTTTCTCATCCTGTCAGTCCTTTAAGTGCTTGGCAACATGTATGCCTGTTACTCTCGATCATCTCCCTGACCGAGGCCAAGTTACTGAATTCGGCAGGTTAAGTGTAGGAGGAATCCTAGTGCTTCCAAAATTATTCCATTTCACAAATAATGGACCCCACAGTGCTCATGTGAACCTGTGAAAGATTTATAAATGGTTTTATTCCCTTGGCTCAACATAATCTCCCTGTGGAGAGTTCAGTGAGCTTGGGTTATTCTTCTGATATGAACTGTAGAGTGAGTAAATGTTCACATTTCTGTCAAAATCTATCAGTTTTGCATCCAGTCATATTTTAGGACATTTCAGGATAATTAAAGTAAAATATATTTATTGTAGTGGGTTTTTATTTTTAATATATTATATTATTTTTCATAAATAATCTCCACCTAATAAGTCAAAATAAGGCAGATTGACTTTTATCCATTATATTGTCTTTTGTTTCTACCTATTATTTTTTATTTATATTATGTGATACAGACTATAATAGAGCTTCTTATTCTACTTTTTCTATTTTAAAAAATACAACATGATTTTTAAAATGTACTTCTTCCTTAGGAGTCCTTTATCAGAGAAGGAAACAGTGATAGAGCATGAAGAACATTCAGGGATAGAGATGGAGAATGAGTATGAAAACGATGACCCGCTATCTCTAGGACATGGATATTTAAATGGTACAACAGATTAATTTTCATTGTGGAATAGAGCATGTCCAAAAAATCTATTTCAAACAAAACACTGCAAACATATAGGTTTGCAAATCATTATAGCTAGACTGTATACATTTTTTGTATGTGTATACTGTACGTAGTGCAACTACAGTATAAGCATGTGTAGTCTGAATACTGGGTCCTGCATGCATGTTTCTGTGCTGTTTTGCTTCTAGTCCAGTGTTTACTACACTTGTGGTATGGTGGTTGTCATGGCAATAGTGACTTAGAACAAAAATCAAATGTTTTGAGACATCTGTGTCTAGAAACAATGCAAGATCATTGTTGTGTAGGATATTGGATCGAATGTTTTAAGCATTCCTGCTAACACCGCCTTTTTATTTCGCTCTCCCCTGCCAGATGTGTGCTACCTAAAAAAAGAAAAAGGCCCTTGCAGAAAGTATGTCATCAAGTGGTACTATAATCAAGAGCAGAACAAATGCTCCCGCTTCCAATATGGAGGATGTGATGGAAACCTTAACAGATTTGACACTCACATGGAATGTGAAGCCCACTGTGTGAAGCTTCCTATTCTGCAGTGACTTTTTAAACTATTTCTGTAGGAAATTATGGCAGGGATGACAAAACTTGTATGACATTCAAATAACTACCACACTATAATGCTTACAACTTGTTTCTGTTATAAATACATACATTGTAACAGTGTGTTAATTGCTCATTTTCAGTTCACTATTATTATAATAAAAATCAGCAACCCTGTGGAATGTGATACTGCAGTTTTTCTGTATGGTTTCTATACAACCATTCAGTTAATGGTCTGGTTAAAATTCCATCATTACTATTGAATTAAATCAAATCCATTTACAGTTAATTTCTTTAAGGCCTTGCTTTATTAAAACTACATTTCAAATATAACATTGATTTTCTGATTACAATGGCTCCTGGAAGTGGGCGGATATATTAGGCAGTCAGTGAGCATTTTGTCACTGAAGTTGATGTCTTGTAAAGAGAAAAGTTTTATTTTTTTATTTATTTTAAGAATGTGAAATGTAAGAATTTTAGATATAATATATAGTAATATATAGTATAATATATAATATTAGTAGAGAGAAAGATTTTACAACATACACAGTGGATCAGAAGCTTACATACACTTAGTTAGTATATTAGAATTGTTTAACTTGGGTCAAATATTTTGGATAGTCTTTCAAGTTTCTTACACTAATTTGCTACTAATTTTAGCTAATTTTGCCTGATAGAATTTGTGTAACTAAGTCAGTTTTGTACACCTCCTCACAGTTCTGTCCACACATTTTCTATTGGATTGAGGTCAGGGTCACTGCAATACCTCAATATTATTGTCCTTACTGTAAGTAATTTTCCATTGTCTATTAAAAAATAAATAAATAAATAAAATAATAATAATAATAATAATTTAAAACCAAGTTTTAACTTCCTTGCTGATGTCTTTAGATGTTGCTTTAATGTGTCCACATAAACTTACAAATTACCTCCTCAACATAATGCTGCCACCCTCATGCATTTGGGATGGGGTCCTTTGGCAGGCCTCACCCTTTTTCCTTCATTATGGCAAAGTGGTTAAATTATTCATCAGGCCAGAGGACATTTCTCCAGAAAGTAAGATCTTTGTCTCTGTCTGCAGCTGGAATCTGTAGTCTGGCTCTTGAGTGACCTTTTAGGTTACATTGACGTAGTCTTGTTTTACTCTGGGTATAGATACGTTTGTACCTGGTTCCTGCAGTGTCTTCACAAGGTCCTATGCTTTTGCTCTGAGATTAATTTGTATTTTTAATACCAAAGTATGCCTCTCCCGTCTGAGCAGTAAAATGGTTATTTGGTCCCAATGTGTTTATACTTGGTGCTTATACGTACAGATAAACATAGGCCCTTTAGGCAGTTGGAAAGTGTTTCCCAAGGATGAACCAGACTTATGTCCACCCTTTTTCCTTTCCTATTCATCTTCTTCTGATGTCTAGGCTGATTTCTAAATTGAAAATTAAATTAGACTCTTTTCATCATTGCCAATAATAAGAAAAAACATTTGTATCTCCAGAAATGTATTTACTAATTGGATAAAATTATTACAAAATAAGAAAATATGTGTAGTCATTATGATGATAAACTACAAACTACAGTATACTCCTATTACAACCAGTTTTTCTGTCAGCAAGGTGAATGAAAATAAATGCAAATAAACAAAGTACACATTGCCTCAGATTGTCTTTTATATCAAGTGGCCCTGCATCTTCATCATCATCATTCACCTCCGTTCTTTCACCATTAGCTTGGTCACTGTAGTTCACCTGTTCTTTATCATCATCATCATCATCATCTTTATCATCAACATTACAGCATTTTCAGAGAACTGTGACTCTAGTCCGTGTAAATACATCAATAATTTGAGCACTGCACATTAAATTGTACTTCAAAATATGTTCTTCGAAATATTCCTTTTCAACCAGCAAAATGTTGAGAAAACAAACATTTTCCACATTTGGCTCAACACAGTTAAACAACAGCTCCAGTATTACAGCACACACATTTTTCTTTAGATGAAACAAACTAAACACAGCAATTCAAACAGTAAATAATCTAGCAAAATTGTCAAATCTTATGTTTCACATGCCAACACCCTTAGTAAATATATTAGACAACCACATAAACATATAAAAATGCAGTGCCC
This sequence comes from Leiocassis micropogon, assembly GCA_028565275.1. Classification (NCBI taxonomy): domain Eukaryota; kingdom Metazoa; phylum Chordata; class Actinopteri; order Siluriformes; family Bagridae; genus Leiocassis; species Leiocassis micropogon. The sequence continues at coordinate 14,774,966 of JAOVVA010000048.1, forward strand.
TAAAGCAAAACAATATGTCCTGTATATTAGCCCTTTAACGTTTCTGGCACTTACTACGGCAACAATCCCTATAGTTCTAACCTCGCTATGGATCCGTATGCCGCTGTATTTACTGGCAACAGGTCGATTAGCCTAGCATAATAATGCATAGCTAAACATCTTTTTTTACAACATTACAGCAAAACTACTAAACGCATTCATGTTTTCATGTTAACACCACAGATTCTCAACACTCTTATGTCTTACACAAGGATATTTACATCTCATTTGGAGAAATATTAACCCACCCGTAGTTAGGAGCAAATAGGCACAAAACTTTAGCTTGTGTTTAGCCTGGCTGCAGGATTTAAACAGCAACTACTGGCTTCTGTGAGGTTTTGTTCCTCCCTAGTGATAAGCACCATTTAGTGACATGTTTGACAGTGTTCACAGTTAATCACAAAGAATTTATCATTTTAGAAAACAAGATATATAGTTCTTTTAATGTTATTCATGTACTAGACTGGTAACCAACCCTCATGTTGCGATGGCATCATTGAGAGAGCTTGCTGCACAAAGCTAAAGCAATATAATAAAATTTTCAATTTCCGACTTTGCCATTATCTACTGAACCAATGTTGGGCCAACCTATCTTTTAACAAATAGGCCAACATTGCGCCAACCACTGATGCCAACATGGGCCCAATGTATGCACTGTCGGAGCACTGACAAAAGGTTACAAAATTAAGTACAAAGTAGTGCTATCTGGGTTGTGACATGCATAAAGAAGAGGAATGAGTTATGGTTAAAAAGCAGTTTGAATGACTTCAGCGTATGTAAACCGTCGACTTTTGAAATTAATGGCACAGTATTAACAACCCTTTAACATATTATCAAATCTAGAAGGATAGTGCTGACCTGTCAACTTTGTAGATGAAAATGATGAAAAATGATTAAAATTAATTAAAATCAAATCAAATAAAACTTTATTTATAAAGCACTTTAAAAACAATTATCAGTTTGCAAGGTGCTTCACAAAGTTAAAATAAAACAAAAATTAGGAATAAAACTGATTTGGCAGATTAAAGGATCATGCAGCTTCACCAAAAGCTTTAGTCATTCCCATTCATAAATCATATGAAAGAGGATCACTTAAGCACTTAGAGAAGCATAAAAGCATTTTATGCACACAATGTGATGAGAACTCACAGGATTGGGTCTAAACCGCTGTGTAACCATAAGAGAACCATTTGTTAGTAAATCTAATCAGAAACAAATGCTTCAATTTTGCTAGAGAGCACAAAGATTAGACTTGGTCATGTGGTCTGACAAGTTTATTGTAGGTTGACACTATTCCAGGGTTACTGTACTTTATGTGTGGATCAGGGTAAGAAGGGTAGCAAATAAAGCAATGTACCTATATGCATAGTGGCCGCTGTACAAGCCTTTGAAGGCAGTGTTATGATCAGCATTTTTGTGTTTCTGGGAGCCTGTAGAATCATTTTCCCACATGAACTGGCAACCATGTTGTGTTCTGCAATCGAAGCTAAAGGTAACTACAGTAAATGAAATCTTAGTGTGTGTGTGTGTGTGTGTGTGTGTGCAATACTGTGCAAAAGTTTTAGGCAGGTGTTAAAAATTCAGTAAAGTAAGAATGCTTTCAAAAATGAAAAAATATTAGTGGTTTATTTTTATCAGTTAACAAAATTAAAAGTAAATGAATAAAAGTGAAATCCAAATTAAATCAGTATTTGGTGTGACCAGTTTTTGCCTGCAATACAGCATTATTTCTTCTTTGAAGGAACTCGGTGGGTAGGTTGTTCCAATCATCTTGGAGAACTAACTACAGATCTTCTGTAGATGTAGCCTGTCTCAAATTCTTACTCAGACTTAATGATACTGTATCAGGCCTCTGTGGGACACTTACAATACTCCTTGTTGTTCTATATGCTAAAGAAAGTTCTTAATGTCATTGGTTGTATGTTTGGGGTCATTTTGCAGAAAAATGGGGCTAATCAGATGCCACCCCGATGGTACAGTAGTGCATGATGCAGAAGTATCTGCCTTTATTTATCAGCACTGAGGACACTATTAATCCTGATAAAATCTCCAACTCTATTTGCAGAAATGCAGCTCAAAACTTGCATAGACCCTCCACCATGGTTCACCATGTTTGCAGACACGCAAAACAACCTGCCTTCTGCTACAGCCAAATAGTTACAATTTTGACTCACCAACATATGCAGCCATTTTTCTTCACCCCGGTTTCTATGTTTTCATACACCAATAAAAAATAATGCATATAAATTTTCCTCTGTTTAAGTAAAACAAATCAGTGGCAGCACTGTCATAAATGCCATTATATAACCAGGTTTTAAAAACATCTGGAACTGCTGCAGTCTGGATCTCAGCATCCTGATAACCAGTTAGATGCTATGTACCTACGGAGTTTATCTTTTGCAACAGTTTTCTCGTTTGGCTTAGGCGCAGTAATCATCAGTGAAATGGTAAACACATCATGAAAGGTAAACAAAGCTCGTTAAATTTTAGCAGTAAAACTTGCCCAGAAATCATTTTACAAAGTAAAGATTTTTAAGCAGCACTATCTAAAAAGAGTCATACTTGATACTTGTTTTAGAAATATCAAGAACAAACTTAAATCATTTCAAATGGGAAAACAGTGAACACTAAAATGCACTGGAAGCAATGAAAGCAAAAGGAAGAGATTTGACCTTTTCCTGTTACATTAGCACATGTTTGTTTACTCTGGGCTAAATTTGTTATTCAGGGTAGAGCTAAGACTGCACTGCACTGATTATGGGTCAGATATAGCCAACAAACTATTGTGTATTCTTTCAATCCTACTGTCTAGATGATTTTTACTAACCTGTAACTGGTAGCCATTTTACTTTTTCTTTGGGATCTGATTTAATCCTGATTTAATACTCAGGGAAATTGTGGCTTTGCACCTACAGGGTTAAGTTGATTCCCGCCTCAGGTCTGTTTGCATGTTCCCGTGCTTGATGGGTTTCCACCGGATACACTGGATTCTTTCCACAGTTCAAAGACATGCAGATTTTGTTAACTAGCTTTCCCAAATTTCTCGGTGTGTGTGTAGGAGACATCCTGTTTCTATAATATATCTATATGAGCTGTTTGGGCTTGTAAGATTTTTGTAAAAGTTGTATATAGCATGTATTTATTATTATAAATAAAATAGTTAATATTGTTTCTTTGCTACTCAGATGGTTTACCTTACGTTTTGTGGTAAAAAAAAATAATAATCACGGTGTGTCTCAATTATTGCAGACTTTTTCAATATTGTGCCTTGTTACATGGATATAACTTTGCTTTGGTAATGTGAAATTATGAAAATAAATTTGAAATTATATCCAATGCTAGGTAAGGTAGTGACACAACATAATAAGTTAACATAAGCGTTATACAGTAAATGAAAACATATAAAGTAAACAAAACCGAACACAATAGTATCTTGTTATTCTTAAGTTAGTTTCTGCTGTAAGATACACACTATCAGCGGGTTGATTTATCACAGTATGCGTAATGTACGTGTGTGTGCACCGCCTCACTGTACAAGGTGTTCATTTAGTTCGCGCAAATTCTCAACTCGGATTCCTAGAACAAGGCTTGCTGCAGACTCCTGTAAACGGAGACGATTTGCTCACATAATATATGCACAGTTTTTGGCGGATCTTCACAGTTGAACACACTTTTCTTTAACTTTTCCCACAAGTGGGGATCAGGTGGTGTAAGATAGGGGAAGTGAGATGGGTATGGGAAGGAATGTGTTCTGCCACCTATTTTAAACTCTGTCCTCATTCACGACCACTTCGAAATAATACTCAACTATGAATACTTTTTCCTCCATCAAGAGATGCATTTCCAAGAACAAATGCACAACACAACTTCTTTTTCACTACTGGGAACATGAGTGACTGGAGCTATGTCCCATTGACAAACGCAGATGCACGAGTTTCAGTACTGTATATTTTGGCGCATAACATACTTGACTATTTTACTATTTACATAATATTATAAAGATTTTTTATTTATTTATTTATTTATTCAAAAAGCGTTAGGACATTACTCCCAATTTAAAGTCAAAAGGAACTCATTGCAATTCAAGGTTGGGGGTGTGGGTGTGGACTGATTGTACAGTATTTTATTGTTAAAGATTTCACACAAAACAGAAGAATGAATGTCTGTGAAACTGTACAGTACAATATATATTCGTGATATGTTGTTTACTTGGTGGTATTTTGTAGTGTGAGTCATTTTACTTTGAAAATTGCATTGACAAAGAGTAAGATATGTGCATTTTCCCTCTCTCCCTATCTTGTTCTTCTGAGTGAGAGACCTTTCCAGTCCTTTGCCTCAATAACAAACCAGAATTAGGGCAATAGCAAGGTTGAATGAAAACAATGTGACATGCAAAAGATTGATAAAATGAATTGTGCAAATTTTATTATCACACAATTCTGTATTGTATGGGAAGGTTGGCAACCCTATAGTCAGCTAAAGTTAAAATTTTATGCCCAGTGAAGTTTTCTCCCAAAAGCCAAGGGAAGCCAGACTTCAGGATATGTTCTTGATTATATATGTAATTATTATTTTTTTGGTTGTAAAATCCTCTGTGTTGTTGCTGAATGGCATCTCTTCTGTTTTTACAGTATTTACAGTGAGTGAAGAAAATGCTATGTGGTGAATGTGTGGTAAAACACGGTATTGCTTTTACTGTCATGTCTGAAGAGAAGCCAGGACAAGTTGGCTTCCCTTTCAAAAAAACAATCATCATTTACGACCTCTTGTAAAATATGTCTCGTAACTGGAAAGTAAAAAATGTGTTCTCTATTGAACCAGTACAGGACGCACTTTGTTCAGTATTTTTGAAAATCAAAGTGATGTTTATTGGAGAGAAATCCCACAAATCCACTTCTCAGATGTAAAGAAAGTCACACTTAAGGTTCTAAATACTGCCCATACTCTCTTTGATTGTTACACCTTAACGAATTTCCCTAATCTCTCTCTCCCTAATCTCTATCTTCCTAACAGCTCTCTCGCCCCCTACTCTCTGACGACCCTACCTCCTAGTCTCACGTTCTTCACTGTTCACATAACTAGCCTTTTCACATAGGACCTTGGAGGACTTAAATATGAGGAACTTTCCAACTTACATTAGATTTAAGAAGCTAGTTGGATGAGTAGTGAAACATACTTCCTGAACAAAAAAAGTCCAGTTGACCTGACTCAACTTCCAGATAGCCTCATCTGGATGACTGAGAATCTTCACAGACATGAGTGAGAAATATTACTTACATAGTACACTGCTAAAACATGGCAAATAGTATGAGAGAAACACATACAGTCAATGGATAAAAGGAAACCCCCTCTCTCAGCCTGTCTGTCATGGTCCCCACCAAAACACACAATGCACTTCTCATTGCTCTCATTGACTCACGATCCAGAGTGGGATCTTGCCTGGGGTGGCACTGAGTGCGCAAGAAAAAAAAAAGGCAAAGATCAGAATGACAAATGTGATTTTTTAAATGCATTTTGATAAATTTTTAAACACTACATTTGTAACACTAGTAATGTAATGCTATTGACATTGGTAACTGTAATCAAATTACATGCATTTAAAATGTAATGCTTTACATTACTGCGGTGTTAGGAAAAATTATTAGAATACAGCAATGCATTACACAGTAATGCGTTATACCCAACTGTGTTTGTGGGCGAGGCAAAAGACTGACTCTCACTCAAGATGAGGAAAGAGGAGGCCAGTAGGCATCACCTCAGGTTGAATCACACAACTAACTTTATACAACAATGCAATTAGTAGATTCACTCACACCAGGAAGTTTTTTTACCTTTAAATCTGGAAGGGTAATGCTAAATGTCATCAGTGCAGACGCTCCACAGGTAGGATGTGATGTAAAGGAGAAGGACAAATTCTGGAGTGAGTTAGACAAAGTGGTAGTGGGTGTAACCCACTATAAAAGAATAAAGGCTGGTGATTGGAGCTGACCTTGATGGTCATGTTAGAGTATGGAACAAAGGTGATGAGGAGGTAATGGGTGGGTATGGGGTCCAGAAAAGGAATGTGGAAGAACAAATTATTTTACAAGAAATATGGAAATGTCAGTGGTGAATACTGTACATATTTTCAGGGGAACACAGAAAAAGGAACACATGGTGACATACAAGAGTGGTGGAAGATGTACTCAGGTGGACTATCTGCTGTGTAGGAGATGCAATCTGAGGGAGATTAGAGACTGTAAGATGGTTGCAGAGGATAGTGTAGCTAGACAACATCAGATGGTGGTCTTCAGGATGACTTTTGAGGTACAGAAGAAGAAAAAGAAAGTGAGGACTAAATCCAGAAGTTGAAGAAGGAAGATCTTTGTGTGAAATTCAGAGAGGAGCTAAGTCAGGTACTGAGTAGTGGTGAAGAGGTCCTGGACAAGAAGGGGTAAGGGAGACAGCTAGAAAGGCATTTGGCATGACATCAGGACAGAGAAAGGAAGATAAGAAAATGTTGTGGTGGAATGAGGAAGTACAGGAAAGCATCAAGAGAAAGAGGCTTGCAAAAGAATTGGGATAGTAAGAGAGATGAGGAGAGTAGACAGGAGTATAAGGAGATATGATATAAAGAAAAGAGGAAAGTGGCAAAGGCTAAGGCCGGACAGAGAGACTGAGCAGGGAAGGATATACTACAGGTAAGTATGGTAAGTTAAATGTGGTACTGCACAAAAGCCTGAAAATCATTTTGTATTTTTCATGGATCGGGCAATATAATTCTGTTATACAGTCCTAAATAAAAAAAAGAAAAGAAAAAAAGACACATTTAAAAAGCAGATGAAAATGTACTGACTAGTGAAGAGAGTGTTTTGAGATGGCAGAGAGTGCAGTATTTTGCAAACCTGATGAACGAAGAAAATGAGAGAGAGAGAGAGAGAGAGAGAGATAAGGTTGTATGAGGTTTAGGTAGTGAATCAGGTAGTACAGGGAATTAGTAAGGTTGAAGTGAGGACAGCTATGAAGAGCGGAAAGGCAGTTGGTCCAGATGACATTCCAGTGAGGGCATGGAAGTGTTTATAAGTGAGATGGCAGTGGAGTTGCTTCCTAGTTTATTTAACAACATCTTAGAAAGTCAAAGGCTTGATGAGTGGAGAAGTGTTTAGTTACAGTTTTTAAGAACAAGCGAGATGTGCAGAGCTGCAGCAATTACAGAGGCATAAAGCTAATGAGCCACACCAAGTTATGGAAAAGAGTAGTGGAAGCTAGGTTGAGAAGAGAGGTAACAATCTGTGAGCAGCAGTATGGCTTCATATCAAGAAAGAGCACCACAGATGACGTTTGCTTTGAGAATGCTGATAGTAAGAAGTAATAGAAAGAAGGTCAGAAAGAGTTGTATTGTGTGTTTGTAGATTTAGAGAAAGCATACAGTATAACAGGGTCCCCAGAAATGAACTGTGGCACTGCATGCGGAAGGCATGGGTGGCAGAGAAGTATGTGAAGCTGGTGCAAGATACTGTATGTATGTACAAGGAGAGCTGAGCTGTGCTGTAGGTATGACCGACCGGTTTAAGGTGAAGGCAGTGTTTGCAGTGGTTATGGACAGGTTGATAGATTAGACAAGAAGATTAGACAAGCGTCCCCATGGACTATGTTGTTTGTGGATGATATTGTGATTAAATTATTTTATTAATAATTATATATAAGTTAAACAGTAAACAATTAAACAACTTATGGTGGGGGGGGGGGGGGGGCAGTGGACATAAGTGATTTGGTATTAAGGTAAATGTGCCACTGCACAAAAGCCTGAAAATTATTTTGTATTTTTCATGGATTGGGCAGTACAATTATGTTATACAGTCCTGAATAATAAAAAAAAAATCCATGTTCTAAACTTGACATGCACCCTCAAACTTGTATGCCACGCTCTGTCTCAGACCAGCTGTATTCTGCGTCTTTTCTGCAGCCACCAAATAGTTAAATAAAATCCAAATCCATATACAGACATACATTTTTTAATAGCTGTGGTGTTAATTAACATTCTCAAACCGCACATTTCAGTCTTTACCACAGCAGACAAAAAGATTTTTGTTCCTTTAGTCATAAAAACCACTGATAAAGTAACATTTATCTATTCACTATTTATGTGGTAGTGCACACAGCTGTTAAATCATCTCTATTCAGCAGTCTGCCAATCAGTATTGATCAGTCAGGGTTGTTGGGGTGGAGTAGGGGAAATCATATTACAGGAGTACTCACAAAATGTGGCTACACCTCGGCTGGGGTGCCAATTCATTGCAGGCACAGATACACACAAAGGTTTGTTCACACATTGCAGGCAAATTGGGAACACCAATTAGTCTAATCTGCATGTCTTTAAACTGTGGAAGAAAACTGGAGTACTCAGAGGAAACCCACCAAGCACAGGATGCAAACTTCATGCACACAGACTCGAGATGGAAATCGAACCTGGAACCTGAAGGTGCAAGGACACAGTGCTTTCCACTAAACCACCATGCAGTCATAAACAGTCATATCTTATCTATTTTCATATCCATCACATCAATATTTCATAGCAAGCTAAATAATAGCTATAAATGACTGCATGTCATCACAATGTTATTTTTCCAGCTAATTAATTGGAAAAGGTCATTACAACAAAGAATAGTGAAAATAATCCATACACAGCAACAAAATGGTTGCACAAAATGATACATTAATAATCCAAATGGTTTTTAACTCTAAATCATTACCTTTCCTCTTTTATTTAACTCTTAATTTTTTGTTCTCTTTTCAGCATTTTCTCATGCTTAATAGGTAAATTCTCCATATACTGTAGCTAGTGTAAAGGATTTCCAATGAAGGTATTCTCTTGTATGAAAAGATAAGATGGTGAGCCTCTATACAAAGGGAACATTTGCAGAGCTTTTGGCAGAAGGCCAAATTACTGCTTTGTGTCAACTACCACTGGCCATGGCTTACATTTGCATTGCATTTATCTTGCACAGCCAAAATGAGTAACTCTCACCCCAAAAGGGTTTGTGCTATTTTGGCAAGTTTGCCAACCAACTTTTTTTTCCTCCTTTATACATTTTGGGTCCAGTAGGAGTGTGGTTTGTAGTGATTAAAGAAAATAACACAAAACTGAATACTTTTCATAAAAAGACAAATGCTTAAAATGGTTATCACACTTAATGTCTGGTTTATTTCTCTGAAGGGGAGGGCATACTTACTGTAAATATATGACAAAAATGTAGTGGAGTAAGCACTTGAACATCTGCTATAAACATAGTAGAAGTTAAAGATGACAAAAAAGATCCATGTAGGGGATAGGGGAGCACAGCTGTAACTTTGTTTGGTTTTGTGTTAAAGTACTCAGCTATGGTTTGATTTACAGACTACATACTGTACTTCTCACATAACATCATGCAATCAAGTGCAAGTTTACCCATATTGTCAGCATTGTACATTATGCACATATGGAGACATGCATGCAGAACAGTCTGCCACTACTACTGACATTGAATCCATTGCAATTTGCTCTTACATGAGTGAGGAGAACATGACGTGATTTAGAAAAATAACTAGGAATTCCTGATCGCTATATTAACCTCTGGAAATGTGGAAATAAGTAGAAATTCTCTTTTATGGGCCCAAACTTCCGATTTGCATAATAAAGTCCAAATAATTCCACAGACTCAGCTGGGATGTAGTTTTATGGTTTTAAATTACTAAAGTGTGCTTGCAATGACAAGTGTTGCACAAAAACAAAATGTATGTGCGAGATATTAGATGTGTGACAAAAAGGCAATGGTTTAGGCCAAATGTTTTCGGCTAGGATGACTTCCAAAGAAAAAAAAAAGTACACTGTCTGCTATTATTTCTTCAGTTACAATCTGGCTAAAGAGAAGCCATGCAAAACATCTACTCTGAAATTCATTATACTGTATAAATATTTGAAATGTGTGTTTACTGTTAAACTTTAACTGAGAGTTTAATCAACTAGGTGGGTTAAAACTGTGAATAAAATCAACTTTTCATCGGGAATTATTTTGAGTTGAAATTAATGAGCTTCCAGTGAATGGTAAGCTGTGGGAAATTCAGCATATTGTAGTGATGCCGAGTTGTCTATCCTATACTGTATATTTGTCTATGATCTTGTAAAATAATGCAGGCTAATCCAAGCTTTAAAGTGTTCTCTAGATCATAATATGGTTTAATAAAAGACTCTTATTGTTCATAGTATTAATATTAACGCAAAAACATTCCATAGAGGATGCACTGATAACGGAGCATTAATCATTGCTTTTTTGGGCATGGTTAGTGCAAGAGAAGAAAGGAATGAAGTTGTGCCTGGGAAGCCTCATCCTGTGGTGATTGTGTAAAAGTGTGTGAGAAGGCGAGAGGCGGGGCTCAAGTGTTCTCTAGACTCCTGCTTCTTTTCTCCTTCACATTAATGAAGTAGCACTTAATATATACTGTACATGCGCGGTTAAAGCGTTGCGCTGTCTTTCTACTTCTGATTTTGAAAATCACATTTTTTGGTGAACGAAAACTTTCCTTCAATGATATCTACATCGAACTTTTGAGGTGAGCAGCTTCTGAGAGAAGTTTTCCGGATTCATTCTTTCGGTTATGTTAAGGCTATAGGAGTGTGTAGGTGCGGTTTAGGTTATGCGCGCTGTGCGGGTTTTCATTCATCGGTTTATAAGCATATCGCTGGCTGTGTTTAGTGCATGTGTGTATTGGGGTGTGTGATGGGAGTGAAGGAAGGCTTTGTACACAAGGAGAAACTTGTGTTTTCAATATATTTTCCTTTCTATATGTCGACCTGTTATGTATCCTTACAGTTACCTAACTGCAGTGCATCCACTACAGAAAGGCAGACCGTTTTGTAAAAGTTTTTTTTGTTACAGAGAAAATATAATAAATATTTTTAAATAAATATTTTAAACATTTTTTTTTTTACAGGAACTTTACTTAACTTTAACCCCTTTATGTGGCACTCACTGAAATAATTAACAATGTCAAGACTTTTTCCAAGATTTATTTATTTACTTATTTTTTACATACGCATGTGACTATATTTATATATTTTAAATGTCATTTTTACGTTGCAAAAGTGAGGTTACCATATTTGGAACTTCTAGGGTAATCATTTCCCCAAAAAGTGTAAAAAATCTTAAAAAAAAAAAAATAATAATAAAGTTAAAGGCACATAAAATGTGCAAAAATACAAAACTACTTATTATCTACCAATATGTGTTTTTTCCCGAGGTACTGTGGAAAATGTGTCTCTTCACTCGATTAAGAGTTTCCTTTAAGTCAGATTGTAGCTCAAATTATTTTTAAACGTATAAGGATGCTCTCTTATGACAAAAGATATTCCCTTAATGGAACCAGAAAAAAACAGGATTCCTAAGAGAATATTCACTTAATTATGCTGTCTACTGATATATGCATTGCAGTGTATTTCATCTGTGAGCAATGTGTAACATAGTATATAGTTGTTTTATACTGTATACTGTAGGCAGTCCCATCCACCTTGAAGCATTTAAGCTGTTCCTTCCCACGGACGTTCACTAAAATCATCAGTGTTTGTCTGAGTTCATTTGCCTCCAGCTGGACAATATATAAATACAGCAGGTTGTAAATTCAACGCTCTGGGGGTTAATTGGACACTGGGGATTTTGCTGTTCAGTCTTGTGTGTTTGATCCCAGCTGTTGAAGATCAGCTGCATGTGGTCAGTGAATTAAATTAGATCAGTTATCAGGAAGAATGTAGATTAATCATCCTAATAAAACACAGATACAACTCAAGCACATTTCAAATGATATTTTAGTAAAATACATTGATAACAGCTGTAGTTAAAATTAAGAACCAGTAATTATTCCTAGTCATAATACTGTTTACTTTTCCTAAGCTGTTTGGGAGTCAAGATGTATTACAGTACGTATTATTAATTATTACTTGTAAGTTGAGCCAAATGGTCAGATTTAATGAACAGGACCAAAATCTTTTTTAATTCCTTTTTTTTTTTTCTGGAGAGTGCCATGTACCATGATCTGTACCTTTCCTTAAAAGGAAACCTGATAACACTGTACCATTTCTACACTTAAAAGAAGTCTGTAGTAAATGATTGAGTTTTTACTTGAGTCGTTAAGAGGTTAGGATGTTTACTGGAAACGTTTACAAACAAAACACTAGGAAGAAGTCTCACCCATCCTGGTAAACAGAGGGACTGGATTTAGATTAATCTTGATAGACTAAACTCGTGTTGATATAGAAATGCTGTGTGTATCTGTGCAGAAACTGTAAACTTGCTCTTTTGCCAACTTCACTTAAAAACAAGCTGATTGTACAAGCAAAGCCAGCTGTTAGTAGGAGTTTAAAGAGTTGTAAAAAGCATTAGAATGCAAAATGTAAATACACACCTACACCCAGATAAAAAAATACAAGAAGGGAATTGCAATACAAATATTAGTAATATTTTTGCCATATGATAAGGTTGCTCCATTTCTGTATTTGTGTATTTTTTTGCTGAGTCTATTCTGTGCACACATTCCAGATCACAATACTGAACAGAACATACTGCAAACTAATGCCCTTATAAGTAGAATGGGATAGAAGTGTTTATGCATGCTCACACTTTTGGTATGGTGGTTGTGGTGGCAATAGCAATCGATGTAGTACAGAAACTGTTCATTACTTTTCATAAACAGTAAGTAATCTGTAGTCATGAACCCTGCAGGAGTACTGTTACAACCCATTCTTAAAGCATTCTTACAAATCTCTCTCTCTCTCTCTCTCTCTCTCTCTCTCTCTATGGTCTATGTACACTGATAAACATAATAAGGCATAATTATGAACTTCCTTGTAACTTTTATTTGGTTTTAGGGGGAGTAACAGGAAGCAGGGATTGGCCTCATGGAATGCTGTTGTTAATGTGGTGAAGTTATTGAAGTTTCATAGACACCATATTTATATTAAGAATATTGATATGGTCCTGTGTGAGGCATAACATCACATGCAGTCACTTTTCTGCTCAGTACTTAGTAATGGATTCAATGCACTACAGTGGTGCTGGTCAACTAGTTAAAATTCAAAAGCTTGTAAAACGTTGTGAAAAAAAAAAGATCAGTTCTTGAGGCAGATGAGCTGCAAGATACCTTATCGGGTTTCCCTAGGAACTGGGATCTGAGGCTATAGGGCGCATACGTTCTGTGAAACTGGTCAACTGAAGATTGTAAAAACATCCTTTCTGAAGCAAGGTTCAATGTGTTGTGCATTGAGAGATGTTTTACTGCTTACATGTAATTCATGGAAATCAGATTTATAGTAGTCATCCTCTGTACTAACCATTTCATGTCAATTTACAGACATATTTTTCCCATATTCTGATATTTGTGGTAAACATTAAATGAAGCTCCTGACCTGTATCTATATGATTGTATACATTGTGCTGCTACCACTTGATTGCCTGGTTCAGTAAATGCATGTAAGCTGTTTGGATGTTCCTGAAGAAATGACTGGTAAGTTCACATTGTACATAATCTCTCATCTTTTCACAAAAATATGTGTAGTCTATAATTTCTAAAGTAATTTATAGACTTTTATTGAAGAAATCCTTTAGAAACAGACAGGCTACAGTGATGTCAGTAATATAGGAGACAGCTTTGTATATAAGCATGAGCTTATCTGTAGCAAAGATTGATTGTTTCTGTTCCTTACACAACATACTGTACCATTTCCCAGACAGCCAAGGCAGAGCTGATTAGGATTTGGCTTGTGTCCTACTAACACATGCTCTATTCGGTGCTCCTCTTGATCCACCACCACAGTAGCAGGTTTTTCTGCAGCCTATGCGTAACTTTTAATGGCTTTTTCATATTTGTTCCCAACAAAGATGTTCTGAGGAAGTGGTTTGGAAATTCTCTTGATGCAACACTGCTCCACCAGGTCTTAAATCTTGGCTTCTTGGCTCTTGCTCATTGAAATCTGAGACAGTATTCTTCTTTGTCAGTGCTGGCAGGAGAACATCTGAGGGTGGTTTTGACAATCTGCTCTGTATTTTTAGGTCAATCTGTCACAAGGATCTCAGTGACAACTGCTGGGGCACAGGCTGCTTACTTTTCCGCCATATATTCTGGATGTTTTTTCTTTGTCTCACCTTTTTAAAAAAAAATCATGTCTATTGTTAAAGTTATCGATTTGCATTTCATTTTCAATTATTATTAAGAAAGGTTTTAGAAACTCAAAGGGCTGAGCACTTTTTCTTCACTGAGTTTGGGATAGCAGTTCTGTTTCCCCTTGTCCTTGTATTTTGCCCTGGCAAAATGGGCAAAATGCTAGTGTTTCTAAAGATGTTGAACAATGTGGGTTTTTTCCAGAGCACAGGAACTGTGGGTTTATGCATGTACTCTATGCTCCTTGCCATCATTCCAAACATCTGTTGGGTCACAGCTGTTCAGCCCACACTCCTTTGTGTAGCATTTTGAAACTCATCTTGCCTTGCGGCTGATTCTAATATTCTGATGGTTTGCAATAAAATGCTTATATTCTGTATATACTGTTATTTCTGTACAGACTTTTTATTTTTATTTTTGAGACCTGAGTTCTTGTATTGAGAGCATCAAACCATTCCAAAACGTATTTAGCTTCGTTTAAGGTCAGGACTTGCTGGTGGGCAATTCATGTGTGAGAATGATTCCTCATGTTTCCAGAACTGCTCTTTGCTGAGTCTGAACCTGACCACCTGAAGCAACCATAAATCCAGAAATGTGTACAGTGGCCACTATCCATGAGCGGTCAATCTGTACCATCAGACAGCATGACTACAAATTAAACCTCCACTAACAAGTGGCTTTCTTAGGTCACAACTTTGCCCCAATTGTATGACTTTTTGGAGCATTGTCAATAGAAATGCTCTTATTTCACTATTAAACATAGCTTTGCTTTCTACTGCCATTTTGCATTAATGATGCAACTTCACCAATGTCTCCTTCATGACCACGGGAAACATCTTTCCTACGGGGTTGTTTAACAAATAAGAAGCTACTCACTGCATCAGTAAGGGGTAAAGGAATTGTTGCTAGCCAAAACATGAATGCAATCAATGCAATAGGAGAACTTTCATGTAACAATTGGTGAAGAGCACTGAAAGTGTATGGAAATACACTGAAAATACATGAATAATAAATGGTCTAAAGGAAGGTTATAATCCTTCAAAATACTGACAAAAATGCTCCTTAACCACATTTGAGATGCTTCTTATTAAGCAACATATCAAAAACTATGGAAAAACTATGGAAAAACTCTCTATGACATTGGGAAGGTTTAGCTGTTAAGAGTGTTGGCCAAATGATGTAGCATTTATTATGTGGCCTGCTACTTCGGATTTTAATGGTTTATTCTCTTTTCGTCCACTTATTCAATGTTGTTTCCTAACATTAGACAATCATATAAATGATTTGTGACCATTAAATAAAAGTAACTAAGCAGATCTGGAGGCCATCCCTATTGAATGGAATCGCTACTGAGTCATTCACAATGTACAGTAGCTAGACACGAGTGTTTCAGGAAGACATTATACTTATTTTATATTTTACTACTGTGTAATCACTAAATACTACTACTTTGTAATTACTATCATTTCATGTTCTTTATTTATAGAATCTTGTCCATGTTTTGGCCTTTTTGCATACTTATCTAAGAAATGCATGCTTAATTTGCTTCTTTAGTCAGTGGACTAGACTTGAACCACTGTGTACTGGAATGTTTTGGGGACTTTTGTTAAGATCAAAAGTTCAATTTAAATTATGACAATAAATGAAATCTTAAAACCTGAGTTTTTAATAGAAATCTAGCCTCAAAGTATTAATGTTATTTATTTAGCTGTCATCACTGAGTAGGAGACTTGTGCTCCAGTTGTTGTTTTGAACCTGAAGGTTATTTTTGGAATTTACAAGTTGGGAACCCACTGTTCTCAGGTCATACTGCTGTCCCATGTCTATATGCATAAGAGGAGCATAAAAAAATCATGGCATTTTCAAAGAACATAGCAAAATGTGTGTAGTTTCAGATATGCAATAGAATATTTGACATTATATGGTTATCATTTGCTTACTGTAGTTTGTTTAAGAGCCTGCTTTTTGTATGGCTTACTGAAAGCTGTTTACTACCTTCACGCTGTCTCAAATGTAATCGAGAATTCTTTCATCTCCAACTTGCCAGGCATTCAGCGTCAATTATGTTTCATGTTGGCAATTCTGCATGCATTTAATGATATGAATATATTTATACTAATATATTCTTAATTTGCCCATTAGATCACTGAGGCCATGGGAAAAATAAAAGGACTGTTCCTGCTCATTATTTTAACATCAGGTTTCCTTTTGAGCAGTGCACAGAAAACAGGTATGTACAGATTTTAGTTCTCAAAACTATTGCAAATGGCTTTTATTTACAAATTCTGTAAAAATTATTTGGACTTTTTCCCTTTGTCAGTATGCACACAGGAAGCCTTGGCTGATATCATCTTCCTTGTGGATAGTTCTTTTAGTATTGGCACAGAAAACTTCCAGAAGATCCGTGACTTTCTTTTCACTTTTGTGACCAGTTTTGATGTGAGTCCTGATAAGGTTCAAATCGGTCTAGTCCAGTACAGCAATTCACCGCATTCTGAATTCCACCTTAACACCTTTGAAACCAAGGAGAAGATTCTTGACTACATTGAAAATCTCCCTTATCGAGGAGGTGGCACAAGGACTGGATTAGGTTTAAGCTTCTTGCTGAAGCAACACTTTGTGAAAGAAGCAGGAAGTCGTGCCAAAGATGGGGTGCCTCAAATTGCTGTGGTTATCACAGATGGACAGTCACAGGATGATGTGGAGCCACATGCACAAGACCTGAAACAGCAAGGAATCATACTTTATGCTATTGGTATTAAAGATGCTGATATGGAGCAGCTGAAGGAAATTGCTACTAAGCCACATGACCAGCACATCTACAGTGTGACTGATTTCACAGCTTTGCAAGGAATCTCCCAGGGTTTCATCCAGGTGATTTGTACAACAGTGGAGGAAGCTAAACGTCAAGTGTCACAGGTGCCACTAGGTAAAGTAGCACTTTGGTATGCTGTATGTTTAGCTTCATGCTTGATAGTGAATGTTTTCCACAGATCTTTGACAAAGCATAAGTATGTCAGGCATGTCTGTGAAGTAAGAATGAAGCATGTGGCAGAGACTGGAAAACGTTAGTAGTTACTTTCTAATTTACTATTATTGTGCATCTCATCACCTTTATCAGTTTGTGGGGATTTGTTGCTTCCTGCAGAAGAATTGTTGGAAGAAATAAGATCGCAAAGAGGAGGTGGTGATGCTTATCTGGTAAATGTGTGCAAACTGAAATTATATAGGGAAATTCATTTTGTTTTGTGTACAGGTCCTATATGTTAATAATTGAAATGTGTACTTTGTCTAATAATTTGAGCACAGTTATAAAAATGCGAGCAACAAAAGAGCAACGTGTCATCAAACTGACAATGAGAGGTGATATACAGTATACACTATATTGCCAAAAGTATTTACAAATCATTGAATTCAGGTGTTTCAATCACTCTAATGGTTACAGGTGTATAAAATCAAGCACCTAGGCCTACAGGCCACTTTTACAAAGATTTGTGAAAGAATGGGTCGCTCTCAAGAGCTCATTGGATTCCAGCATGGTACCGTGATAGGATGCCTCCTGTGCAATAAGTCCAGTCGTGAAATTTCCTTGCTACTAAATATTTCACAGTCAACTGTTAACTTGCAGTCATTATAGTATTATTGTTTGTCAGGAGCTGGGTTTAGTTCCAGTGAAAGGAAGTCTTAATTCTTCAGCATACCAAAACATTTTGGACAATTTCATGCTCCCAACTTTGTGGGAACAATTTGGGGATGGCCCCTTCCTGTTCCAACATAAGCATACACCTGTGCACAAAGCAAGGTCCATACAGGCATGGATGAGCAAGTTTGGTGTGGAAGAATTTGACTGGCCTGGTCCGGACCTCAACCTGAAGATCAGGAAAAATGTTTATGGAAACTTTTGGGACACTTTACTTTATGCACCTATAGCTTCACATTTTATGAAAACTTTCTTAGACCTTTTTTGTATGTAGTGGATGCTGATGAATCCCATATGTTCTAAACTGCTCTGGTCATACTCATTTGCATAAAGAAACACCCCCAAATTGCCATATGGGGGTGGCCACTACATACAGCTGTGCATACACAATTGTAATAAATGTTGACTTCCTTATGTTTTTTGGCCGTTCCTACGCTGTAATTTAGAACTTTTCTACACACACTTTGTTAAAAAAGATCTCAGGTGGTTCCAGACTTCCTCTACTTCAAAACAATGTACCCCACTGTGTTCCTGGGAACATTAATGGCTTTAGGCTTAGGTCTATGTCTGTAAACAATTAGATGACACAAGAATGTGCCTTTTTATGTCATCACCAATTAATTGGATTATCCACAGGTGGACTCCAGTTACAGTCTATTCAAACAGGATATACCTTAGCTTAATTTGAAATGTTTTAGCCAAGAGTCTGGACACTTAATAATTTTTTGTTTTGTTTTAAACAATGGCTGCAGGAAAAAGAATCTTGCCACTTTTTTTTATCACAGATTACTGTATGTGGCTTAATAGAAATGTAATTAAATCAAACTTACAGTATAGTACAAGAACGTATGCAAAAGTTTAAGGGGACTAAATACTTTTCAAAGCCACTACTGTATATATTTGCACAACAATTGGGCACATTCGGGCAGTATGGTGACTTAGAGGTTAGAAGTGTTGCCTTGCCTTCAGGGTCAGGGGTTTGAATATTGACCTGCAATCTTTTAGTGTGCATTGCATCTCCCTATGTTTGATAAGTTTCTTTACCAAGGTCCAAAAATATGTTAGATTGATTAGTGTTCCACATTCACATTCAACACAGCCACAAAAGAAATATGTTGTTGTCTTGTGATAAATGCATATTCCTAAACTGTTTAATGAGTTACAGAATGACATTAATTAACTAAATAATGTGTGTTATATTTTTGTGTTTTTATTTTCAGGATGCAAGGCTAACTTAGCTGACATTGTGTTCCTTGTTGATGGCTCGAGTAGTATTGGTGATGCAGACTTCCTGAAGGTGAAGAAGTTTCTATACGATTTCATAGTGGCTCTTGATGTCACAATTAACAAAGTAAAAGTAGGAATCGTACAGTTTAGTAATAACCCCCAACATGAGGTTCAATTGGGGCAGTATGTAGACAAAAATGATCTGCTGGAGAAGGTCGACAACCTTAGCCACATAAAAGGAGACACTGAAACTGGAAAAGCTCTCCAATTTATCGGAGACAATTACTTCACAAATTCAAGTGGTAGTCGAATCAGTCAGAGTGTGCCACAGATCGCTGTGGTGATCACAGA
>JAOVVA010000048.1:14814918-14832765 GCA_028565275.1 Leiocassis micropogon
AGTCTGACTCAGATGCAGTTACTAAGACTAAAAGTAGATGATATAATGTGACTGTGACTGGTTTTAAATGTTGGTTTTGGAAGGCAGCTCCTCTCCCCTCATTCTAGCACTGCAGACTGTACCAACCTACTTTCACTCATGCTGGGGACTGACAGTTAGTATAATTAATAATTGTTGGAACAATCCAATTTACCTTCCATTTTTAGCACTCATGGAATGTCTCTTGTCCAAACAGGTTACTCAGTCAGAACTAACTGTTATAATTACTAATTACTTTGTATTATTTATTTTATATTAAGTGCCTAGAATTAGGGTTTTTGTAAAGGTTGAGCATTTATACATATTTATGACACACTCAGGATTGTTAACATCTCCTATTCAAATCAGTAGAATGTGTAATTAAAAAATAAACTTGTTTAAAAGATATCCTTTTTTTCTCAGATTTCCTCCTACAGCATCCACATACACCGAGTATACAAAGACAGAAGGAGTGGAGGTAAAGAGTAAAAGAGACAAAGAGTATGCTGAGCCGACATGGACACTGATGGAGACTGAGTATGAATATAGCCATGTGCTGAACTCAGGACCTGGAGATTCAAATGGTAAAGCAGTTTTGTAATGGAATTGAGCATGTCCAAAAACATCCGTTATGACAACAGCAACCCAAGCCACATGAACTGTTACAGGTTATGTTTAAGACCACTACAAATCATTATTATAATAATAATATACTTTAATAACCTTAAAATATGTAACAATCAACACGTTAAACAGTGATGCCAGTAAAAGGAAAGAAATTGCAAAGTTGCATGACATTTGCTAATGACACATAGTGAGTAGTGCAAATGTAAGCATGTGTAGTGTGATTTCTATTTCCTGCATGCATCATGCATGTTTTTGTATTGTTTTGCTTCCAGCCCAGTGTTTACTGCAAATTGGCAGGGCATAGTATGTGGAGAATATGTGCACAAGTAGTACTATGAAAAAATGCTTGTGCTGCAGGAGTTGTATGTTTTTTTAATAACCTCTCTCTCTGTTTCTCTCTCTCTCTCTCCAGTTACAAATGTGTGCCACCTGAAACAAGATGAAGGGCCCTGCATAAATTATGTGCCCAAATGGTTCTATGATCAAGAGCAAAATAAATGTTCTCACTTTTGGTTTGGAGGATGTGATGGGAATCTTAATAGATTTGACAGTAAGAAGGAATGTGAAACCCGCTGCATGGCACTTCATACTCTACAGTGACTTTTTCAAATTACTGATAATACTTAGAGCAAATTATCCTCACACATATTCTCAGTTTTTATAGGAAATTATGGTACAGTAGGATATAAACCTACAACAAGCATTTAAACATTCCAAATTCTACTGAAAGTGGCATGTTCATAGTTGCTGCTGAGAAACACTTCTGACACTGTCTCTCTGTAGCTTTATAACTGAAACATGACTCACTAGAATAAATATTTTAGTTCATAATTAAGGTAAATGAATAGAAATGTGCTCATGCTTTAATTGCAATGTGAAGTATATGGCACAATATTAACATTTCTATGTAGTTACAGTTTTCTGTATTTATTTTCTGCTTATATTTGGACACTATGGACACATAGTCCAAACTATGGACACATTTCACACCAGACTTACTGCTCATCTTCATATCATAAAAATGATTCATATCATCAAACTTTGCACTAATCAGTATAATTATTCATCTACATTAAAAACTTCTCATAGCACTACAGTATTTAGACTCTGATTAGTGTTCTCACATCCTGACATTCACTTGGTTGTTTTTAGAAAGTGTCGTGATTATAAAATTTTTGGTTGTCTGGTTGACAGTTAAAAGAGTTAATGATTTCTGACCATGGATCTCAACACCGATGTGATTTGAACTATTCATTTGTTCATTCATTCACTCATTCATTCATCAGTAACTGCTTTATTCTGATCAATATTGTGGTGCAAGTTTGGGATACCAGAAGAACATGACATACATATTCACAAAGTAAACTCTACATTAACCCAGAGAACCTGGAGCTGTGAGGCTGCCATATTTATTTGCCATCATTTATTTGGAATAATTGGGCCATGTCACTAGGTGAATTGGCTTCAGTAAACCTGCTCCTAAATATAAATAACTGTGTGTGCATAGGGTTCTGCAACAGACTGGTGTCTCTACCACCAAAGAGATCCACCAAAACCATGACCAGAATAAAGCAGTTTATAAAGATGAATGATTGAATTTTGATAGGCTGTGTAGCATGTGTGGTTGCATTCATGTGATGATTGATGTAAATGGTCTGTTACAGGGTTGTTAATTCATTTGAAATGTGGAGAAATAAAGATTCCTATATTGAGATTGTTCTTTCTTATTTGTTCATTATTTTACTACTTTCGTATTATTACATAATAATTGCACACTTCCTGGCAATGCTTGTTTTTGTATTCCTTCACAATAATTCTAGATTCCCCTGTAATTCTTGATTTAAACTCTCCATGCATAACATTTACTTGGTACACACAAATCAGTGCTATATATCTGAATTTTACTTTGAAGCTGTATCAAAATAGCTTGAGATTTACTGTATTGTGATTGCTTATGACACATGGTAAAGTTATTTAGATTTTTTTTTTAAATTATACATATCCTGACATGCTGGGGATGTCTTAGCTATTTCTTTCAGATGATTGTATATTATTTACCAGAGGTAAGAAACTGCATTTCTGCCTGTTTTGGAGTGCCTGTATTCAACATGGAGTTTATTAGTCATCACACTCCACAGGACTTGTTCATGTCTCATATGAAACTAGACACAATAATATGCAGGTTTTTTTTTAAGTCTTCCTGTTTTTGATGAGCCTACTAGGTAATATTTTTAAGGTTTCCAATAAAATACTAAAATATTTTTTTACACAAATGTGTACATTTTTAAAATAATTAATAAGATCAATCCCATTCCTGCTCTTTGAGATACCGTGAATGCTTGTCCATAAAACATCCAAAATTTGTAAGACTTATGTTTAACCACTAAAATTGTGTAAGTTTATCCAACATAGGCGAAAACGTCTCCATATTGCACAGAACCTCTCTCAATGGCGTAAAGCATCTAGATATGTCAAAAGACCCTGCTTTATATAATGCTGCAATTCAATCTCTGTAAACCTGAGCTTCTAACCAGTGATGGTTTCCTTCGCAACACTTATAATAAAAAAATAATGCTGCGTGGTTTATAATGAGCAAGATGTGAAAACTGGATTAAATCTGACATTTCTGCAGTATTTAGGATCCAGCTGCTGCTACCTGTCTCACTATTAAATTCAAATTCATTTTCAAAAGAAATGATCATACACCTGTCAGTGAAGTGTTCTGATGAACCCCAAATAAAAATCAGGTATTTTTGTAGAACTTTCTTGTCTTTTTGGTTTTATCCAACTGCTAATGCCATGGTCCTCAAAGAGCTTAAAACGTATGTACAGGATATTACTGTCAAAAAGTATCACGAGACGGAAACAAAAGAATTTACAAAACATCAGATGTACAATGGAACATCATGAACAACAACATCTTTAAATGTCTAACATCCAGCAGCTCCGTGAAATCATTATGGAGGAGTGGAAGAGGATCCCAGCAACAACGTGCAGCTCTGGTGAATTGTATGCCCAGGAGGATTAAGGCTGTGCTAGATAACAGTGGTGCTCACACAAACTATTGACACTTTGGACATGTTCACTTACTGTAAGGTGTACTCATTTTCGTTGCCAGTCATTTAGACAATAAAGTCTGCATGTAGAGACCAGTAAATCTGTACTGCTATATGAAACAAAACCTGCATTTAGACAACTGAAGATTCCACAAATTCCACTTTCCAGCAGCATGATAATCCACATCCAAAGTCAACAGTGGAAGGGCTTCTGAAGAATAGATTTGCATTTTGGAATGTCCCAATCTAAATCCCAAACATGTGTAATAATGTAAAGAGAACTGTGAGTTGAGTTCCACTAGTGATCTGATAGATCATTTTTGCTAAAAAGAGTCAACAAAAAAAGTGGCCAAATCAAAAGCATTGCTAAA
The DNA here is from genome assembly GCA_028565275.1 of Leiocassis micropogon. NCBI lineage: Eukaryota > Metazoa > Chordata > Actinopteri > Siluriformes > Bagridae > Leiocassis > Leiocassis micropogon. Next base: position 14,818,991 of record JAOVVA010000048.1, read on the forward strand.
TCAGTAAATTACTCAAAATACTCACTCATCACTCATCGTCTATACCGCTTTATCCCGTATTCAGGGTTGCAGGGGGCCTGGAGCCTATCCTAGGAGGCTTAGGGCACGAGGCAGGGTACATCCTGGACAGGGTGGCAATCCACCGCTGAGCACACACATAAACTCACTTGCAAGCTCATTCACACACTACAGGCAATTAGGGAACACCAATACTCAAAATACTGTATATTACAAACAAAAGGTGCTTTAACAAGTCATACAGCGTGTGTGAATTTGTTTTTTTTTACACTTTATTTGTTTTTCACTTGAAACATTATAAAGAATGGCGGGGAAATCATATATGATTTGTTATTTTTTACATCACAAAAATCTGAAGTTTTGTATGTAGACTCGTGTCATTTACTGTTTCGGTTTCACAGCTAAAACTGACTCAGTGCACCGCTGTCTAAAATGTTTGAGACTTTGTGACTACAATAGGTATTTAAACTCTATGAACTCTGTGAAGAATAATCAACATGATCAGGACCTAGAATACTTCTTTAAATAGATCTTTTAGTCAAATTTGCCACCTGGATCTGGTTCTTATTCAACTACACACTTAAATGTCCTGCATTCTTTTCACTTCACTTTGTTTAGCTTTAAGGCTGGGCAACATTGCACATTTATTCTTCACTGGATTATGCTGATGTGTTCATTTTGCATTTTCAGACTGAGCTTCGTTGTTCCTTCTTGGATTTGCTTTCAGGCGATGTGTTAATCATTAGCCCTAGAAATGGTAGAATTTAACCAGCCACCCTTAGACCTAGATTTTATTTTAATATAGAAGAAACACTAGAGGACATGTAGTTTAGATATGTGAACAGAGTTGCAATGTCGACATCTAAATCTCTAACTGCTGCCAGTGGTGTTTCTAAAGTATTTACAGTGATTGATAATAGTTGGTGAAAAAAAAAACTCCCTCTTAACGCATTTTTGTATCTGATACATGTCTCATTTCTCCATGGTGTCTGGTTTGATCTTAACAGTTGACTATGTGTGGAGTTTTTAAAGTTCTTCCTGTATTTGTGTGGGTTTCTTCTAGGTCAGGGCTCGTCTAGTCCTGGAGGGCCAGTATCCAGCACAGTTTGTGATTCACCAACACCTCCAGGTTCTAGCTCAGGTTTATTTCCGCCCACGTATACATATATAAACCTTGCAACTGTCAGTTCCACCTAATCATTTGCTATGGCACAACAAATATATATCAGGTGGAAGAGTCAAATCTTTTCCATAACACAGGTGATACCATGCCTTTATTAATAACATCTGAATCAAGTCACATTTCTGAACATTTGCTTTGTTTCTCATTGGTTAAAAATTCCAGCTTAATAAATATGATTAGTCTCTGTTGATCAGGTGAGAAATGGTCATGCATGTTCATCATCTAATAGTAAAGTGAGAGATTTTAGATTATCACCACCTATACTATATAGTCACTTGTTTTGTCATTAAGTATTTTGTATCAGTTTATGTTTTATTCAAATAAAACTGTAGATATAAGTGGCACTATAAAAAGTTTTTACCATAAATGTTTATTGCATAATACTGATGACCAAAATTAATTGCTCATGAAGTTGCACTGTATGTAGCTAATTTTATCATGGCTAGCAAGCATTTTGGCTGCCCATGTCTAGCTCTGCTCCATGCTATTCACATTTATATTTTGCATATACTTATGACAAGGAAAAACACAAAGTTAACTTGAAATATTTATCCTCTTAAATAACAGACCTGATTAGGTCACATGGGGATAGCGTTGAGATCCATTGCACATTGCTATTGTGTTTAGACTGCCACACACTGTGGCATTAATGAGTGTTCTCACTTCCAGACTTTTACGATGCCATCTCTTGAGGATGTGACTATGAAGCCTTGGGTTGTCTGGAAGGTGGCAATGTCAGTAATAATGTCATGATGGCCCACAGGCAAGGACTCTGGGCCACGGCGAGGTGCATCCTCTGTGGCACCACTTTTTTGTTTACTGTGAATCTCCTAATAATGAAGAAGGGAACATATTTTATATATTTTTTAAAAACAAATATGTAGAAAAATAATAATGACAATGCTGAAAAAAACAAGTAATCAAACCTGTACGACTTCAGTCCCCTCAATTATCTTGCGGTTGTAGAATACAGAAGGACAGTGTAAGGAGTCATTGGCACCACCAGCAACAATATAGGAACGTTCTGGGTATGCAAGGTCCCAGAATCTGAAAAAAAAAAAAAGTTATGGTTTAATAATCTCAAAAATCATGAGACTCCAAGTAGCCAGTAAAATTACTGTTTTCTAGGCATGTTGCTGCATTAATTTTTCCCCACACAGACTCATAAAAATAATAATTAACAAAGAGGGCAAAACCAAGTTTACCATAAGCAAGAAGCTTCTACCTCACTATATAATGTTTATAGTGGAATTAACTACTTTGAAAAAGCCTTCAATAACTTATCAAATTTTTTAAATTAGAATGCACTATTATTTTTACTATTAACTAAACATTGTAACACTGTGACTACCTTATTCTCATGTCTGATCCAGCAGTGAGTAGGAGAGGGTTGCCATCAGCAGGGCTGCAGTATATTCCATGAACACTATGAGGGGATGGCTATGACAGGAAGCACAGATTTATATAAGAAGACTAATCTTTATCCTGATCTTATATTACAATATGTTGCCAGGGTAAAAGTTACACACCACCCTTCAATAAGTTCAAAAGTCAGATACATTCCCCAGTGTGAGTTTGGTTATTAGGATAGTTATTATTGGATCTTGGGGCAAACAGTGAAAACGGGATTGTCAAAAATAAGGAAATATTGAACAAATTATACTACTACCACTACTACAATTAGTAATAATAATAATAATAATAATAATAATACAGTCCTGGGTGTAAAGTGTTTAGTGCATTAGCAGCAACATGGGGGAGAGTGGCAAACATATTGATATGTCATTTAAATCGCATAGACAATCCTTTCTAGCAACAGCTAGGCTTAATCGAGGCTTTTAATTGTCAAAACAGATGAACTTCCCTCACAGATGTCTTCTTGTCCTATTTATACATACAAGGGTCAAGAGTGGTGTGAAAAGAAAAAAAACATACTGGAAACAATATCACCATGTGGATATCAATGGAAAATAGGAAGAATCGTTCAAGGAAACAGACACAATTCACAATTCAATAAATCATGTGCAAATTTAGTATGCAGAATGTCAAATACTGTATCAAACATGCCAAATGATTTACAGTAAAAATAAGTAAAAAGGGTGTTGATAAAATGATCACTGAAGCATGAACATCAGGCAAAAATCCTCATCAGGCAATATAATCTAGGATCCATCTTGTTTCATTTAAACAATACTGGCTGGTGATAAATAAGATGGTGAGGGGAATGTTTTTCTGGTAATCATTAGGCCTCTGAAACTCATCATGGAATGTCTAAACAGCATGCCATATCTAAATCCAGCATTTCACTGGCTTTAGCACTGGCTACAGTTTATTCTAACCTCATGTAGATTGCTTGGCATTGTAAGATGTCACAATGCACATGATTCAACTAAAGATGACTATGAAGTTGAAAATTTTTTACATCTGGTCAATGGTCTTGAAAGTATAATTATATTTGCATGGTACAGTATTCTTGCACAATGCAAACATGCCATCCTGAATGAGGGGCAACACACTACTAAATAGGTGTACCTAATAATCTGGCAGACAGTTCACATCATAGAGGATTTGTATGTGTGAAAGAGGAGTTAAAACATGCCTGCATTTCTGAGAGAGGTGGAGCAGAGCTGGCCCACAGAGTGAACTTCCGGTCTCCTGTCTCCATATCCCACATTGAGACCTCATTATTTCCTTGGACAGCTGAGAAACATAGAGGATTGCTATTAGTCTCAAAGGCTATTGATAAAAAAAGGAAAGAAGTACGGGGAGTCAGAAAAGGCACTATTTCTTTTTTTTTTTTTCTTTGTTGTCAGGGTCTATGACGAGAAGCTAATGAGGTTTTGATGCATATTTTCCTCATCGGGTGTTAATTTAAATTCTAGATGAATTACAACAAGTGAGGTGAGGTACAAGAACCAAAATCAGGTTTGTCTCTTCAATCCCCTTATTTTTTTATGAGTATCTGGCAAAGTATTTGGTGAAGAATGAGTGCACAACTGATAATAAATATACCTGCTGCAACAAATTAAATAAATGTACAAAGCATCTCACCTGTTATGACTGAGGACTGATATAGGGGATGCATGAGCAGACGCCTGATTCGAGCTCGGGCTGGGTGGGAGTGGTTGGAGATTGGCAGTTGAAATCGCATATCCCAACATGCCATTGTTCCATTGCTTGTACCTTCAAGCAAACAGGTACACTTGGACTTCAGTAAAATTCCATAAAGGCATTGTGTATTACTACAATAATAATAATAATAATAATAATAATAATAATATATATATATGAACATTACTGACCCACACATAGCCAGCACTGGTGCATGTCCACAGCAAAAGAGGTGATGAGGCCGAGGTGCAGATCATGGTGCAGGGTCCAGGCACTGGTGTTGCTGCGCAAGTCCCAGCCCACTAGGGAACCATTCACTGTAGCGTAGGCCAGCACGGACTGAGCCCCAGAATTAAAATGATGCATATCCACCACACAACCATCCTCTTTCAAGTCCAGGAACCTGCAAACAGCAAAAGACATGGAACATGTTTTGTTAAAGGTGGGATAAATCAGATTTGTCATGGATTCTGTATGTCTGCAACTGTTATTATAGATCTAGAGAGTAATATCTTGAGCTTTTATATCTTTCTTATCTGCAATATATCTTAGCATTTATTTTATTACAATATTGGTCTTACACGATCTTGGAAACATGTTTAACTTAATCATTTTCTAATAAATGTCAATTATTAATTCCTCTTACAGTTGATACCGCTTACCTGGTCTGACACTGCTGAACCTTAGGGGATTTAGGTGGTTTGTGGGCCTCGACTGCAAGGAGCTGAATGGAACCATTATCTGAAGCGGCAGCAAGGTAATGTGACCCCTGACAAAAAGTCAAGGTTTTCACATGACCGCCAATACGGGAATATGTGAGCACTGACCTAAAACACAAGTTCACCATTTTCCATTAGATTTTCATGTCTTATTGGAAAAGAAATTCAACAAGCCCACTTCATTATGAAGAATTAACACTACTAAGAACAGCTACCATTGTGGAGCCCTTAAGAAAGGCCCTTAACCGTCAACTGCTCAGATTAGAGCATTAGATATGGGTGTCTGCCTAATGCTGTAAATGTAAACGTAAATAATATAAGCAAAGCAAATCCTTGTGAAAAAGAGAGTAAGAGAATAAATTAAAAGGAGAAGGGAATGGGAGAGAAAATGTGAAAGAAATCTTTGCTATACTTAAAAAGGGATGGTGTTTTCAGTGCTGAAAAAATGCCATTAAAATGCAAAGGGCCATGGGAAAGAACCCCTTATTCAACCTGCGATCCGATGGTTGCAGCACAGAGCTTAAACACTGATCAGCCATAAAATTATGAGTAAATAACACTGGTCACCAACTATACACAAATATAGTGGTGACAGGTTAAAGGGCAACCAAGGCTACCCATACCCATGGAGACCAAAGACTAGCCCATCACAGTTATGACTGAAATGTGTATATGAACTGAAGTTACTGTAGGTGACTAGTTTCTTCTGTAGGTGTGCTGCATATGCTACCCCAGAATAAGCAACGGTAGACCATATCAGGTCACAATGCATTGACTGCCGCTTGATCAGGCAGTCACAGTAAGAACAGCTGACACTAGACAAAAGACTCTAAGTGTGCATTATGCAGGTTGAGACAAAGCCTTAAATTCTATATAACTGTGTGCACTTGTAGCCTAAGGGTAATGCATGGATGAAAAATGTAGCTAAATCAATGCTACAAAATGTTATTCCATACGTTTCTGGAAGATTCCGGAAGAAACCTTGTATATCAAAACATGTATATATCAAAGTCAATTTCCCCATAAGAAATAGTGGAAACTCAGACGATTTGTTCCACAACTCAAAAATATTTATACAAAAATAATTAATACAAAATATTAAGTAAAACAAATTAACCTGCACGTTACCTTTGAAAAGTATAGTAACGCAGAGCCTACAGTTCTGTAACTTGTGCCTTTATTGACAACAACGGAAAGGCATGAAATAGTTATAAATAACAAAAACTAATGACACACGTGCGCTCTGCTTCCCCCATTCAGTTGCTTGTTCTCCGCTCTTTTTGAACATGCAAATCCTTACTACTGCAATCTAGTGGATAGGTTCACCAGTGGATAGTTTATTGTTCACCTATCCACTAGTTGGCAGTATTGATGGTAATGGTAAGGATTGGCATGTTTAAAAAGAGCGGAGAACAAGCAGCTGAATGCGGTAAGTAGAGAGAATGGCTGCTAATGATGTTGCTAGTGGGCGTGGCTTATGAACATCATGATAAATGCGAAAGACTGATTGGTTGACTGGATCCACAGTTTCAAAGTTCCTATGCAAGCCTCTTCAAATATGGTAAATTAATGATTTATACCAAATTCTTGCTCTGTGCTAGAATCTGTCAGAGTTGTTAAATCTATGGGATTTTTTCCCCATTATATGTTAATGGGGCAAATTTGGGCACCTCTTGCACCCCAGGGGTACAACTTATACCCTCTTGCGGGGTATGTTCTGACACAGCTTGCAAGCCTCGTCAAATGTGGTGAATTTGAGATTTGTACCAAATTCTTACTCTTTGCTAGAATCTGTCAAAATTGGTCTCAATGTTAAGTCTAAAGGACTTTTTGGGACTTGGGTCATAGCACCCCATTCCCGAATAATTACCTCATTCATGGGTCTACAACAAACGGTACGGGACTAGTTACGTGCCAAACTTTTGTACGGAAGAAAAAACAAAGAGAAAAATAATAATAAGCCTGTGAGATAATAATAGTAGTGCTTCATTTCGCAAGCACCACTAAATATTTAGTGAAACAAAAACTGATAATATTATAAAACATACTATTGAAATGTGTACAAGTTGTAAACAAAAATAAATTTTTGTGTCGTTTTAATATGATGTCGTCCTCGATAATAATGTTAATAAATATATAAATCCTTTTCCAAACTCTATTTTTTTCACGCTCCAGAGAGACGCAATGACTGATGGGAATTTTTTAATTCCTTTTTCCGGTAAAGTGAACACCTGTTGTTCACTCTTTCCCCTACAACGTTCACAGTTCCCTTTGAACTGAACATTTTCGCTCACCGCGGTTTGGAATCACACTTAACATGGCTGAACACCCTTGGGTACTTCAGGCCGTTTGGAACGCACCTCATGTGTGTCATTAGTTTTTTTACACAGTCACTGCAAAAGCACCCTAGCTGCAGTGATCAAGACCAGAGAGAGGAGAGGAGGAAAGGGGGGCAAAGGGGGCTGCTGTGCAGGACACACACACACACACACACACACATACGCGCACAAGCCCCCCCCCCCCCCCCCCCACCCCCCACTGTTCCATTGTATTGCAAAGCTTGTTGTTTACTGGTTTTCTACCTTGTGGTTGTTGTCTTGCCCTCCATTTTCTGACTGTCCCAGATTTTCACAGTGCCATCATTTGAGCATGTGGCAAAGATAGAGTGCTCATCAGATACTCGAATTCGGTTTACAGCTGACTTATGTTCGTGGAGATGGGCTACTAGCAAGCCTTTAGGATGCCATCCTGCAGAAATAAATCAATTCAATTTACTGCAGACACTATTGAAATACTAAAAAATGTAAAATCCATGTAAACATATAATAACTTAATAAAATGAAGAGATCAGAGAGAGCAACAGATTTGTTAGCCAGACCTCAGAACCCTTGTAGATTTCTGAGGAAGCATCTGCTGTCTATTTCATTAATATTATTCATCTGTATTGTTTAATGTTGCTGGCATCCGTGACATCTACAGCTTTCAGCTAAGGGTTTCCAGATGTTGTAATGGCCCAAAACAAGTGTGAGATTAGATTCAGCTGCAAACCTGGCAACGGAGGTCTGCTCTCCCACTCTGCACTCTCCATCATTTGCTTGGCCATTCTTTCTGCATTGCATTGTTCCCTCTTCTGTTGCACGAGCTGCTGCAGCTCGGATTTGCAAGTAGTCACACGCCGCTGGTAGGTGGACGCCCCAGTCATCGACTGCACCACCTGAACTGCAGGGGACACTGTGGCTTTTCTGGTCTGAGTGCCTCCACTTTCTGGTATCTAATATAGGAACACAGGAAGACAATATAACTTAAGTACTGTATCTAGTAAAGCTATGAAACAGTCAAATATTTACAGCACTTAGCTAAAGGGTTTGAGTCAGGATGAGCACATGGATATATGGAGAATAAAGAGAAGGATTAAACAGAAAATGTGAAAAGGGAGGAGGCAAGCTAGGGTGTAGTCGGCTTAGCAGTCGACCTGAGCTGAGGATGGAACATGGGGGAGGTTAAGAGTCTGGGAGGAACTCTCTGATCGCAGACGCCCGCCCGCCACAGTCCCGTTGGGTTCCCCGCCACCGCTTGCAAGTAGAACAGTAGGTACCGTCGGCAGAGCTGGTGCAGAGCTGGGAGGGTCCAGAGAACCAAACATGCTCTTCCATTCCTCATTTAGATTTGAGTCCTGCTTTGTGTGCTTACGAGCTGACAAAAAAGAGTGAAAAAAAAAAAAAAAAAATCAGTTTTCTCCAACCCTGGGTTTTAATTTTTCTTTCTCTGCGCCAGTTGTTTTTAGCACAGTGGGTTAATATACACACTTTATCAGGAACATTTGCTTGTTTTATTATCTCCCAGTTATTAGCCAGTGATTAATCAGCCAATCATGTGGCAGCAGTGCAACTCATAACTCACACAGATCAAGATCAAAAGCTTAGAGTTATTGACACATTAGATAATGTAGAAATGGCACATTCAGAATTTGTAACAAATTCTATTACAGAAAATGTTACATTTGTAATTTCAAATTTATTATTTTTATTCAAAAGCAAAAACAATGCACTAAAGGTAAAAGCAGTTAGTTAACAGTTATATTCTGATAACAAATATAAGGAACACATAAGAAATATAGGGCCTCTGTGGATTGGGCCAGAGACTCTTGGAGTGCACCAAATGCTATATGGTGTGGTCCATGCCATACAGCAAAATCAGTTCAATTATTAAACTCACTGGTCCACTTGCATGCAGTTCAGCCCTCCAATAAGCTGTTTTCGAATTACTGTAACATGCATGCTCTAACAAGAACATATTTTTTTATCACTTTTTATGCACTGATTTAAGCTAATAGTGTGCAGAAGTAGGAGTAATGTACTTCATATCAATATGCATATAGTCAGAATAAACTACAGATGGCCAGGTTTAGACAGTTCACTAACATGACAGGATTTTTAATTACACTTCAAAGAAAGACATTGTTATTTGAAGCTAAATAATATACCAGAAATAGTAGAGATGAAGTCTGCAAACAACAGAAAAACATAAATGTTAACCTGCATTCCAAACTAAATATGGTGCAGCTGCTGTACAACAACATGACTAGTAATGCCTAACGTGCTGTGTACCTCTCTTGTCCTCTGACTCTTGCTTTGGTCTGATCAAGTCCACCTGGCGCCCCGTGATACCCAGCAAACCCAGTTCAATAACTCCGCTCTGTGCCCCATCACTCATGTGGGTCTGGTCCACAATGTTGGCCTTGGCCTTGCTAGACTTCAGCATGAAATCTTTTAAAGCCAGGAGTTTGTCCTCCTCATCCTCGGTCATTCCCTGAAAGAAAATTAAAACATGAGGCATGCAATGACATTTCTTGACTATGAAGGGCCATGTAGATAAGAATCCTAATCATACACAACATATCGTGCTGTGTGAAACTATCACCTCTTCCTAAGCACAGTGACAACACAAGACAGGTCGTTAAACTGTCAATGCTCATGAATCTCATTCGGCTGGAGCACAAAAATTCCTCATGACTCTGTATCACTTCTTTCTCTATCAAGCCAGATACAGGGGAGCAGTGGACAATGAGTAGTAGCCATTTTTCTCATGCAATTACAGCACACGCAGCATCTACAAGCAGAATGCTTAAATCGTGCTTCCTTGTGTCTACCTTTCCCAAACAATTTGGAACACATAAAAAATAATGGTAAGATGCCACACACTATCTAGACGTTCGAGTTAAAATGAACTCGCTCACTCACTCATCATCTATATCACTTTATCATGTATACATGGTCGTCGGGGGCCTGGAGCCTATCCTATGAGACTTAAGGCACTGGACAGGGTGCCAATCCATCAAAGGGAACAATTTGGGAACGCCGATTAGCCTAATCTGCATGTCTTTGGACTGAGAGAAAACCAGAGTATCCGGCGAAAACCCACCATGCACAGGGAACATGCAAACTCCACACACACAGACCCTATGGCGGGAAACGAACCGTCGACCCTGGAGGTGGAACGTGACAGTGCTAACCACTAAGCCACCATGCCGCCAGTTAAAATTCAATAAAATTCAAATATGCAGATTGTAACAAAAGTGGTGGACTCTCCTACGAAATGTACTCTCTATACTCTCTTTCCTGAACTGCAAACTTTTGTTTTGCAGAGTGGTTCACAAGCTAGTGCATTCAAGTCATCATTTTTCACGGAAGCAGTTAGTAGTATTCTAAGATACAAATTCACCAAAAACATAACACAATCTATTATTTTGGATAAAATGTGCATGTTTTTAATTAACCACCCCATTGTGTTTCCACACCACAGGCAGGAGTAACTGCCTAGAACAACTACAGCTTGACCTTAAAAATCATCTTTCTAGCCCTTTGCAGTGTGTTGCCCGATCACCTTATGGCACAAAACGCCCCGTCAGACCTCTCCTCGCCTGCACCACAGCTTCAACCATACCTGCACAACCAGTGGATTCTACAGATCATCAGCACCTATATCTTCACTCTTCCAAAATATTTACATCAATAAACACAATTCCCAAAGTATACATTTTCTTATATCCTACTAGTGAAGAATATATAAGATGGAAATGCAAAACACATTTATAAATGATATAAAATGCTGAAACTCTCCTTAATCTTATTTCATCTCCCTCCTCCTCTCACTGACTGTAACACGTCCAAGGTTAAGTCCACCAGGAGTCCTGAGCCACTCATAATTTCTTTAAATATAAAATATTTTATATAAAATTAAAATTAATTACATAAATAAAATGAAAGAAATGGGACCAGCGTTGACAGGCTGCAAAGCGCCTATAGATATAATTTAAAAAATGGTTCTTTATGTAATAACCTCAGTAGCAACCTCTTTTCCCTCAGCATTCAGCATCAGCACTAATCACCGGCCTGATCATCTGTCATCGTCTCCACCTCTTTCTTACTGGTTCACGTCTTAAGTTAGATGTTTTGTATGTTCGAATGATTCATAGGTCACTATGTGATTTAGCAACAAAAAAAATTCCTCTGAAACTGGTCAGGTACAGGAACTGGCCTAACGCTTGCCAAAAAATGAGAGCCAAAAAAAGTCCTTCAGGAAGAATGTAAAACTATTGCTCAAACCTACATTAAAAATACAAGAAAACAAAATATAAAGAAATGAGGGGTGGCTCAAGACTTTTTACACAGTATTGTACCCGTCAGTAAAATTCCTCATGGAGGTTCTGCCGCTAGTGTTCCACAAGAATTACAGAAGCCTTGATATGTCAGTCTTTGGGGATTTACTTACAAAGTCAACACATGATAGTGACATTTAAGCATTCAAGCAACAATTTTAATTCATCAACATGAGTGAAAGCTGCAACCTAGTTAATTGTTCTGTATCATCATGCACTAATTAGTGAGAAAGGATGATGATAGCCCAGTTCACACACTTCTTGCTACTATCCAAAACATGGCTAGTTGCACATATTTAAATAACCTACAGTATATTGACATCAGTATATTCAAAATGAGCAACACTGTAATATGAAACATTTCCAGTCCTATAGAGAGAAAGCTACATAGGCGCTCTGTCTGACCTGTGATATAAGCTTCTTGAGAAGTTGTACAATGGCAGGATCTTCAGGAATGGGGCACTCAGGGATGGAGCCATTCCGTTTCCTTTGTCGAAGCAGTAGGTGTCTAAAGAGACTGGCAATATCTTTGGAGCGAAGAGCGTAGTCAAAGATGGAGCGGTTTACAGGCTCTTTGAGTACACTCAAGAGCACTATCTCCTTATCAATCTGTCAAAGAATAAAAAGTCAAGGTGTAATGAGAGCCCAAAGTGTTACTTTAAGACACAGAATTTAAATGTGTAATCTCACCTGTATAATAGGCTGGGTAATAAAAGGGTTGAGGTGTGGCATTAGCTTGCAGTACACATCAGCAATATTTAGATGTTGTGCAACCACGGTAATGAATCCCACAGCCCCATAACGGATCCATAGATTGGGATGGCACAAAAAAGGAGCTGGCAAGAGAACACACACAAACACACACACACACAATATTGCTGCATGGTTTATCTTTGTTGTCTGAATCAGGCCTTTAAAACTTCATAACATTAAAGTTTTTGTTAATTAAACGAGTATATTACATTGCAATCCCATGTATCTCCAGTGTACACTTTAATATAACCATGTCTCTCACCAATGTCACTGACAAACTCATAGATGTGTGTTTTCTGTAAGAGTCCCAACTGGCACATGCAAGTCAAAGCATTTAGAGCTTTATAGATGACAAACTCCTCCACATCACTCAGGCCTTGCTGTAGCAGTGGTTTTAGGATGGATGAGCTTTGCCATCCCACATACGCTGCTACACCTGTAGAAGATGGACAATGGTGTGTACATTCAACTATGTATACATTTCCCAAGGCATGTTTAATATCATAAAACAACTTTGACTATTTGAGATTTTGAGAATAACTTATGGAAAAAAATAAGAAAAAAATAACTCACCCACAATACTGTCAAAGAAAGCTCCACGGAGGTGCCAGTCATTCTTGTCATTTAGAAAGGTGATCATGTGGGAAAGGAGGACATCATTGGCCTTCTGTCTACCAAAAAATACACAAAGGCGTGTGATGCCATTTTCCATCAGCGTCTGCTTCACGATGTTCTCCGGGTCACTAAGGAGGGTCACCACCTTCTGCTGAACCATCTCATGCAATGCCTGTAGCTCTGTAGGAAAGAAAAATATTAAATATAGTTGCAAGCAACAATGACAGGCCCAAGCACCCTGCACCATCGCCACCCCAGGTGCACCGCACAATCTGTGTGTTATTTAAGTGCGTTAAGATCTACAAAAAGCCATCGCCGCCCGGATGCACCCACAATTTGCACACGTCACACCCTATATAGGGCTGATTAGGCCCTAAATATTTGTTAAATCCGTTAGTGTGTGTGTGTGCGTGTGTGAGAGAGAGACAGAGGTGTGTGTGGTAATGTTTTAGTAATGTGTATGTAGGTGTGTGAGAGTGAGTGTTAACATTTGTGATGTGTACGTGTGTAGAATAGGCCACAGATGCTTGAAGAAAAGCATCACACTATGATCTTCCTCAATGTGATGTCACTGAACATGATGCCACTCAACCTGTATGATATGAGTGTTTGTGCATGTGTGGGCCAGGGGTAGCTCAGTCGTTAAGGCATTGGACTACGGTTCGGAAGATCCCAGGTTCAAACCCCACAACCACCAAGTTGCCACTGTTGGGCCCTT
>JAOVVA010000048.1:14848393-14868160 GCA_028565275.1 Leiocassis micropogon
ATTGCCATTTCTGTGGTGCAAGGCAAAAACGGTACATACGTACATTACTTTGACACAACAATGTGAAATGAGTACAAAATGTGCAGTAGATACACAAAACAATAAATACTCGGGGAAAGTATGTTATAAACAAAAAGGACAAAACGATACTGTAAAGTTGTGACCCGTGTTGGTAGATTTTTCTTTTTCTTTTTTTTTCATTTTATGATTGAAAATGTGTCTAGTGCAGGTAATGAAAAAAATGGGCTGTTTTTAAGCTCTTTAAGGTTGAAATTAGGGCTCATCCAAAGGGTCTCATAGAGCATTTGTTGCCGATAAAGCTATGTAGACAGTTTGTATACCGCCAATAACATTACAAGCTGAAAAAGATCCATGGTGACTAAAAATGACATGAAGTAAAGATAGCTGTGTATGTGACATGCCACACATTATTGGAGTTATCAAAGAATTGTTAAGACAGTTTGCAAGATGAGATAGTTTTGATTAAAACGAATAATAAAAACAAAAAATAAAATAAAATTTTAATTTACTATTTTTAAGTCTATCAACTAAATGTTTAATGGGATGGCAGACCATGTATAAGTTAAAGTATACACTTGAAATCAACAGGCATCTGGTCTGGAATGTAGGTGCAGGAATGTGCTTCACTAGGTTAAGAACGTACAGAACACCCTAAATAAGATCGCACAAAATATACAGTGTACCAATAATGATTAAAACCAGCATCCATGTAGAGAAACTAAAAAATACATTGAGCTTCAGTTGTTTCCTGGCAGACAACTCTGTGTAGGTTTCTCGTCTTTTTAAAGTATGATATGTTTTATAAAAACAGTATTAATCATGCTCTGGTTTATGTGTTCTGTTATTGCCTTTAGGTGGGGGCTGTGTGTCTAGGCTTTGTGCTCTTGCTGTGCATGCTCCACGCCAATGCCCAGGAAGAATACTCTGGTACTCAATCAGGTCAGGATAAAAATACTTTTAAAAACATGTCTAACAAGTGTGTCGCACTTGGAAAGTCCTGTCAGATGTTACTGTGGCAAAAATCTGTAAATAATACTCATAATAATAATAATAATTATTATTATGATTATTGTTGTTATTATTATTATTATGCAAAACTGGGTCCTTTTTATTGTAGCATATTTTGAGACCTCATCTTTAAGAAACCATTAATGAATTTCACCTAAATTAGATTTTCTTTAATTGTTTAATCTAGCCTAGGCCTAACCCTATGTAATGAACTAGTTTTTTAATTATGGCAGACAAAACAGTCTGTCTAAAGATGTCTAAAATCTTGCTAATTAAGTTAAATTGTAAGTTATGTAAACAAAAATCATTTGCATTCATAATCAGCTGTCAAAATGTCTGTTACACTCCTGTAATCTAGGCAGAACGCAATAATTACGTGTAATTTTCTTTCTTTCGCCTTCCTTTTCCTTTTTAGCCTTATTTATTTATTTTTTCACTTACTTTCACTTTACTGGATAAAATACACATAAAAGAGAAACATTTCAATTCAGGGAAATCCTGTAGTTTTCAGAACTGTACCTAAACATGGGCCAGGGTTTTTCCAGGCTGCCACACAAATGACTTTGCATGAAATTTTATTTTGCAATATACTTCATGCTAATGTACTGTATCTTTGATGTTTGTTTTCAGTCAAAAAGCATTTTTAATAAAGCATTTTAACCCTAATTAGGTGAAGACCATACATACGAAGGCTCTCTAGTAAATGTATATGAAGGCGAGTCTGGAGACCCACAACCTGGTATGATCACATCATCTAAACATCCAAGTAACATTAATAATATTGGAATTCTCCAAAAACAAGTATCTTTTTTATGTAGAGAAACGGTTTGCATTTCGGCTGGTAAATCCCATGAAAAATAATGCAAATGCTCTTAGCCTAAACTTCCCGTCTCCATGTGTAGCTTTAAATAAATGGGATAAATATAGTTATGTATTATAGCTTATCATTAACTTATTTAAAAATTGAACAAGCTGAACCTACACAATTAGCTTTACCACATTCAAAACATATAGATGACATTCAATGACATTAAGTAAAATTTCTTGTACTTCTACTCATTAACATGCATTTGTATCTCCTTCTCTAAGTCATTCCTCATTACTGCTCATTGCATCATTCGTGATGTGGACTTCTTAAGATCTGGGGACTTTAGAGGCTGAATCTACATTCTTGAACTCTTTCCCTGCTAAGCCCCATGCATGGCAGGCTGTGATGTGCTAGGTGTTCTGATGCCTTTCTATCATGGACAGCATTGACTTTTTTCAGCAATTTGTGCTACATTAGCTTTTCTGTAAGATTGGACCAGGCGGGCTGGCCTTTGCTTCCCAAAAGCATACATGAACCATGGGTGCCTGTGTTCATGTCACCAGTTTACCGGTATATAATTAATAACAATGTTATTGAATTTGCCTCTTGTGGTGTTAGTGTTGTGGCTGACTGGTGTATGCACCAACTATGCCATCAAAAACTTCATTTATTTTATTTATCTTTCCAGTGATATTTAATCAATGTTGACAACCTCAGTCAGTCACAACAATTTTATTTTTGAGTTTGGCAGTGCCTCAAAGTTTAATTTCAATCCATTTCAAGTGGACTAATATCCAGATCTATACATAGGTATGAGGATGAGCAAACTGTGAAAGATTAAGAGTGAGAGAGAGAGAGAGAGAGAGAGTGTGTAAGGGAAATTATAAAGCAGTGTCTGCATATGACCCCTAAAACCCTACTCCCCCAGGGGTCACCATGATCACAGAGGAAACCTACACATATGAAAGCAGCACAGAGTCTTACGACTATGCCAAAGAGGTGACCACTCTGACCACCCATGTCCCGTATGGAGAGAATGCTCATCTAGGGGAGGAGGGACCCACTGAGTGTGACTGTGAACCAGGCGAGCCTGGGTTCGCTGGCTTTCCTGGCCCCAAGGTACATTAGGTGTAATTGGGCAGAGTTTATGTCAACTATACTGTTGTTTTGACACTAATATCTCATTCTAATCAGGGATCTGTAGGGCCACAAGGAAAGCAGGGATTTCCTGGTCTTCAAGGCAGGGAGGTAAGAGTTTTAGAGTTTGGCCAGAAAATCAAGCTTTGTGTTCTGGATATCAGTGTTTCCACGAATGTTTCAATACATTTTAAAAAACATTAACTTATACCATGCTGTCAGGGATACAAAGGAACCAAAGGGGTTCGAGGACGAGTAGGAGATCCAGGACCTGAAGTAAGTTCAATATCATTGCTAAACATCATATTCATATCTGGATCATTTTCATGCTCATTTGATCTCTGTGCTTCATGCCTTCTCTCACTCTACAGGGTGAACCTGGGCCTGATGGAGAGGATGGTGAATCGGGTTTCTCTGGTGCAATGGTAAGTGGAAAATGGATTTAACGTATACTGTTTGACTCTGTCTTCAACTGTTTTACGCATGTTCTAATTCATGTTCTCTAGGGTTTACCTGGGCTTCCTGGAGACCCAGGTGAGAGGGGAGAGTTGGGAATAAAGGTAAAAGCTTTTTAAATATTGCTTATAAGTTGATAATTGATTAAAGTTCAAGAAGAGGTTCAATAATAAATAGTTTATATAGTATATAAAAATAATATTGTGTTTATGTATCTATAACATAGTAGTGTAATTACATGTTGATACCTGATTGCTTATTATGCTATTAGCAATTTTCAGTACTGAGCGAGTCTATTTTATAGGGTGAGACTGGGTTGGAAGGTCCACGTGGAGGAGTTGGGCTTTCAGGAGAGATTGTAAGTAAACTGACTTATTTGGAAAGTGTTAAAGGGCATGTATGTAAATATATGCATATACTGTACATTTATAGTCAATATAGTGTCATACAAACAAAAGCTCTGGCGTAGTTCTTAACTATCTGACTTTTCTTTGATTTCAGGGCCCAGATGGTCCAATTGGTCTACCAGGAACTGTGGGAGGTAAAGGTATTAAGGTAAATCAGTCTCACATATTGTAAACTAGACATATTGTTTCAGCATAAAAACACTGTGATAGGTTGATGTTATGCAGTACACATTACATACATTGAACCAAACAAAATGAATCAGAATTCTTCATGATAAAGTATCTCTATGATAAAGTATGATAAGAATGATAAAGTATCTCTAACTGTTTTAGGGATCACGTGGGAAACCTGGGAAGCAGGGGCCTCAGGGACCACAGGGACCAAAGGTAAACGCACAAAGAAAAAGTCAGTTTTATACATAATGACATGACATAGTAAGTTCCTTTCAGACTTTTTATATATATATATATAACATCTCTTTTTTGCTCACAGGGTCAGACTGGAGCACCTGGTTTTCCTGGGGATGTTGGGGAACAGGGTTACACTGTAAGATTAGTTTCTTTTCTTGTAATCTCTGCATCCTTACTTGAATACAACTCATTATACAAAGCATTCCCTGTTATGTGTATTTTGCAGGGTTATCCAGGAGTACCAGGAGATAGGGGAGTGCCAGGACCAAAGGTAAGAGTCAGCTACTATAATGAGGAGCATCTGTCAAGATGCCCTAATGAGTTGCTTTACAAACTAGTCTTTTAACTGGAATTAGTGATGGTCTAAAACTACATACAATTTATGTTAATATGCATATGTCTTAATATATTATTTTTTATTTAGTGCTTGTTTTTCCTTTCAATATTCAGCCAATCACACTTAACTTCTTAAACTCAATGTTTACATTTGAAATCCTAAATGGAAGTCAATAATCTAATTCGTTCTCTCATTGCTATTTTGTACATTTTAAATTTAATAATATCTTTGTTTTTGCTTTTTTCCTGATCAGGGTGATGAAGGAATTAGTGGCTTGCCAGGAAGTGATGGAGAGTCTGGAGATGATGTAAGCTTCAGCTCACTGTCTTTGTTCAGCTCTTAATATACAATATGTAGCTGCTATGACTTTCTTTTTTTCTCAGGGTCCAATAGGAGTTCCAGGAATTGAAGGGCCACCTGGGACATTAGGACCAAAGGTAAAATAAAGAAAGTAAAAAATTTTAAATGCAGAATTTTTCAATTCTTTCCTCCTTTTTCATTTTAAGTTAAACTATATCTATCTGATTTCTGTGAAGTCTTTAGATAGTTATTAGAACCTGTGCTCAGGATAAAAAATAGAAAAAAAATATATGAGACATCAAACCAAAATACAGTCATTCATTTCTCTCCTCCTCTTCTCTAAGGGTTTGAAAGGGGAACCTGGCCTGAGGGGACGTCCAGGGAGAGTGGGGGCTGGGGTAGGTGATTCATCCTGCATTCAAAACAGTATTAGAATTTCTTTATATTTATTTTGATATGCGAGTGTTTGCCTAAAATTTGTCATGAACTGACTATGCTTTGACAATAGTTGATTCTAATTAGAAAAATGAAGTAGTCAAACCTGAAAAAATGCTTTGTGTGTCAGATGTTTCAAGTCATACACACCAGACATGGTATACTCGGTACTCTCCCTTCTAAAGATAGTCAAAGGGGATTTACAATGGAAGTGGAAGTGTTACTGAAAGTGAAACTACTAGCAAAAACCTGTTTTTTTTAATACACCTTCGTATTTTCACCTTTTTTGGCATGATATTTACTCTGTGTGTGCATATATCATAAAGGGGTTCATTTTGGATTTTTGGTTGAGTTTGCTTTTTAAAAGCTTTTAAAAAGCTTTTAAGACTCCAGTTTGAGTAATTTGCTGAATATTTTCTTTAAATGTGCATTATCTCAATACATTTGACTGGCAATGGTAAGGTTAAATCTTTAGGTCGGTTTGGACCCCTTGATCTGAACTTTTCAAATGTAAGTAGTAAAGTACCGCACCACTGATGTCACAACTTGGCACAAAATAGCACCACATCATTACTGTCACTTTCCTCAGTACTCTGTTAATAACAGTATTGGACACATTTTTTCCTTCTTTTTTTTAACTTCCATTGAAGCTCCAGACATTTCCTCATCCATCATATTGATTGGTAAAATTCTAGCCAAAATCATTCTTCTGCTTGATGTTTGGTAAAATAATTATCTTAACAAACCAGTACAATAGTAAGAACTGATTGGACCCGTTCACTATGGGCAATTATATAATTCATGACTTTTACAGTTGATAAACAGTAATCCTCACATTCTATGTGTGTTTTTATTTGAATTGTTTTTATTTTACTCTTATATGCTTCAGGGCCCACAAGGAGAAAGTGGTGATTCAGGGATTCCAGGAAAGCCAGGTCCGAAAGGCCTGAAAGGTCCAACTGTAAGGATCTTGCCTAACTTGTGTTATAGAAATAACCAGTACACTAAAAATAAATTAGTCTGTTTTAAAATTTAATTGTAATATTTTATCAATTTTAATACTTTTATCTAGGTTTATTATATTATACTAACTGCCAGAGTCTCTGCTTTGTAGGGTGCCAAAGGGGAAACTGGAGAAGATGGCATGAAGGTAACATAAATTCTGTGAAAGACATTAGATTTGCTTAACCCATATCAATTTTTGGAATTCACATACAGAATGTACAGTCATGGTTTGTAAGTCTACTAGCCACCCAAAAAATATATCCATTTCCTCTTGTGAGTAAAAAGTTCTTGTGATTGTATGACCTGCATGCGATATTTAAAACAGTATTAATATCATATGATATCAAATGACATTATATATTCATATGACATTACTCATGTTTTTGTTTTTTTAGGGTGAAGTAGGACGGAGAGGACAGAAGGGTGTTAAGGGGGAAAAGGTGAACAAGATGACATTTGATTTTATCTGTTTGGATTTGCATTGTTTCTCTTCTTCTTTCCATTACGCACTTTTTTTCAACCAGTACTTCCTTTCTTAACATTTTCACACAGGGAAGTTCAGGCTCCCATGGTGACAAAGGGCAGGTTTGTTGTCTAAGCATTAACAGTATAAGTTTTTTTTATTCACATTTTAAAGCTTTTTATGCAAATCATAATAGCACACCTAAACAATAATAGGTTTATTTTCCTTACATGGTTCAGAACCTAATTCCTATAGAAGAAAATCTACACTATCTATTTTTATATAATTTTCCTTTTACTATGAGTTATGCATTATGCATTTTTGCAGCAAGGCGTGAAAGGCTATGTCGGAACTATTGGACCCGTTGGTCGGGTAGGACCTCCAGGTATTCCTGGCCCCAGAGGTGACACTGGTCCTGCTGGGGACATG
This sequence comes from Leiocassis micropogon, assembly GCA_028565275.1. Taxonomy (NCBI): domain Eukaryota; kingdom Metazoa; phylum Chordata; class Actinopteri; order Siluriformes; family Bagridae; genus Leiocassis; species Leiocassis micropogon. Next base: position 14,855,611 of record JAOVVA010000048.1, read on the forward strand.
GGTGTGAAAGGCCGTAGTGGACCAAAAGGAAACTCAGGTGAACCTGTAGGTATCACAAACATAATTTGTTTTTACAGTAATAGATTAAAAAAGTGTGTCAAGTCTCCAAGCTTACTATGACTCTAATGCCAAAATATACAATTAAATTGACTTTTAATGGATAAAGAATGAAAGACCATATTGAATACTAAATGTTTTTATTATTTTCTTTTTTTTAAATGCTGACATGTATACAAACATTTAATAAATGGCTGGAGAGTTGTGAGTTATGTATCACTGTGCACATTGCAGGGTCCTAGTCTGTCAGATGAACAAGTTCTACAGCTGTGTCGGGGTGTGGTTTCTGCGCAAATCTCTCAGTATGCCTCCTCTATTCGAGCAAAGTGTTCACAAGGGTGTCCTATCAACAACCGCACTCTGATTGGACCACCAGGACTTCAAGGACCTCCTGGGAGTAGAGGAAAATCTGTGAGTTTCTAAACACATTAAAGTTGATGGTTATGAAGAATGCTATGGATTTTAGAATTCATATGAGTAATATATATTTGCTTTGGCCTAGTTATGTGAAGTTGTGGCTTATTTATACACTTTTTTTTTTTTTGTCAAATTGTCTTTTTTTTTATCCATCACAGATTTCACTGAAGATTTCTGTTTTGGTTTTGTTCAGGGGAAAGCTGGAAAATCTGGAGCTAAAGGAGCCAGAGGACCTCAAGGTGTAAGAGGTCTAGAAGGACAGAAGGGAGCACAGGGTGACAGAGGTACGGCATGCAATTATTAAGCGACAAAAGAATGAAAAATGCAAAGAATGTTTGAAACTGTGGTTAACTATATAGTTATAACTATCTATCATTAACTATCATTAACTATATATTTTTTTTATTATTATCTCAAATGTACCCTTAAAGGAGCAAAAGGTCAAAAAGGGCAGAAAGGTGACCCTGGCCAAGGACTTCCTGGGCAAGATGGTCACCAAGGCCCCAGAGGTAAAATGCACCTTAAGCCTGTTAGCAGATTACACAGTATTTAAATATCCATATAGATGATTCCTCATGCACTATGCATCATTCTAGAGAAGAAGATACCATAGTAAAGATTTAAACACAAAACAAAGGATAACACACTTTAAGTTGACCTCAACAAACTTAACTCACTTCCCCATATAGGGCTTCCAGGTCATCCAGGCATGCCAAAGGATGGACTTGATGGACCTCAAGGACCTCAGGGGTTCCCAGGGCCAGTGGGTCAGCCAGGTATGGCTGGTAGTCCAGGTGTACCAGGGGTGTGTGAGGCACGGGACTGTAGCATTTATGCACCTGTTGTCCGTAAAGAGCAAGGACTAGTAAAGGGCCCTCAAAGTTCTGGGATTTAAGCACAAACAAGGATGCTCGGCATTCAGTCTGCTCCACAAGAGTAAAGTAACCAGGCTGCAGTCAAGTGCACATTTTGGAAGACATACCGGGGAGGAAAAAAGAGAACCTCTCTGAGAACTTTACGGTTTTCATTTTAACCATAGGATTATGTGATTATACTAAAGGAAAGGCAGACATATGACTGAATAAATGCATTCAAGTGTAAATGCAGAAAGGTAAAAATGCCTTGTGCTTTATTAATTGAGGAAAAATAAGTCTTGGGAGTTTTCAGTATCAGAGATGCTGTGGCTCCCCTGCAAATAAAAAGGCATGTAAATAATCTTGTAATACATCTTATGTACATGTACTGTTTTACTAAATATCATTGTTAAAGATAAATGTGTGACTTTTTCAACATTTAGTCCTGACTTATTTAGTAATCATGTGAATGTGAGAAATAAGAAGGCTAAAAAATCTGCATCCACACCGTAAGGTAAGGCAAGGTAATTTAAGATTTACCTTTACAGTTAAATTTCATTATATAAAGCCAAATAAGAATCAGAACACATGAATCATATGCACATTTTATTGTAAAACATTCTTTTAAAAATAATCCTTATAATTTATTATTATTCTAAAACATTCCAAATACATTCCTTAAAAACACGTTGAACCAAGCACATATTTTTAAGCTGCTGTTCATGCTTTGTCATAGGGGAGCATAAAGCATCAGAAAAAGCCTATCTGCCCTCTTCCATGAGCATGGGCTCATAGACACCCAGGATGAGGTAGATGTACAGGGGAGAGAGTATTGTCATCCCTCCCTCATACCCTCATAATAACATGGCCAATTTAGTTTTTTTCTGGACTTCTGGACATAGATGTTGTGCCATCAGGCTGACCGTTGAAATCTACAATAAAATCTACAATAATACATTGAAAAAATACATTGAAAATAATAATTTTTTAAAAATGTAAACAAAAACACAATGGATTCAAGTTCAAAATTACAAAAAAAAATATGTGGAGCAGCTTTTACTTACAAATATTAAATCATTTAATATATTATTTATATTATAAATTTATATTAAAATTTATTTAGTATAAATATACTGCTTGGCCAAGAACAAAGTCACAGTTTGTACGAAATTAGTTTGTAATGCTCAGATTAATGTTTCGGCTGGCACCAATTGATTTAATCCTAAATGATATAGTGAGAAGCTTATCATTTTTTTTAAACAGCGACATTGGAAGACATATCCCATAATTGTGTAAAAGATGTTACTCTGTTTAAAAAGGGTCATATTACTGGCCTGTGTCAAGCAAAGACAACAATTAAGCGCCTTTCTGAAATTACTGGAGTAAGTTAAGAAAAGTCCAATGCATTGCTACAACCTGGAAGGATAGTGAAATACAATGCCAAGATTCATCAGGCTCAGATTGTAAGAGTGGTTCTGGGAAAACAAGTCTTTGATCAATCTTTGAAAGTCTTTGGGGTGCGCTGGAGAAGACTTTACGGAGTGCTTGTTTTTCCCATCAATACAAGGTCGCAAACAAAAAAAAAATACATTTCAGGTAGAAATAAATGTTATGGTGTAACTTGTTTATTGCCAGCTAGTGTATCTGAAAATAAATATACATAGTATAAATAAATATATATTTAAATGGCCTATTTAAACTGTTGTGCTTCGGTGTTTCTAATCCTGTGGAGAAAAGATGTGAAGTGAGGCGAATCCTGCAAATACTAGCACCAAGAGTATGAGACAGGCATAGATACCTGATGAAGAAAGAAAAGAACAAATTTCCATGTATTCAGATTTGTTTGATTAGTGAACATTTTTTTGATTTTGCAAAACATCAAGACAAAAACTCTTGATGTATTTCTATTGTGCATTACCATAACGGTCCCGTTTCTTGAAATTCTGTAGTGGTAAAGGAGTCATCTGCAAACCTAAAATAAAACAATGCCAATATTATTAAAGAAAGTAAAAAGGGAATGATGAATGCAATTTTCCTTGTATCTATTAAATATAAAACAGAAATTTAGTTTGGCCGGTGTTTGTGTGTTTATTTTGCTTGTGTTAGCGCAGGAAGTTCCGACACAGGCTAGTCTTTTTTTATGCCCTAATCGAATTTTATGTCATACTGTGAGCACAACCGTTTTTCACTGAATGTAACAGTAAGTAGCCCTTCCATTCTTTCCCTTGCACTCAAAACAGAGATGTGCAGGTAAACCTCTAGTGATAACTAAATATGGAAGAATGTTCAAAAACAAATACCTACCCAGAAAATGTGTTCGATATTCAGTGACATGTTCCTGTAAAAAAAAAGAAAAGAAAAAAGATTTAGAATAATTAAATCATAACAGAAATTGCGAAGACTATATTAGACAAATGTGAAATTACCTGAAAACATATGACAGTCAGAGACAGATTGACACAACTACTGATGATAATTTGACCAGCAGTCACGTTAATGCAGGGGCTGTGGCACTCGACACTTCCACTCACAAAGCTTCCTATAGGCTGAGAAAAAATTTACATCATATAAGGCATGGCTATTAACAACTGGTTGACTATCTCTAGCTACAGTAAATAATCAGTAATTTGTTTTTTTTTTAAAACATGATATTTGATAACACTTGGACTTACGATGGATTCAGCACTCCAGCTTTGTTCACAATCTATGGCTCCTCTTGCCAACTCAAAAGTTAAAACTTGCGGTCCCTCCTGACAGGAATAATCCGCAGTGGTTTCCACCACTGATGCAGATACGACTACAGAGAGGGGGAAAAACATACAATATATTTCACTAGTGTTTAAACCTCTGGTCAAGCCAAATAATTCTTGTTAACTCATTTTCACTTTATTTAGCTATGTATCTATCTATTATATCTTTTCATATGCCAATATTTGAAGTCCTACATCCTATATTCCCTCTGACAAGCTCGACAAGATTTTTTATCTTTTCTTCTCGTTTGTAATTGTAAGCAGACCAAATAGCGAATCCATTCAACAACATTCATCCAATTTTCCAGATTGCTTATCCTGTATAGAGTTTAAATGAACCTGGGGTACAGAACAGGGTATATAACCTGGATGGGGTGGCAACCTATTGCAAGGCACACACATAAACTTATATGCTACAGATGCTTTGGACAGCTGCCCACAACTATGTATTAGTCTGTTAAGGGAAAATCCAGAAAGTCTGGGCAAAACACAGACCAGAGGAGAGCCCCAACCCAGCAGGCAGCACTGCTAACCACTGAGCTGATAGTTTTCAGACATTTTTCATGGGTTTAAAAGAGACTATTATTTTTATATCCTCCTGAGACCCAGACTTTATTGTTATGTGCTTTGTAATTTCTACTGTTTCTCATTATTACTCTTTATTAGTTGATAAATATAAATGTAATCAATGTCTTTGATTTACGCAAAAAGAATTATACCTAACTGTCCTCATATGAGGATGGTACAAAGATATAGAGGTTCTTCTCAATTAGAAAATTGGTTTATTTCAGTAATTCAGTTCAAAAAGTGACACTCATATATAGATTCATTACACAGACTGATATATTTTAAGTGTTAAATAAAAAAAACACAGAAACGTTGGACTACTAAAAAGTATAAACATGTACAGCACTCAATACTAGGTTGGGGCTCCTTTTGCATGAATTACTATAGCAATGCGTCTTGGTATGGAGGCAATCAATCTTAAGCACCTGTATACAGTATATACAATGAAGTTGGGAGAACATGTCATGTCCTCATATAAAGAAATTTGGGTCTCAAGAGGATATGTTGTTTTTACTGGGTTCAGTATTGAACATGGGGCACTGAGTTTAAACACAATCACATTAAATCGATATACTGCGTTTTATTATTAAGAATATCACTAACACTGCTACTACACCCAGACGAACACGTGGTGAATCTGTAATCATTTACGTTAATGTTGTGTGTGTGACAGTATGAGAGGGGAAATCCCTGTGAAGCGGTGTGCTTCTGGGGGGTTTTCCGGAGACTTTCCCAGCTCTGGGGAATTCAACGCTTAGAAAGTACATACATAAACACATACGATGTTTACAAACAAAGGGCAAGCAAGAAATGTAAACATTTGAATAAACATTATAAGCGATTCCCATTCAATCAACTTTAGATGATACATTCGTGTATTGCAGTTAGAAGAAAGCCGGAGGTTTGGTTTATAGAGACATCTGATATTCGCAACAGATTACACTAGTCCTATTTTGGTAGTTTTGATAACTAGATAACGTTAATACGTTAAAGAATCCAACAAAAGGGAAGAAAACGTCACAGAAGAGAAAGTTCCTTTATTGTTGCGTTGTTTATCCGTGACGTGAAGTTCTGGTGACGCAATGTGGTTATGCGGCAACATCGAGTACCGACGCACGTAAGAGAGAGATAGATATTACTGTCTTCTACAAATATATGTGTGTTTTATATATAAAAAAGGATTGTTACTTACCATGACTATAAATAACAGCTGTAAATAATGCTCGCGCTATCATCATCTTCATCGTCGCAGACATAGTAGGCTACTTACTGTAGCTGTTTACTGTCGGTCACCTGACTTCCTATTTTTTATCGGGATTCCCCGCCTTCACTTTCACTACGGCCCGCGTAAGCGTGTATATATATATAAGGTGCCATAAAGTGACCTGATACACAACTCTTTCTGTCTGACGCTCACAGCGATGAGGAGTAATAATGCTTTGTCCTTTATCCTGCTCCTAACTTTCGGTAAGACTCCCTGGTGTTTTACTTCCTTGGACTAATTCGTTTCGAGATTATTATTATTATTATTATTATTATTATTGTTTGCCACAAGTGTGATTTCTGATTTAGTCCTCCATGTACACCTAGGCGTAGGAGTCAGAAGTAATGACAGCAGTGCGGTTCGTTTGACCCGCTCTAACTGTGGTGAAGATGCGCTCTTGAAGTGTTCGGCCACATCCAAGCCTGGAGTCCAGTACCGGTTAGTCATATGGTACAAGGTAGGCTTATATGGACACGTATTTTTTTTTTCTCTCATAGTTATAAGGAGTATGTTAACTAATATAATCCATTGTTCTTTGGATGGACATTTTGGTCCCCTATGTTTTGTGGGATTGTTCTAATAGATGCAGCCACATTTGGTAGATCAAACGACTTGCGGCTGGCCATTATAACCTTAACACCCATGTACACTTTGTAATTTTACAATTACCAAAACTGTTATGTCTTGTGACTCATAAATACATTAATACAGTGTTATTAAGCTAAAATGTTAACAGCTGTGGACCCCGAACAGATGAGACAGAGACAGACATGAGACTGTTTTATATTTGACACAAAAAGAGGATAAAAACGTTTAACACATCTGTTCATTTGTCTTTGAACATTTTGATTTCATTGTTGACTTTTCATTACACAAGCCTTGTCATAAATTCTCTAATCAGACAAAAGTTTGAAAAAAAAAAATCTGTGAAAACTCTCCACTTTCTAACCTAATGTCTCTAACTCTGTAGCTAGTCTCTTTTTTTGATGAGCTGACCTAGGTTACATTATGTACATTAATGAATGATCAAATGAGTGGCAACAGAGGGTCTGTTAAATAAACTGTATGCTATCAGTAATACTTTAAAATCATAGTGCTGGAGCACATTGCTAGTTTTTTAAGATAAACTAAATGTGTGAGAGTTATGATCTTGTTTCCTCCCCATAATGTAACGTCTGGGTGTACTTAATAAAATGGGCAATGAGTATCAGCATAAGGTAGATCTATGTAATGAAGTGGGCAATGGGTGTAAATGAAACCATGGTTGCCATCTTTAAGCATTAATCTTCAGTTTTTTTCTCTACTAATTAGCTGCAGTTTGATGGGTTTGTTTTGTTAGGATGAAAAACAATTATGTAATTGTTTTTTACTTCAGGATTATCATGAAATGAGACATGCTCATGGTATTCAGCTGGACAGAAATAAAATAGGAGATTTTATTAGTAGCAATGTTTATTTGCTTGATATTAAGTAATCATATAGGCTTATTGAGATAATAGACCTGTTTAATGGTTTAATTGACCATTCATTTCATTTTTTTAGGTTAATTACACTCCCTCTCGCAAGTTAACTGGTCTGGTGATGAAGAATCTCACACATCATAACAGCATTGTTCAAAGATATGAAGGTGTGGAGCGGGACTTGAAGCTGTTAGAAGATTCACAGAGCCTCATTTTGCCTAATGTGACACTGCAAGATGCTGGTACATACCTCTGCATGTTGTTTGCTCCTGTTGGTCATCAGATTGAGGAGGGGCAGATTCAGCTAACAGTCTATGGTGAGTGTAATGACATGCACATATGGGTGTTCAGTGTGGTTTTACCTCACAAATGAAAACCCTGGAGTTTTTAAATTACATTGCTATATGGGGATGAAAACTTGTAGCTTTGCAGTCACTTATATTAGGAATGCTCTGTATTATCTGTGACTGTACGGTTACAGGTAATCATTCCAAGTTATTAAATAATTCTATACTGTTTAATTTCTGTATTTAGTCTTTTGTTTAATCTTTAAAAATAAAAGAAAGGGAGAAAGAAAAACTTGCGGCCACTGTTCATAAGACTTGACACACAAATGAAGCAGAATTCAAAGAAGTGGCTTAAAGTACATATCATGGCTAATTTTAGAACTATTATGATGTATTTGGTTGGATGTCTTCCTCTTTCTTGGTTTTGTGTACTTCTGTGTAGTGTTTTCATTTAGACAGGCTTTGAAATAGAATGCTTTGTTTGGTCTTTTTTAGATGCCAGTATGGATAATGGAACATCAAAGGAACAGGATACATTGTATCTAATACTGGCCATCGTTTTACTTATGGTGGCATTGGTTATGCTGTATATAAGCTATGTAAGTAATTCTTTCTCTTTATGTACAGCATTTATGTACTGTATGTGTGTATCTATTTTTTGCTCTGGTTTGTAGAATGCCACAAAACCAATACAACAAGGAATGTTTATTATTATGCCAATATGAATATACTTTCTGACTGCTAATGTTATTTTAATCTTTTTTTTTTTTAGACATGTCTAAAGGATACACTATTAAGCAACAAAAACAAGGTCTCAAAAGAAACATCAAAGAAAATTCATCAAATCAAGGACAGTATCATTAAACTGGACTCAAAAGGAATTGTATGCACACTTGTGCCTCAGATAGAATACGTGTGACCCTGCAGTCTTTGTGTTCTGTCCCTAAACTAAGAAACACATGGGATGAAGAAGAAGAAATGAATGAATGAATAACAAAAGGTGCTATGTGAACGTTATCTGAGCGGATATTGTTCACAACTGGAACCGGAATAGGGCAGACGTTTCCTATTCAAAGTGGTGTTCCCGCCAGAGTGGTGCTCCCTCTAGTGGTGATAGAGGAAGAAGGCCGAGTAACAAGCTGGTGCAGCAGGTTAGGAGGAAGCGATGTAGGAGGTGGAAAAGGCGTTGATTTTTATTATTATTATTTGTCATTTCAAGCTAAAATATGAATTTATATTTTGTTATGGATTTAAAAAGCAGTTACATTTTGAATTTAAAATATTCAAATTCATTAGCAACTGTGCTGGGATGCTTAGAAGAGAGGAAGTGAGCAATTAGTCAACTGCATAATTAGTTTAATTAGTTAAGTAAGTAAGTGTTAGTTACTCTTTGACTCTGTGCATTCACTACAACTACTGTTGTACCTTAATGTTTTTTCTGTGTGTAAAGAACCCAAATATGCTATGCGGTTAGAATCAACCTGTGACTGAAAAAGCAATGTTTAAAGGTTGTATTTCTGTTCCTAAATATATGTTCTCATTTTCTTATTTATAAATCCTGCCAAGTTATTTTAGCACCTTTTTTGGCCTACCTATTTGAGGTAGAGGTTTTTTGTTTTGTTTTTTTGCACTAATTTCTGCACGAGTTGATGATGATGATGATGATGATGATGATGATGGGGAGGACGACAGTTGTGATGTATAAAAATACTACTACTAATAATAATAATAATATTAACAAATTAATACTAGATTATTATTATTATTATTACTATGGTGATGTGTTGTTTTAGTTAGTCTTTCGGCTTCTCCCATCAAGGGGTCGCCAAAGTGGACCATCCGATCCGCACACAACTTGGCACATGTTTTACGCCGGATGGTATTACTGACTCCCCTCCCATTTTATCCGGGATTGGGACCGGTACTGCATCCAGTTATGATGGTGATGTGTGGCGGCCTAAAATAAAAAAACCTTGCTGTGCATGCCTAATTTTTCTGGTAAAAATGCAAATAAATAAATAATAAATGAATGAATACATTATTTCTGAGCACATTGTATATTTTTCATCCTATAATGTGTTTTGACATTTTACTATTTGGTTCTATTTATATCTAGAGGTAATCAGGCTTGAAAATTATGGAACTTCTGATTGTTGTACATGTAAATCCAGTAGTTTTCAAATCTTCATATTATTATTATTATTTTAAATTCTTCTATGGAGGTTTTTCCCAGGTCATCTCATACATTTCATGCTTATTTTTAGTATCAAAAAAATTATTAGAATCAGCCCTGAGAAAAAAAGACATGGTGCAGGGCATGATTTATATCACATAAACCCACAAATGTATATATAATATATGTTTATAAATAAAAAAAATTATTATTATTATTAGATAAGATCAGATCAGAAGAGATATGGCGTTTATTGTCATTGTAGCATGTTACAGATGCTGCAATCATCCTTGCATTCAACATTCAGCAATGAAAACAAAACTAGCTTAAATACATTAAAACAACCTATTTCTAAACACATTTATTCAATCACATATTCCCACTTATTACACATTTCCATATAACAGTGTTTTTTCATGATATGTCCTTAAGGATGTTTTAAAAAATTTTGATACAGTGGGAAGTGTGAAATTCTTCCAGTGTTGCATAGAGGGCAGCCGATGATCTTCTGGGCCATGTTTATCACCCTCTGGAGCGCTTTTCTCTGAGCACTGTACAGCTGGTGAACCATACGCCGTTGCAGTATGTTAGAATGCTTTCTATGAAGTACTGGTAGAAGTTCTCCTTACACCAACCTGACAATCCCTCCACCTCATCCCTATAAGACGACTCATCCCTCCAGAGATCATAACAATGGTGTTACTCTAATGTGCAAGGGTGCAATAGTGGGTGTAGAGAGAATAGAGCAGTGGGCTCAGCGCACAGCCCTGTGAGGAGCTGGTGCTGAGACTTCGGGCTGTAGATGTATATCCGCCCATTCTAACCCTTTCACTGCGGTCCGAGAGGAAGCTGTTAATCCACATACAAGTGGAGTGTGAAAACCCCAAGTCCTCAAGTTTCTTCCTTAATTTGCAGGGGAGAATGTGTGAAATGTAGAGCTGTAGTCCACAAAGACCATCTGGACGTAGCTCCTCCGTCGCTCCAGGTTAGACAACGTGTCATGGAGGGCTGTGGTCACAGCGTCCTCTGTGGATCTTTGGCAAAGTATATAGGGCCAAGGACTGGTTAAAGATCTTGGTAAAGATTCCAGCCAGCTGTTGCTCGGTCTTTTAGCAGTCCGGTGCAGTAGCCTTCCTCGTATTGACAGAGCCGGGGTTTCTCGCTATGTCCACCGGGATCTTATGCGAGCGGATAAACTCGGCTGTAACACTGCCACCACAGCAGGTCACTTCAGCTGAAGATATTAAGATACTAAGAGAGCACTGAGCCGCAGCAGCTGGGTGCGCCGCCATCTTGGCGCCTCAACACCCAAAATTATTGTTATTATTATCATTTTACACACAAACTTTTTAAACACATTTTCAATTCACACGTCTAGTCTGAACATTTATAGCCTTACAATACAATTAGGCCTTGTTTGTTTTTTCGTTTTTTTTTACCAGAACCACATTCACTACAGAAGCCAGAAAGCAGTTTATTTTAAGATAAACTGCTGTAGGCAGTTTATTTTAGGCAAACTGGTGGTCTGTTATTATCTGAAGCAACAACTTACTGCCTGAGTGAGAACATAGCTGTTATATTTTCTGTATATATTTTTTATGAGCAGAATAAATTTAATAAACTATGTAAGTCTTTGTCTTCATAAGTCTTTGCAGTTCTTCATAAGCCCCCTACGCCTTGTTGATTGAACACAAGTTATGAAGTCTTCGTAAGTGTTCTTCTTCAATAAGTATTACAAAGACTTATGAAGACTTACAAAAACTTGTTGCTTGAAGACCAAGACTTACAAAGACTTGAGAAGCCTTGTGATTGCAATGAAAGACTTTTCTTTGTGCTGAGAAGACTTCTTGATTAAAAAGAAAGAGTTTTAAAGATGTTGATTTGAAGATCTCTTGATGATGCCTTGACACAAGTCATCTAGGCCAGCCCAATCACCAGTGCTCTGTACACGATTTAGAATATGGCCAAATTAATTTTCATCATTGGATATTCAGGTGGCTGTGCCTTTAATGCCACCAGCAAGTGTTTTTGTGATCTACATAAAGATTAACACCAATCATAGAACCAACCAGGTATAATATGCATCAGAATTTTACCATATGTTGATGTAAGGACACTTTACAGTATATCTCACCAAGATGACCCAGGATCTCATTTGCGTGAACGGGGATAGCAGTTGGATCCGCAGTTAAATTGTTTGGGACTAGTAAAAAGATAGACCATGTCAACGGATTTCAGTAGTCCGATTGTCCCCCAGACTTTAGCACCATATTGGTCACAATGATCTTGAACATGACAGGTGCTGAGTGTAATCTTCACTGCTTACCTCCTTGCTGCATAGAGAGCAAGTAAATGAATAAAACATATTAATGCTACACAGAGCTGGTGCTTTATGTTTTGCTGATCAGGTCTGTGGAACTTGTTCTTCACAGGTTACTCACCTGGTCTTTGGGCCATTTTCTGGCTGCTGGCTTCTAGCACTGGAACTGCTCATCTGACGCTCAACTGTCTAAGACCCTGCCTGCTCAGCAGAGTTAGGAAATAAATGTTTATATTTTATCTAAGTCTGCCTGTACGGGGCTTGTGTCAAGGTATCAAGTTCTGACGTGTATCTTTCTTGTTACACTTGGTTACTCACGACTCCAAGTCCGTTGAATTCTTTGTCTCTTGTTTTATTTTCAGCATCAAAGTTCAACAGTTCATAAATCCACTGTGGTTACA
>JAOVVA010000048.1:14868260-14878263 GCA_028565275.1 Leiocassis micropogon
GTCACAGTGCAACTTACGATTATCATACTAAATGCTTAACTAATAAACTTAATGCGTAATGCTTAACTAATGAAATAGAAGTAAACACAACAACAAATTTATAAAAATGAAATATGGCCCTTACACTGCCAATGTATCCAGTTAATAATGTAAGAACACTGTTAAAACACTATAAAAACCATTCAAGCACAACCAATGAGAAAACAATGCATTTTCCAGGATGCATTTCAAAATGGCTATTAGAAAAGTTTGAGTAGAATTATTTTTTTGCAGCCACCACCTACACAAGTTTTATTAAACTATTTAATATTATAACTTAGCTTATGATATCCATATTAACATTCAACCCTTTGTCCCCAAATATGCATGATCACAAACAGAACAGCAGAACCACAACTCAAAGGCTTGGTGACTCCAGACAAGTGCATCCCAAACATCACAGTGCCCTTCAGAAGTATTCATAAATGGTTTTCAAATAAAAAAAATGTTTTTAAATCTTAAAAAAAAAAAAAAAAATGTGTGGCATGCATTTGTATTTAGCCCCCTTTACTCTAATGCCCCAAAGTAAAATCCAGTGGAATTGATTGCCTTCAATAGTCACTTAATTAGTAAATAGAGTCCACCAGTGTGTGTAATTTAATCTCAGTATAAATACAACTGTTCTGTGAAGGCCTCAGAAGTTTGTTAGAGAACATTAGCAAACAAACAGCATCATGAAGCCCAAGAAACACACCAGACAGGTCAGAGATAAAGTTGTGGAGAAGTTTAAAGCACTGTTATCTGCAAATCTACCAAAACATGGCTGTCCATCCAAACTGACAGCCAGGGTAAGGGGAGCATTAATCACAGAAACAGCCAAGAGTCCTGTGGTAACTCTGGAGGAGCTGTAGAGATACCATGGGCCTCTTGACTGTTGGTTACTCTGGTGAAGCTGCAGAGATTCAATCTCAGATGGCTGAATCTGCCCACAGGATAACTATTAGTCGTACACTCCACAAATCTGGCCTTTATGTAAACCATAAAAAGCCCAGTGTCAAATAGAACCAAAATTTAACTTTTTGGCCTAAATGCAAAATCAAATGCACATTATCCTTAATACCCCATCCCTACCATGAATCATGGTGATGGAAGCATCATGTGGGGATGCTTGAAGATCGATGGTGCCAAATACAGGGCAATCTTTTTTTTTTTTCTTTTTTTTTTAAAATAAACCTCTTAGAGTCTGTAAAAGACTTGAGACTGGGGCAGAGATTCAGCTTCCAGCAGGACAATGGTCCTAAACATACAATCAGAGCTACAATGCAGTGGTTTAGATCAAAGCATATTCATGTGTTAGAATGACCCAGTCACAGACCTAATTCCAATTAAGAATCTGTGGTGAGACTTTTCTTTGTTCGTTTCTTTGTTCACCGATGGTCTACATTCAATCTGGCTGATATATTTTGAAAAGAACAACGAGCAAAAATTTCCCTCCCAGATGGGGCTATTATAGATACAATACAAATACACGCCACACTTATCTTTTCAGATATTTATTTGTAAAATCACATGAAATTCCAATAAAATAATGTTACAAGGGATGTTAATACTTTTGTAAGTTTTAGAGTCTGCTTATAAAGTGGGTGAAAATTAAGACCAGTTGTGTTCAGTCAGAACTGAACGTGATCGTGTACAAGCATCTTGGATGTTGTAGTCCTTGTAGTCGTTGTAGTTGGCCATATTTGTAGTTAGCAATGCTTGCTGAGAAACGAGTTTGGAATTTGTTTCACTGTTAACTGATAAGCTGACGTGTTTTGTTCATTCATATTTGCTTTAAATATCATATAACACATTACTGTTAAATTCATTTTTTCCAAATAAGAAAATAATTCTACTGTAGTGTAACAATAACTGAGCTTCAACAAACTTTCACAAGATTCTCATGACGCCGTCGTTTAAACTAATTAAATAGATTTGATATTTTTTCCCTTTGTTACCAGTGTCACACTTTATTAGAAAATGTGAGAATTTCGTAGAACTTGTTAGCGTTTTTTCAAACAATTGCCATCAGGTTGTCGTGGCCGAGTGGTTAAGGCGATGGACTAGAAATCCATTGGGGTCTCCCCGCGCAGGTTCGAATCCTGCCGACAACGAAAAATTATTTTGCATGATGTCTCGTCATGACTTAAGGATAAAAAAGTACACTCTGAACGCGTGTAAAGCACGACCTAAAAACAAACACGATCTCTTTATGAAGTAACCTGTTTAACGAGTGAAGACACTCGTTCAGTATGCAAAAGAGGCAGCAAAAACACAATCAAGGTGTACAGGTGGGAGAAGGGAGGATGGTGGCTAAGCTAGCATTATTGCTGGAGAACGATTCTCTGAGCAGCTCTTTCAGTGACACATCTGAGGTGCAGATTGTTACATCCTTAGTGTCTGAAGGAGCGATACTCAAGGTCTTTCCCACACGCTTATTGTGTATTTCCTTAACCAGGGACAGCATTTATCAGGTTAAATAGTTAGAGCTATAGGTGCATAAATAATTATAAATATGAATCATAAGGACTGGTTCATTAATAAGAATCTGTTCAGATTCACTCACGAGTCGACCCTCACTAGAAGGGAGCATAGGAGGGATTGGAACACAACCTCAAACATGGCGGACAGTTTGGACTCCTTGTTAGACGAGGTAGAAGCAAAGTTTTGTCGAGAGATTTCACTGTCGCATCGACCTTCGTGCGCGGTTAAAGCCGAACAAGACAAGCACAGGAAACAGAATGATAATGCACAGGATAATGACTCCGTGCACAGGTACACCAGCGACCTCCAGTCCGCAAGTGCGAGCTGTTCTAGCGTTAGTACTGTACTGTCTGTAGTCTGTACTGTATGTAGTATAACCATGGTTATCAACACAACCGAAACACGAAGCCCATAGAGCCTCCTGACTGAATGTAAGAGTGAATTATAACAAGGTTCTTCATTTGCTATAGCGTTAGCTGTCACTATGTCTAGTTTGTTTTCCTGTTAATATGCAGCCAACCCTGCAGCCAGGTAACAGTCTAACTCACTTATTAATCAGTAGCAGTGATCCTAGCTAAGAAGTGGACTATTACTAACTGTAACCCAACTTTTAGCAGGTCCTCAATCAGTAGTGACAGTGAGATATCTGCAGTTCCATGTACACATCCCTCACTGCAACACTTAATAAGATGTTCGTGCTATATCGTACAGTACAAAAAAGGTGGAAAGTTCTGTCATTTGGTTTTGATGAACATGACAGACAGTCTGATGTTAGTTTGATGTTCAATATTTCATTTTAGCATTATTTTAAAAAGGCCAATTTCAAGGAAATATCTCGTCACTATGATCATACATTCAAGTGTGACCATATACTTTTCATAAAAAAATCTTAAAATAATTCTGACTTACAATAACATCAATATCTTACAGTTAAACACTAAAATCATGGAACAATAATTGATTATAATCAATAATATGAGATAAATATCAGTCACCCCAAACTATGTCATTGGTGTTACTGTTCATTGGACAATTTGAAATTGTTCCTGCTTCAGAGGTAACTACATGAAGAACACTGGACAAATGCTTACAGTGTGTCAGGTGTCTCTTCATTTGTTTAGAAATGTCATCATTTATTTAGCAATTTTATGCGAAGCTTTTAAGTCCGTCATTGATGTTACTAATTTTATTATTACAACTGGCAAAAATTAGACACGAAAACTGACAACTGTACATCTAATAATTAATTGATTTTGAAATAAGTGAAAACCATGTGGTCTCGTTCATGGAAACCATTTTGTAAATAGTTATGATTTCTCTAAATTGTTATTGGTGTTATTGTCATTGGTGTTACCAGGAAGAGATGTAGGACCGGTTATTAAATGTATTAAAAAAATGCATCAAGCTCTAAAAAAGTAATTTCTTGCTATTAAAGAAGTTCTAGGTGTGAAATAAGAAATGCTTTTCAGGAGATTTTTATGACCCAAATTCCACATTTCTGTAGAACGACCCATATAAACTTACCAATCACACTATACTAAGACTGGGCAAGACCTCACTTTGCATCTAAAAGACTTGTCGTGATTGCATCATGCAAATATCAGTGTGTGTATAAAATATTAAATCAAAGTGTTTATTTATTGCCATTATTTTAAATCCACACAGATTGGAAGAAATTGACAGTAACATAGATGCTGTCCTTCAGGAAATATTAGATGACGATTATCCAACCTCCAGCTTGCATGTAAGTATGCTGAGGGTTTTGGTGCATAACTTGAGAACATAAGCTCTTCTCATCCATACTGTCTAATTTTTTTCTCCTATTCACAGAGACCTGTTTTATCAAAGGCTAAGGAACCTTGTCCTCAAACAGCTTTAAGTAAGAAGTAAGTGCAGTATATGAGGGGTGTTCAGATTTAACTGGAACTCTAAAATTTCTTGTGAATGAAGTTGTAAAATCAAGACGAGACTCTTAAACGCAGTGAAACATTTGAATGGTGCTAATTACAATGGTGTTCATTTGTATGAATCATGATGCCTGCTGAGGTGATTCAGAGCCCACTGCGGTCATTCCCATGAGCATTCAGCAAGTTACATGTTTGGGCCATTAAAGGAGTTCCTGGAAGGCCAATGTTTTAGACGTGAAGCAGGCAGGCGAAGCATGGCGTACTAAGATACTTTCTGCTTTGATGGTATCCAAGTACTAGTGAGACACTGGGATAAGTGCAATAGTGTATTCTCATAATTGTGTTCTGTTATTCTGTGTAGTCAATGTCCCTCAAAGTTATTGTGCATATACCACCGCATTGGCTTGATAGTATAAAAACGCTTGGGGTTAATTTACTGCGTGTTAGTGGGCTATCATCAAGTCTGTGTAGGAACTAATTCATTTAAATGGCACTGGGAAGCTAAAGCATTAGCTGTGTTAACCTTAATTAATGGAAGGACTAAAATGTTCCATGTAATTATATGTAAGATATGGACTTTGTTTTTGTGAATAGGTGTTGCCCTGTGTATTTGGGTGGAAGCTCTATAGCACATGGTGTAGGAACAAGTGTTACGCAAAGGTAAGTGTTACGTTTTCTATGACACACTGCAGTGTGCGCCTACTCATTAGGACCAGACTATAAGCTTCATTCTGCTCTGCCCTCTCCATTCTTTGTAATTGTTTATTAAGCAGTGATGTTCATATTTTTGTTCTGAAAATCCACTTTCAGGATTTTTTTTTCTAGAACTTGGAATCCTAAAATGCATTTAATTTTTACTGGAAAGTTTATAATTAGCCAGAGCGCAAGTACAATATTATACACATTACCTATTTTTGCAGGGTTTGTGACCAACTAAGATGTACATCTTGTGACTTTCATGTCGCCATATTTGATGACCAGGAGTGGCACTCATCCTGTGATTATCTGTTTTTCAGGTATGTAGTAGTACACTTTAGCCAGAAGAGGGCAGTAGTGGTGCACGCTGAGGTGCTTAAGCACAGATAAACAAGTTTTCTATATTTGCGCTTTTATCGATATCTTTCTGTAAACGTTGGCTTTTTTATCAGGTGTTTGTTTGATTGTAAATGAGGCAGAAAATAAGTGTGGCAATAAGGTAACAGAATGCGACAGAAGGACCCCTTTTTGATATGAAAAGGAAAATACAGAATGCAACCAGTCTGATAAATATATTTTCCATGTGACTGCGACATTTTCTTATCCTTGGCTTAATGTCTGGTTGCTCATTTTCTTGCACCATCAAACAGTTTTATTTTCATATCTGTATGACCTGATCACCGCTGTAATTATTCCATTGTACACTTCTTGCATTGATGTATTTAATCAGAACTAGTGCATAAATGATGGGGCCTAAGGAGCGGATTTTTCCGATGCGATGTATTTACCCACACAAAACATTGTGGTGGTGTATTTTGTACATGCCGCAGTTATGCAGAATTGCTTAATGTGCACAGCTGGGTTAAAAGCTCTGTGATTAAGCAATTGCACTGCACCAGTGTATAACTGTGTACGTACTGCATATGGTGTAAAATATGTCTTCAATTCCATGCGTTTCAGTATAAACTCATAATAAACTCTGGTCAGAACAAGAAGCAATTACAAGTTGTATTGCATCAAGTACAACAAGTGAATAAGCTCTAGATACATGGTTATAGATAGCCTTAGTACTGATGACTATCATGCCATTAATGGCTAAAGGTATACATTTTTCTTATCATTAATTACTTCTTATTATTTTAGCCCTTGACAACACATTACTTTGTACACCAATTACATAAAGATCTTTCACCACTTTGAATATGCTTAGTGTTTTTGCATTTAGGTTTAATTTATTGTCCATTCTAACAGTCAAATGATATGCATGGAAAGTCACAGGTTTGATTGCAGAGATGTTTGTGTGTCTGTGTGTGTATATATACTTGCAAAACTTTATGTTGTGCTTTGTAGAAACAACATGCCGGACTGTAACAAGTTGCGAGTGAAGCTAAAGAGAATGCAAGGTGCCCGGGCGTACGCCTGCCAGTGTAGCTGGCACTCTACCTTCACACTGACTGAACTCAGAAACATTCCTAAGCTCAAGTGGGTTTGTGGCCAACACACCTCATGCTGAATCCCAAGTTGCGGCTATTCTGAAGGAATTTAAAAAAAATCTGGACATGCTCTACATTTAAAAGAAGATGCTGGCCGTTTTCTTTGGGTTTTTTTTTTTTTTTTTTTAGTATAGACAGTCACTGGAAATTTTGGGAATCAATGTCTTGACATGTTTCAGATCTGTTTGTGTGTTTTAACTGTTGTAGAATGTCATAAATACTTTTGTTTGTTTCAAAAGAGACCATTGAAAAATGTACATAGACAATCTGAAATGCTTTATTTTAAATTATTACATCTAAATGGTAAATAAATATTGTAGCACACATTCCTTGGAGAACACTTTTAATCAGAGCAGCAGCTTCAGCATTCACCAGTTAGCAACATCATCATAGTCATTGTCAGAAGATTCAGTCTCCTCTATTTCTGCAACATTTTCATAAGCGTCGTCAGATGATGTGCTGTCGTCATCTACAGAGAAAGAAAAGCAACTGCATTGATTCATGCAAAACACATTTAATAAACAAACAGACAGTAACCTTAATGAAACATTTTCTTGGCCTGGCTGTGTACTAGCTAACTGGAAGGCAGTAGCTCAAACAGCCATTCTTTACAAGCATGGTGACCCAAAAAGCATTTCTGGATTCTCAACCGAACTGTACACTTGGAAAGCCCACATGATATTTTTCCAATTGTCATCTGTCCACTTTTCTTTTGGCTGATAGAATAGGAATGCAATAGGCTCTTCTCCTATTGTACTGTAGTTCATACTTTACTGTTCTGTAATGCTTTTCTGCTAACATTGGTTGTAGAGTGGGTTGTTTGTGTTACTGACTTCATGTAAGCAGGAAAGCCTGACCAGTTAATATGGGGAAACGAAAATTATTGTTACTTATCAAGAATTCTTGTGTGGCAATTCATGTTCGTAATGTTTTTTTTTAATTAATTTTTAATTTATGTGTTTGCATTTGAGGTGGTAATATGTAGCATTCCTCCTACAATCTTACAGGTGGTGCACTCTAAACTATTCACGCATTTGCTATTCACACAGCCTCCTGTGTAGGAGGAGTTTGTTTAGAATTGTAATGAAATAAATAATAAAAGTGTGATACCTATTATAGAATCACAATACTAATCGAATGGGTACCTAGATACCATGATAATATTGTATCAGCAGGTCCCACGTGATTCCCATTCATACTGGCCAGTCTTGTGTGACATGTCTCAATAATATGACATTTTAACACACAGAGCTGCAACTTATTGCACAATTATTGCACAATTTTGTGTAAATTGTATAGTTATGTGGGAAAATAAATAAATAAATAAAGGTAAACATTAAATAAAGTTCTGTGTATGCATGATTTTACGCATTGGGCTGCATGTAAGAGCAGGAGGATGGGTGTTCCAGTTGGTGGAGATATCATTTAGTAGATTGTGCTTGTTTTAAATTGTATATTCCTAAATAATAAGTGAATGAGCCGTTATCTGGGACTAAGTCAGGCAAGAAAGACAGAACTTTAAGTAGAGATGTTGCTGCACATGGGAGTAGTACCTTGATGAGGAGAGTATGGCTGGGAAACACTTTTGTTTCCTGCCATCTGTGGTTTGGGTTGACTCAAGGGGGGCTGCTCAGGAAGTGATGGATCTCCCTCCACTTTAACACCAAAACAAGAAGAGAGGTAAAAAGTTATAAGCTGGAATATTTTTTTAGCATGTTAATTTTAATTGAAGATAAAATGTAAAGTAAGGCTAATTTTTAGGGTTTAGTAAAATCTTTGCTCACATGGCTGAAGACAAAGTTCAGGATTCATTTCTATGTTTTCGTAGCATTCCCCAGAGGATGTGCTCTCTGAATCAAACGAGTCTGCTGCTAAAGCAGAAAGTTTCACTTCAGTGTTCAATCAGGTTTTCAGTAGTGTTATCACTGGATAAAAAAGAACATTTTACTTACAGTCTATCTGGGCTGGTTTATGGTCATTGTGGAAAGGTGTCATCTGTACACAGTGCTCAGGAGCAAACTGGGTAACATCTTTAATAATGCAAATAATATAATTATTAGAATCTATTTTGCTTAATACACGATATGTAGGTGTTGAAGGGGCAATAGATAAGGTAAACATTTAAAAGTCTTAAACTATAAATCTGAGTAGCCAAATTTAAAAGTCTCCTTTTTTTATCAGTCCTGTGTCATGCCAACAGTAAAGCATCTTGAGACCATTAAAGTGTGTGGTTTCTTCTCAGACAAAAGAGTGGTCTCACTTTTTTTTCTCACAATTTTGCCTAAGAACACAGCCATGAATAAAGAATGGTACAAAAACTTCATACGAGAGCAAATTCTTCAGACCTTAATCCCATTGAGAACTTCTGGTCAATCCTTAAAAGCCAAGTGGACAAAGAAAAACCCACAAACTCTAACAAACTCCAAGCACAGATTATGCAAGAATAGGCTGCCATCAATCAGGATTTGGTACAGAAGTTGAATTACAGCATGAATGCCAGGTCGAATTATGCAGAGGCCTTGAAAAAAAGGGTCTTGAAAAGGAAGGGTCAATACTGCATACATTGACTCTTTGCATAAACTTAATGTAATTGTCAGTAAAAGCCTTTGACACTTATTAAATGCTTGTAATTATACTTTAGACAAAAAGCTCTAAAAACCTTGCAGCAGCAGACTTTGTGAAAATAAATATCTGTGTCATTCTCAAAACCTTTGGCCATGGGTGTACAATCAATCTTCAGACATCACACCCATAGACTTCTTAAGGGAATTGTTTTGAATATGAGCGTATGAGAGCTCAAATCAGCAGAAGGGCAAATCTGGTTCCACTCCTGTTTTTTTTTTCCTTTTAATCTTTACATGTCAACATTAAGTGAGATGCCAATCAGGTGCTTATTCCATTTTTAATGGTAGAAGTCTACTTATCTAGCATATTGACTTTGGCATTTCGATTCACTTTTTAATCGAATAGATCTATTAATTTGCAGTGGGTTTTCAGGTGCACAGCTTTCAAGTCATACAGTCTGAGCTTTGACTGGGCCATTCCAAAAATGGCCCAAAAAAGGTTTTATTCATTTTCAGTTTCAGTCTAACAGATGCCTGCATTCATTATTCCTTATACTGTATCTTATTAAAGTCCGTCATACCATAATGCTGCCAACCAACATGAGCACCATAAGTATGGTGTTCTTTGGGTTGCTGCACATGGGAGCAGTGTTGGGTGTAACGCGTTAGAGTACTTGAATTACTTTTTTGTTGTAACGAGTAATCTAACGTGTTAGGTCCGCCATTTAAGTACTCAGTTACTTAGTTATTTTTTTAAAAATGTGATCCGTTATTCAGACAATTTATGTAATCCGTGAGCCAGACAGCAGTCATTCCCAATCCGTTATTGTGTGTGTGTGTG
>JAOVVA010000048.1:14895515-14912829 GCA_028565275.1 Leiocassis micropogon
ATGGTTCGATTCCCTTTCTCGGGTCTGTTCCCTTCATGGGGTGTGCATGTTCTACCCATGTTTGATGGGTTTCCTCAAATTGGCCGTAGGGTGTGAATGTGTGACCTGTGATAAATTGGCAGCCCGTTCGGGGTGTACCACAGCTTGTGCCCTAAGTCCTGGGATAGTCTTGAGGCCCCTATGACACTGTATACAGGATAAAGCAGTATAGAGGATGAGTGAGTGAGTGAGTGAGTGACTGTGATTCCACTGCACTGGACACCGTGTCTGTTTTAAACTACACTCATTAGCTTTCCTAAACATTCCAGTAGGTGGCGCTTTACTCTCGGTTTCAGTTCCCTCATCTGATCTCCTGTGCTCTCGCATCCATGCAGTAGTCTTCCTTCTCGTGTGCACCTTCTTGCTACTTGAATGTGTTAAAATGCTCAGGTCTTTCTGAGAGATTTGAGCATTATTAGTTTGTCCGGTTTCGGGTTTTTCTCACAAACTGACGCTTAGATTAAAGGAGCTTAAGCAGTGTGTTAACATCACATTGTACTTATTATACACATTAGGGTGACGTGGGTTTTATTAAGAATGGCAGGACAAGGTTGTCTTCAAATTTGCATCAAATGTTGCTTGTTTAAAACGATAGATTCCAGAAGTAGTATAAGTGTAAATTACAGCGGGCTAATTCATTGATTTCGCCTCTGTAAGGATACTGGTTGTTAGATTTGTTAGTAGTAAACACTGTAAACTTTAATAAATGTTTGTTATTCAGCTGATTCTCCCTCGTGAGTGGTGAGTTTCCTCCCACAGTCCGAAGACATGCAGGGTTGACTAAATGGTGTCTATAATTGGTGGCTAGAGTGTGTGCACGCGCATGTCCCAAGCCCACTTAAGAAGGACAGTTTGAGGGGCGAGATACCTCTATGTAAAAAACAAAAGATGACGTAAATAAATGGAAGGTGAAAACCCATTGACAACTAAAGGACTAGTGCCCATGAATAATAAATAAAAATATAAAAAAATTGAGCTGTCAAGTGTCATGTTCATATTTTCACAATGTCAACTGTTGTTGTCAATTGTCACACTGTCGCCTTGCACCTCCAGGGTCCGGGTTCGATTCCCGTCTCTGTGTGCATGGAGTTTGCATGTTTCCCCCATGCTTGGTGGGTTTCCTCCCACACAAGATATGCAAGTTAGGCTAACTGGCATTCCCAAATTGCCTGTAGTGTGTGACTGTGTGTATGTGTGTGTGCCCTGCGATGGATTGGCACCCTGTCCAGGGTGTACCCTGCCTCGTGCCCTAAGCCTCCTGGGATAGGCTCCAGGTCCCCGCGACTCTAAATACAGGATAAAGTGGTATAGAAGATGAGTGAGTGAGTGAGTGAGTGAGTGAATTGAATAGTTGTGCTTATGTTAGCTAGTTGGCTTATGTCATGTCATATTCATGTTATCTCCCCAAAAAGTTTCTCACACAGCTTGTCCTGTTGTGTGTTCAGTGTTTTTGCGTTCGACATTAGATCCCAAAATGATCAATTGATTATTTTTTGGTTTTCACTCACGCAGTCTGTTATTAAACTATTGCTAATCACAAACTGCGCTAATCAGTCTACCTACTGTTTGTGTGGTACACAACACAAGACACAGGTTGTAAACAATTAATATATATATATTTTTTTGCTGTTCCTGAAAATTAGTATCTAACAATTACAAGGTGGATGACATTCATCCTTGAGCCCTTTCAGAGTTCTCAGTGACAGTCAGGTAAAGAAAACAAACAACAAAAAAAAAACACAGGTAAATAAGGAACATTATTTTCTTGCGATTCCTTGCCATTTGCACTTGTTAAATTCATCACCACCTTTTTATGTGAGCAATTTCAGAGTTTTAGATCGAGGAGCCAGACGACTCTCATAATTCTGACCACATGACAATGTGCTGGTTTTGGTGTCAGTTGAAAGCCAGACCTGCGGTCCACACAACAGCAGACACGCTGACATTTGGTACAGGATCAAACAAGTGCAAGCATTCTCAGGCGCTTTCAGCTCCTCTTGTCGAAGATTGGTCACACTACTGGACTTTTCTGCACTATTGCTCCTGTGTGTGCTGATCCTCCACCCCAGCCGAGCGCTAACACACTGTACAGTGCCGGTAGCTTATACGGAGATGATCAGGTGACACACAAATGCAGAATAGTTGGAGCTCAACATTACGGTCAAAACATCTACACAATAAAATGGACTAAGAGGCTAAGATTAGACAGACATTACACAGTAGTTCCTCAGGTCCGTGGTTATTTAAAGGTAAAATCACAATACAAATTAATTGCAATGGAACATGCTTGCCCTTTGAGATTCATTTTCTCATTGCATATCAAGGTAAAGATCTAGAGCAGTCTTGACCCTATATTCAAAAATCACTTAATTTCCCTTTTTTATCTCAGTTCAGGAAAAGTATGTTATTGAGAGACAAAGTTAACAAAGCTAACGAAAGCAAATGAATCTCACATGTTCAACTGTAATTCTACCTGAAGCCTGTGCTCTCAATTATACATTAGCATAGCTAGATCATAACAGTCTTACAATATTAGAAATTAAACATTATACCCATATATAATTTTAAAGTATTAGTGCATGTAGTCAGGTGTGATTCAAAAATAAAACAAGCCAAGGTCATGTGAAGGTTACTTCCTAATAATGCTCTGCATCCCTATTTCTGTTTGAGATATGAGTGTGACCACACAGGTATCAAGTGTAGCTCACTCTGATAAGTGTACATTGAAGGATGACATCAGCTCCTGGCGATGTTTAGTGCCCAAGCCTGCGTCAAGTGCTGAAATACAGTGCAGAGCCAACAAGAGCTACTGGTAAATTCTCTTAGGACGGCACTGTGAACGGGGACATCTAGACTCTATCTTTTGATTAAAAAAAATAATAAACCCTATATATTTTTTTTATATTTAAGCAGATCTGTGTTTATTCTATGCATTTGAAGTTTCTAAATATAAAGGCAAATCTCAAGTTGGAAATCTATCATTTATAATAAGCCAAAAAATGGCTTTTATAGGTTCAATAATTTCTACCAAAAAATATTTAAGAAGGCACTGTGGCAATGAAGGCCTTTGTCAGGTTATATTTTGGGAATTACGATCTACATCACCATCAAGTTTTAAATTCTATACATTTAAAAACTTGCTACAACTGGAACACGTCTGATTTGTCATTAGCAACGAGTATTATTATAAAGCATAAACTAACAGGAAGAGAAACTTTTACATATAAACCTATCAAAATATGCATCTTTCTTTCTTTCGACCTTTCTTTCTATCTCTCTCTCTTCTGCTGTCCTTTCTTCAGCACCAAAACAGCTGAGTGAACTCCTCCCTGTGGAAAAAGCAGTGTCATTGCAGAGTCTACAGTTCATTGGTAAAATGGAAAGAATTGGGAAGAAATCAGGCGAGAAAGAAAACAAGACAATAAAATCAGCTGTCCATAGAGCTTGAAATTAGCAAATAAGCTTACTGTCTTTACACAAGCATTTAAAAGTGTGCACTGGAACAAAAAAGTTACAGCACCGGGCCATTTCTGCTCTCCAGGGTGGAGTCAGATTTGAAGCGCATGGGACAAAGAACACTGTGATTAACTTGGGAGAGTATTGGATACAGGGTGGTACATGTGGTTACGTGTTTGGTATAAATGCATCCGTCCATCAACGCACCTTGTTGTTTCCTGGTCAGCGTCACTGTGGTTTGAAATAACTTTTTGTTTATATTTTGGGGAAAATTAACCACTAAACTGATTAGAAAATTTTATAGACGTGTACAAACTAAATTAGCTGGGGTTAGCAGGTAGGATTGGTCAACCTTTCTGCTGGAGATATCAGAATCCTGCTCAAAAGTTGTGTTAAATCGAACCTGCAAAATGAGCTCAGTGAGAGTAATTTTTTGTGAAAGCAATCAGCATTTGTGACGCATTTTATCTATCGATCTATCTATCGATCTTATAGTGTCTACGCTTCTAAGGAAAATTTTCAGGCCGTTTCCCTTTATGTTGTTCCGAAAAAAATAAAATCACCATTCACAGAATTTGCTCATTTCAAACCCTTTGAAGGAAAAACACGACACCACAACACTGTGACCGTAACTTAAGATAATATTCCTAAAATAACAAAAAGCGAAGGTTCCCTCCTCTCAGTCACTGCTATCGTCTTCGTCCTCATCCTCGGAGATGTTGTTGGTGCGGCTGTACGAGTTCGAGCGTTGGGGCAGAGTCGCCCCTGTGGAGAGCTGCTCATAGCAGTACTCACAAACACGCACAGGCTTGGATGATTGGCTGGGCAACAGGAACTTCTTCTCAGAGCAAGGGCCACACACGACAAAACCACACTTTCTGCAGTGGTGGCGTCTACTGACCGGCGTGAACTTCACCTTTTGGCACCGCATGCACACTGATGCCTCGGAGTCGGGCACCCAGACAGCAGCGTGCTCCCCTGTGGGGGATTTACCGCTCTTCTCCAGCAGGTCTGACACACACTTGTTGATGTGATTCATCCACTCTGACTTCTCGGTGGCTGTGGCGGCGTACACCGCAAACGACTTGGTTGGTGTTTTGATGAGCCAGCCGTTGCGCAGCTCGCCCTCATCGGCCACCGTGTCGATAGTAACGCTCTCTAGTGGGATGATGTGCTGCTTGTTGTACTTCTTCTTCTGGATGACGATGTTGCCGTACACCAAAATGTCATTGAAGAGGAAGAACTGCCGGGCCTTGGGCTTTTTGCGGCACAGCTTGGTCAGCACGCCCTCCCCGATAAGCACACGGCCCGGGATGGCCAGTGGTTGGCCAGCTGTGCCGAAGCAGCCCTCCACAACCGCAATGCGCTTGGAGTTAGCTTCGCTATTCGCCAAGCGATCCACCATTTTTAGTAACCTAAAAAAAAAGAGGGACAATGTTATACATGCACTTGAGTTAGTACTACATTGTATTTAATGATTCAGTATTCTTCTAGCACATTTTTAAGCTAGCTTTAATATCATTTCTTATATTTTACATTTTTATATCTAGCTATAATCAATAAGAAGCTTAATATGTATCCAGACCATGATAAGAACAAGATGTAAAAACACAATTTAAAACATAAATCAATTCAATTGGGTTCACAATTTATCCAAAGACTCGTTAACCACTAAAAAGCAGAAGAAGATTTAAAATTACTGCAATTATCTTAAGAAGTGTCCAACACATTTTTAAAAGGACCTGAAAGGACAGTGCTGAACTGATGGTCTCCGCTGAAGGCAGTGGAACACCAAAACTGCTGTTTTTGCTACACAGTGAAGAACAGGCAACTGACCAGTGTTTCTTGTTGGCCAGGTGGGCCTTTTTCGACTGAGTGTTTAAACAATTAACAGACCTCAATGTCTACGTCTGGTTTTAGCTCTGGGTATTGCTAGTTAAGACTGCAAAATGATAAACCAATATGAAGACCAGAGAGCGGTCAGTGGAAGAAAACCAAGACATTTTGAAGAGATAAGGAAAAAAAAAAAATACACTGCTTAATCAAAAAAGTATCCAATTCAGAACAGTCAAATTATTGACGAGCACCAAGCAAAGAAACCATTAACGGTCCTGTCCTCGGCTGATGCAGACAGTTGTTCTCTGAGGATTGGTGACTTCAGTCGCTCGATAGTTCAGAACTGGAGTTTCCTACAGTCTACCTGAGCCTCCAATAACAAACAGGACTCCATTTTAACTTAAACACATCTCCTGTTACATTGAACTTCCAGTCTTTCATAGTATGATGCAGATCAATCCCTGCTATCTGTTTCACCCAAATAAGTATGGGTTCCCTGTTGAGTATGGTTCCTGGTTTCTTCCTATCACCATCTCAGGAAGTTTTTCCTTGCCACTGTCGCCGTCGTCCTCGGCTTGCTCATCAGGGACTATCATATCATTTTGATTCATACACGTTCACATCTCATACAAACTCAAATAATTGTTTTGATTGTGTAAAGCTGCTTTTCCAATTGTTAAAAGCGCTATACAAATAAATTTGAATTGAAATTGAATTGAATTAAAATGACTTAAACCGAGTTAAAAAGACGTCCAGTGCATTACTAAAAGCCGGAAGGATAGTGTCGAACTATCAACTTCAAAGAGAAGTTTTGATCCAAGTAGAAATCACAGCTAAGTTTAAGAGTGAAAGTAAGAGAATTTCAACACACACAATATGACAATGAACTCACAGGATTGGAAATAAACAGTTGTGTGGCCATAAGAAAACCACTTCTTATTGACACTAATGTGGGGAACAAAAAGGTTTAAATTTGCTACAGAGTATAAAGATTGGACTTTGGAGTAATGGAAAAGGTCAGGGGATCTAATAAGCTCAGACTGATCCTATTCCAGAGTGATGGGTTCATCAGGGTAAGGGAATCATGCATAGTGCCCCTGGTACAAGCCTCTGGAGACAGTGTTATGATATGGGGTTAATTCAGTTGGTCAGGTCTAGACTCAGCAACGTTGTGCGTCAATAACATGATGTCAGCCGATGATTTGAATGTACTGAATGACCAGGTTTTCACATCTATTGATGTTTTCCTCGCTAGTGACACAGGAAAATTGTGACCGTCGTTCTGAGAGCATGACGAATCAATTTCACACATGAATTGGACCACCACACTGTGCTCTGCAATCAAAGCTAAAAGCAGTCGAAAGAAATCTAAAAGTGTGCAATTTTTGGCCAGGCAGTGTAATACAAGAAAGAAAAAAACTAAAGGATTTCTAAATGCAACAGAAATTCATTGCTAATCTGAGTTCAGTCTGCTAAAAGTTACTACAGAGTTTGAAAGCTGTTCATCATTCCCCTTTTTAGTCATGACGATTTTAATTTCAGTATGTGGTAATCAACATCAACTTTCAACATCAATCACAAATCCTACGCCTAAAAGGAGAAAGTGTTTCATCTTCAGTGCACAGTGTTTTCACCAAATCTCCACTTCTTGCAACATAACTGTCCACAAAATAATGAGGAAAAGACCTGTGAATGCTGTTCTTTGCACACGGTAGACAGAAAAATCTTCTACATCGAAAATATCATACTTATCTGACCTTTCACACCTTATCCAATACCCTGAAGTACTAATGTTTTCAAATTAAAAACAAAACCATTTAGGGGGAGTCCCACCAGTTGGCAATGCAAGTCACAGTGCACTACTGCTCGTGTGTCTCTCAATCTGGGTTTGGATTAGAGTTTGACCTTTTCACTGCCACTTCACTGATCATCATTTCTAGTCTTCTAGAACTTTTAGTTCCACTTTCTACTGAGCTTATTTCATGTTTCTGATCCCGTGCCTGGGATAAAAAAAATTAATTCAGTTGATTCGATAAGCCTACAGGTAGCTGAACTATTTACACATTTTCATCCTGTGTGGTAGGACTGAATTATTTGCCAAGTTTGTTTAGAAATAAAAATTATGGTAGATAACGAGATATGTGCTGCTCAATAAAAAATAGAGCTTTTTTGATAAATTTCATTTAAAGTTAAGTGTTAAACTCTTGTATTTGAATTTTTTAATCAATCAATATAATTAATCATTAAACTTTGAACAAAGGTTTAAAATTGTAACATATATTAAAACATTGGAATATTTATAAAATTGTGATTATATACAGAATCGCAATTTTACTTGAATCGGCACCCAGGTTTTTTTTTTTATAATATAGTACAGGTGGTGACGGGTAATTTCCATCCCTAGTGTCTATGTACTGTAGCATACACAAGAATGAAATAGACACCCAGTGACCATTTTTTTGAGCAAATAAGGTTATTAATCCATGATTTAAAAATGCTGTTGACTTTTGTTTAGTGGCTTTAAGAGCAACAACTCGCCCAGGCATAGAATGAGTGGTTTGTTCTACACGTATCTTCACACAGCACAAAGACGTCTTTCACAAAGCCCAGGGTGACCAGGTTGTGACTCCAATGACGTTTTGCCCTTTTCTTTAAAGTGCACTATAATTTTGTTAACAGTCCCAGCCATTTGTCTCTGGGACAGTCCATCTTCAGATTGGTCAACAATCTGGGCCTCTTTGAAAGTCAGGTTTCTTTCCAAAAAAAAAAAAAAAAAAAAAAAAGCATGGCAAAACATTCTGCTGCATATATTTTATCATGAAACTACAGTGCCTTGCGAAAGTATTCACACCCCTTGAACTTTTCCACATTTTGTCACATTACAAACACAATGTAAATGTATTTTATTGGGATTTTATGTGATAGACCAGCACAAAGTGGCACATAACTGAATTAGAAGGAAAATTATAAATGTATTTCAAAGTTTTTACAAACGCATATCTAAAAAGTGTGCCATGCATTTGTATTTAGCCCGCTTTACTCTGATACCCCTAACTAAAATCCAGTGAAACCAATTGCCTTCGGAACTGGTTGCAAAAAAATTATCATTTTCCTTCCACCTCACAATATGTGCCACTTTGTCAATCACAGAATATCCCAATAAAATACAATTACGTTTGTCGTTGTAACGTGACAAAATGTGGAAAGGTTCAGGGGGTATGAATACTTTTGCAAGGCACTGTATGCGTGTATAAGTTATGTTGCTGATGTAAATCTACTGTACCCCATCAAACCACCACAATCACCACTACCACCACCGCCGTAGCAGAATTTTTCTGTTAGAAAAAAAGTTGTTCCCACATGGCACACAAGTGGTCAAATGTTGCACAAGAAGCTGATTTGACAACAGGATTGCACATGCCCCTTGCACAAAGCATGTTTGCTACATAAAGCCTAGTTTGATCATAGCACATTCCTTTTATGTTTGTATAACACAGTAATAATTTAAAAGGATTTTGTTGCTTTGGTTTGTAGTGAAAAAAGCAGCAGCATTTCTAAGGTGAGGAAATGAAGTTTTGTCAGATCATAATCAATTCTATGCTCATGATGTCTATATTGTCTTTATGTGCATCCAGGGAATAATTTAACAAGCATCTCCTGAAGTAATAAAGTAATAGAGTAATAGAAGTACATATAAGCTTTCCATCAGGCTTCAAGAGGAAATGGTGAGGACACGCCTCTTTCTTCTTAAAGACTCAAATTTACACTTAAAATGAGTAAAGGAAATCCCCCTTTTGATTAGTTTTGGTAAAAATCTAAGGGCAATCTGTCTGAAACCAGGTGCTCTCGGCCTCTCACCCCAACCCCCCCCCCCTCCCCCAAATGCACTAGAAATATGAAATATGTATATTTTTTAGTCTCTGTATTGTAGGCCTGTATTGTATAGTATTTGCACTGTAAGGGTTTTATTTGTATTGCATTTTCTTAATATCATGAGTAGCATTCTACACAATCCAGAAAGCAAGGCTAGGATTGTATAAAAAAATAAAAATAAATGTAAAAAAGATCCTTACAGACGTTGGTGCTCCCACACCGATTCATTTCAGTTCACTCATCAACGTAATGGAAAAATGAATGAGTTTTAATCGCACTTCTTAAACAACACCACAATCAAACTCTGAGTGCACCCACACAGGTACATGTACAGGCTTGCTTCCAAAACTCTTAGTCTGTTATGTTTCATGCAGTGCGCAGGATGATGATAGGAAACATTTCTCTTCTTTTTAGAGTTCAGGTCAGAGGAGGCCTAAGTAGTGCTCATCACAAGAGTGATAATGATGTTAATTAGTGTTATTACGTAATGTCTGGGTCTGAACTGAGGAGGCTGCAAACTGTATTCCAGTAATCCAGGAGCCGTTCTGCCTGCATTCAGGACAACACATTGTGGAGGCAGAAATAAAAGTGGACAACAAACTAACTCAAAGAGAAATAAAGGTTGATTTGTGCATTACACTGTGTGGTTAAGGTTGTATTATAGGTGTGCGTCCAGTTCGTGTTACTGCACAGGTAATATAAACACCTAAATTCGGCTCACTGCAACTTTAAATCGATATATGTTCAAGCACAAAAATACTAAGGGAATTTCATTTACCACTTTTATATATTTTTTTTCCTAACAGCAAATTTTGATGGTTGAAGGCAAAGAAACCTTTCCTTCTGCAAAACTCACAAAGAAGGCAGCTATTTTCAAAGATGAACAGTCATATAAATTTGCTGGAAAACCCAATGGAGCTCACCACATATAACTCAGTCATATAAATGACAATTTTCCATCTGCAGCTCCTCTCCTCAACCAAGTCAAGGCAAATGTGAAACAAGATATGTGGTGACAAGAATCTCCACACAGTTGACTCACTTCCCTCTCTCTAACGACATGAAAGTAACACATGGTAAACCAGTCAACCCTGAGACCTGGGCCGTAGAAACGTAAACACACACAAAGCAAATCAAACCTCCAGGAACCTGAAGGGATAGCATGATACCAGTTTTCTTTTCCAATACAGGGGAAAAAAGCCAACCTGAGCATCAGTGTTTTAAAAGATTTCAAATTAAATTTTTACATTGAAGCACAGTGTAAAAATGTAATCATACATATAAATATAATTGTTTAATTATAAATGTCATAATAAGCATAAATACAATCTTAACTAAAGAAATACTAGACAAATTTCCTATAGTTTTAGTTCCAAAAATGTACTTAATATCTAAATCCAGTCTTTTATATTTGTTACAATATCTGATATTTGACATGATCGCTCTAATATCTGAGCCACCATTTTGTGCTGGCCTGATAGACACACTGCGATCAGTTCACCTCCATCTCTAGATGTGTGCATGATGATTTCAGTATTTATAGTTGTACAGAATAAGATAAGTAAAGTATAAGACATGACCAAGCATGCTGTTCTAGTGAAAATTATTTTCCTATGAGCACACATCTAGTAAACAATGTTATTTTAAAGCAACTGACCAATTTACCATCATTTTTTTAAGTTAAAAAAGTACAAAGTGGTGGAAAACTGGCTCTGATACTCCAAAGTATAATTTAACATTCCATACATGCTAAATAAATGGTTATCTAGAGAAAACTATGCCACCGGGCAAAGGAAAATATTAAATATATCAATGTAAAAACACTATGATATGCATCACTTGGTATCATCAATATAGTTGTTGCCTCGTTTACACCAGGAACTTTAACTTGCAGCTAAAGGAATTACCGGCAGGACTAAAAAGTATGTACTCCATATTAGAGTATGCAGAAGTAAAAACACATCTAAGCCTACAGAGAAATGCACCAATCAGCCGCATCATTAAAAGCAAGTGGCAGCTTTGGTGGTGCTAGGGCTTGAACCCCCAACCTTCCAATCAGTAATGCAGAGCCTTAACCGTTTGAGCCACCACTCATTTAAATCATTACTCCAAAGTTGGATTTCCAGTGTTGAGCCCAAATACTTTAAATACTCAAAACTTCACATATAATCATTTCATAAATCAACATATTTAGTAATATTTTAGAATATTTCGTTATAATTAAGCACCAAGTTGCTTGGACTGAATTTCTAAATATTTTCATCATTGATGAACAAAATGTATTCTATTTTTTTAAGTTTGATTAATTTGACATAATTGAGTGCACAGTGAAGGCCACAGTAATGTAACAGCCACCACCAAAAGCGAGAAGCAGAAGTGGAACTGGCATTTTCACTGAAGCGCACTGTAGTCTTTAGAGATGCTGTTTCCCCTGTGTCTCTCTTCACGTAGAAGCCTATAACTGGAGTACGCTCTTTCTTGTGGGCTATAAAGCTTTAAACCACAGAGCTGGTGAATTCTTGCTTCTTGCTGACTTGTCAGAAAGTAATGGTGGAACTCTTCTACAATTCTCCTCAAAGAACATGAAATTCTGCTCTGACATTGATTTATTTTCTATACCGCCCATCCTGTACAGGGTCGCTTGAGGTCTGGAGCCTTCAGGCACATGCGCACATCCACACACTCCTTCATATTACTACTGACAATTAACCTAATCTGAATGTCTTTGGACTGTGAGAGGAAACTAGAGTACCCAGAGAACACCCACCAAGTATGCAAACTTCACCCACAGACCCGTGGCAGTCGAACCCGAGGCAGTCGAACCCGAGGAGGTCGAACCTTCAATGCTGGAGATGTGAGGCCACAAAGCGAACCTCTACGTCACACTGCCACAACAGTGTATTTCTTGCTTTTAATACTCCAAAACCTGCAAGAAAAACAGCTGTTTGAAATAACTAAGTTTTAGTTCTACTGAATCAAATCAACAGTCTCCATATGACTTACACCTCTTTCATCAACCAGTAATCTAGAAAAGTAGTCAAGTCACATTTTCCATAGATGAAGTAAAAACTGTTTCAGGACATCACTATTTGTGAGGTCAGATGTGCCTCTCTGTATTGCCATGTACCACGAATCTGACTCCAAACTAGTTGAGTGAATATGAATGGACATTCAATCCAAATGGGAAAAATGCAATACAGTTTGGACACATTGGAGCATTTCTTAAATCATCCTTTTTATATTAAACATTTGCAAAACTTTAAGTCCCTTTCTCAAAACGATTAATATAACCAGCACAACACAACAGATTACCTGCAAAAGCAAATATTTATGTCAATGAACAGGTCAGAGCCATTAGAATGACTCACAGCAAGGTGGTCACAAGACTTAGTCATCTGGTCAGTATAACAGCGGTCTCTGCGAGGATTCTCTGATCAAAACTATGGCTAAGATGTGATGACAATGATTGAAAATGCACAAAGCCACACTTTGTCTGTATGACATATAGTAGTTACAGCAGTACAAAGTTGCACATTACTGTATATGAAAAACTGATTGCAAGAGATTTGACCAGATTAATCTTTATGATTTTTACTGATTGTACCAAATCTGTTTACTAGTCTAATTTTGTACAATCAGTATGTAAATATTCTCAGTCACCCAGGTGAGGTTATCTGGCCGGTGAATCATGTCGAACGTTTCATTACTCCTCCAA
Source organism: Leiocassis micropogon (assembly GCA_028565275.1). Taxonomy (NCBI): domain Eukaryota; kingdom Metazoa; phylum Chordata; class Actinopteri; order Siluriformes; family Bagridae; genus Leiocassis; species Leiocassis micropogon. The sequence goes on from JAOVVA010000048.1 coordinate 14,908,435, forward strand.
GTAGCTTCTAGTGAAACGTTTCTACCAAACAAGAAAGAAGTCCAGGTGACATGATTCACCTTCCAGATAACCTCACCTGGATGACTGAAAATGTTTACAGACTGATTATCCAAAATTAGACTGGTAAACATGGGAAACATCCCTTAGATAGAAACGTACATGCAGCACAGGATGGGAAATTACGCTGCTGTTATTCAACACTTCCTGACTTTCCTGTCTGTCAGGCCACAGGTCTTCTTTGAACCTGAGCGGGCATTCAATTTACGAAACATCTATCAAAACAAAGTCTAATAGAAATGTCTAGAAAATATGCTAAGTATGCTTGACTGGTTCAAACAATTTGCATGTAATAAAAATACAACACTTTTTAATGTATTAATAATGTTTTGATAATGTTTTAATGCAATAAATTAATGTTTTGGGTAACGAGACTATAACTGAAGATAAATGAATAAACGATTGGCCAGGGTAAGTATCTAAAGGTGCTTATTATATAGATGGAAAATACATTTATGTGCAAAATGAATAAATATATAATTCTATTTCCAAATGATGATTAAAAAAAAGTGTCTTAATCACCAGACATATGACTAAAATATGCCTTAAATTAACTAATTACGATGATCATAATACGATTTTCCCCGGCATACAAGGAGGAACTAAAAAAATAAGTTCCTGTCAGATAATGTACAGTGGAGATTTCCTGCATTTTGTGCAAGTCATCACAAGTTCCTTTCTCAGGCCTTTCCCCCGCCTCTTACAGCTTTCAACAGATTGGCTCAGGACTGACGGGGAACGAATGCTCAGGAAATCGTGCGAATGATTCCGTGTGTGAACAAATCCCTGCATACACTGAGTAATCTCTTTGCCTCTCCCCATGTGACATCTTGCTGAACCAGTTCTGGATTAATTATTTTTTTTAAATCATCCGAAAGCAATCAGCATAAAATGACATTATAGTAAAAACATTGTGTTTTTTTTCCCTTAAGGCTGTGTGTGTGTGTGAGAGCAGTGTTCGGGGAGTCGGGTTAGAGAGCAGCAGCAGGTGCAGAGCAGAACATCCTCTCTCTGTAGAATGCTGATGCATCATTAAACTCCCAGCAGACAGCTGATACATCAAGGACTCTCCTATCACTACGAGCAACAAGCTGAAGCGTCTAACACATGACCAGGAAGCGATCGGTCAGGAGTCCATCATCGAAAGTGTCCAAGCATTTCCAAAATACTGATCAATGACTTAACATGTAGCTGCTTAAGTATTAGTTATAGGTGCTGGTGATCTTCACATTAAGCATCTACTCAATACCATTTTTACTTTTTATTTCTTTCTCATTATTTTTAACGTTGTGGAACGTCCACAAAAGTTACTTCGTGTTATCACTTACGTCAAAGCAGATATAAAGTTCTTACCTCATCAGTGTTCCTTTTTTTCCTGATTTTAAAAACACAGAAAATGCTGACATTACTAAGAAACCACAAATTCACAAACACCGTTCTAAAGACTTTTCCTGTCAGAAACTTTCAATGAACAGATTTACCTCTGATGCTTGCACAGAGACCGTCTCCAAAAATGCGAAATAAACGTCTTGTCACAGAAACTTTCGCAGTATCAGTGAAACAGACAAGTCCTTGTGTACATTCTTGCTATGGAAACTAACATAGTAAACCAAGTTTGACAAATTTCCAGGTTCATCCAGCTCCAGTAAACAAACTAGTGGTGTGACTCAGATAACATACTTCTGTCCTATTCTAGACTGTCGCTGAGTAATAAAACAAACCGGTTTCCTCATTATGGTTAGTTTTTATTTCATTTCAAAAACGTCTCATTGCCCTTTTCATATAAATTTTCCACTAAATATTTCTGAATGTAAAGTCAATGTTTTAACAGGGATTAAAAATCACTAAAAGTAAAACAGACAGAGTTCTTAAGTGTGTCAAACATGGCTGTGTGTAAAATCCCTCAATATTTTACAGCTGACTTGAAAACCTGAGCGTCAAGGCTGCTTTGGCTCTGATGCATCATATAAGCCATATTAACTGGGGTACATTCTATGTCAATGTTTTTGTCGTAATTTGTTTACCTTGAAATTGCTGATAATGTTTGCTGTGTCTGCTTTTCAGTTGAGGTTCTGGTGTTTGCAAAATCTTCTTCTTTGTCTTTCGGCTGTTCCCTTTCAGGGGTCGCCACAGTGAATCATCTGCCTCCATCTAACCCTATCCTCTGCTATGGGAAGCCAAACACATCAAAAGTGGGTGTTTGGCTTCCCATACTCTGTATCCTCTTCTCTCACACCAACTAATTTCATGTCCTCTCTCACAGCATCCATAAATCTTATCTTTGGTCTTCCTCTAGACCTCCTGCTTGGCAGTTCCAACCCCAGCATCCTTTTATATTCACAATCTCTAATGTTAACAACTACATGTTTTTATGTATTTGTAAACATACTCACTTACTCATCGTCTATATCGCTTTATCCTGTATTCAGGGTCGCAGGGGGCCTGGGGCCTGGAGCCTATCCCAGGTGACTTTGGACAGGGCGCGAACTACACACTGGACAGGGTGTTGATCCATAACAGGGCACACACACGTACACAAACTCACACACTAATTCACACACTATGGGCAATTTGTGAACGGCAATTAGCCTAATCTGCAGGTCCTTGGACTGTGGGAGGAAACTAGAGTACACGGAGGAAACCGGAGTACACGGAGAAAACCGGAGTACACGGAGAAAACCCACGAAGAACGGGGGAGAACATGCAAATTCCATGTGCACAGAGGCGGGAATTGAACCTGGCCGGTAATCGAACCCGGACACTGGAGGTGCAAGGCAACAGTGCTAACCACCGTGCTGACTCCTAAACTATTACAGAAAAATATTTTTAATTACATTTCGATTTTCCTTTTTACATTTTAGTATGTTACCAAGAGAGCACCAACCTGTATGTCAAAGATATCCCAATGCATACTAAAAAAATCCTGTCCTTAATAAGTGCCGTATGTATTTGCATGTGTCTCTGAAAAAAATATTAAACCTATTTTTAAGGTCTCTTGAGTATAGACCTAAGAGACCTTAAAGCTGTATTTTATACAATAGAGTAATGACATCTACTTTGCCTATAACACAGAAGCTCAGTATTGAAACAGCTTTGAAACTAGCAGATGTGTTACACTGAAAGAATCTGAACCATTGTCTCGTATATTGAGAAAGAACATTGTGTGCCTCTAATTATCGAATGACTTATACAGCTAATTTTGTTTTAAATCTTTTGGGTGTACAAGTTTCGCAGTGAGCGTGTACAACATAATGCTGCTCACAATGCTTCTTTTTATCTTCCTCGTGTATTGTCAAGAGAAAGGTGAGAAACACAACTCAAGAATACAGATGAGCTAAAGACTGCTATGAAAGCAACCTGGTTTTCTGATACCCTCCATGCTGCATTGATGCAGTTATTGATTTTAAATGAGTTCTGACCAAGTACTGAGTGCATTCATTAACATTTCTGTATTAGAAATCATTTTGACTGATCTTAGGGAATATTTATAATTTATTTTGGCAAAATGACTTCGGCACATTTTTAGGAGTAAGTCATGCTGTGTCCACTATGCTGTCTTCACTCTCTTTCTTCTTCTGTACCTCCAAAGCCATCCTAAAAGACCACCATCCAATGTTGTCTAGCTATACTATCCTCAGCAACCACCTTACAGTCTCTAATCTTGACGATTGTTTAAAAAAAGAGAAAAAAAACCTACATAAATAAAATTGAATGAATCTACTTCATTTTGCATCTCCTACATAGCAAACAGTCCACCTCAGTACATCTTCCACCATTCTTATGTCACCTTGTGTTCCACTTTCTTCTTAAAATACGTATTCACCACGGTCATTTTCATCCTTTTTGCAAAATTCACAATAATCTGTCCTTCCACAATCCTCTTCTGGACCACATACCCATCCCTCACCTCCTCATCACTTCTATTCCCTACTCTAACATGACCATTAAGATCAGCTCTAGGGCTGCAACAACTAATCGATAAAATCGATAATTATCGATAATGAAATTCGTTCTCAACAAATGCCGTTATCGATTAGTTGGGCTGCTCACGTCACTGAGGAGCACGACCACCAGATGCACAAATACACAAGATACACACAGATACACAGCCGCTCGCACAAAGGAGGTTACAAAAGCGTCTGCAGGAAAAAGCGTGCGCCCCGAGTCCTCCAAGGTATGGGAGCAATTTACATTAAACGCCTCTAAGAAGACGGTAACCTGCACGCTATGCAAGACCGAGCTTTCATGGCATGGCAGTACCACAGTCGCGCTAGATCTGTTCACTTGCTACTCGCTAGCATCACATTGCGCAATCACCTCATGAGCAATAGTGATTAG
>JAOVVA010000048.1:14920882-14936554 GCA_028565275.1 Leiocassis micropogon
AATAGTTATAAAGTTAGCAAAGTTAGTTATAGACCAGACTAAATTTTTTTTAGCAAAAGTCAGGTTTTCCCAGGAAAAAAAAGAAAAAAAAATTATGAAAATGACTCATTTTTACACACAAAACAATAAAACTAAGAACGCAGTTCTTTAAAGTGTGTAAACCGCCAAAAGTGAGGATATGGGAGTGAGGGACACTGGATATGGTGTTAGGTCAGTGTGTTTCAACAAACAGTTCCGCTATTATCTAGCCTGCTAGCGAAATGACACTCCTTATTTATATTCCCCCAAATGTTGCACATTTTTGTTTACTAAGCTGTCGGAAATAGTGTTAGACAACCTGTTTTAGGTTATGTAGATATAACCCACCCGAATACAATGACAAAAGTTTGCAACAACCTGTCGTCATGTCATTTAGCTGCAAGCTAACCTATAAACATCAGCTCAAAGCCTTAGCTTTGTCTAACTAAAAATTGTGAATTACGCACTGTTAGAGGCTAAGTCTGCAGAACATTTTCTAGAGTTTTCTACTACTATATGGTGGTTGGGTGGGCAGTAAGAGCTGGTAGACGGAGAAGCCTGAGCCGAATGAAACAAGCATTTGAGCTAGCAAGTTATAAACTCACCCAGCACTGTAGTGTGTGTAACCCGCGGGGGAAGCCGAGCACGCAGGCAGGCAGCGCTTTCTCTTACACCTAGGAGCGTTTTAAAAACAGAGAAGTAAATATAATCCAAGTTGAACTTGCAGGTAATCCGTAAACTTTTATCCCGTCTTAACTTCCCTGCCGCTGTCGGTGCGGCTGAATGCAATGTGATCAACAACAATATGGCTGAGTGTAGTGAAGAGAAGGGAAAGAGCGACACACACTCTCTCAGTATGAGAGAATGAACTGCTCCTGCTCCTTCTGCTACACACTGATCCCTAACCCCAAACCAGTGTCATTGCACAGAAACAGATTCCTACCTCTACTACATTTATGCAAAAAACGAGGTTTACTGTTTTTTTTAATACCCTTTTAAAGCCTTTGTGGTAAACTCACACACTATGTGGATTTCATACACAGACATCCAAGAAGTACTGTACATACGCACCCATAGTTTTATGATTCAGATTCAAAGTTCAAATGTATGTGTATGGATAATGGACATTGTGGCAAAGCAGCTTTACAGAAATACAAATTCAGGATATTATACTGGAATTCCTTCGGGATCAAAAGTGTCTGTCTGTCTGTCTTTCTACATATCTATCTATTAAATGAGACATGTATACATTTTAGCTTTATCAGTTTGTTCCTATTGAGCAAGCTAGAGGACACTCACATTTAAAAACTTCATCAAACTACATGAGTAAAAAAAACCTCGAAAAGATATAGTAAACCACCAGAGAGAGACAGTGGCAGGGGAGACAGGAAGGGAAGGAATGACAAATGGGGTAATAAAATGTATATACTGTACGCACCAACATGTGTAACATTTGTGAGCAAATAAGTTTTAACTACACCTCCAGAGTCCGGGTTCAATTCCCACCTCAGGTCTGTGTGCGTGGAGTTTGCATTAATTGGCGTTCCTAAATTGCCCGTAGTGTGTGAATGATTGTGTAAGTGTGTGCGTATGTGTGTGCCCTGCGATGGATTGGCATCCTGTCCACGGTGGATGATTTCACTGTTAATTCCGCCAAGTCTCCTGGAATAGGCTCCAGGCCCCCCGTGAGCCTGTATTAACAATGAGTGATGTAGTGAGAGGGTTGAGAGTTAGATTCCCATCTAGGGTCTGTGTGTGGGGAGCATGTTGGTGGGTTTCTTCCAGGTACTCCAGTTTCCTCCTACAGTCTAAAGACTAAACATTATTAACATTTTGTTGAATTCTACCATTTTGTCAAATATTTTATTGAACACCTTTAATAGGATGTTCTGAACAGACCTTCAAACAGCATGAAGATGAATCTTTCAGAAAGACCAGGTCATGACTCCATTGAGGGACTTTACTTTAACTTGAACTATAATTCTGTCAATAGTAGAGAAGAGTTTTTCTAGATTCCTAACAATATAACTGATTCCTTACGAGTCATGTTAATATTTAGCCATGTATAACTATGTAATCTAACTTTAGGTTGTTTTTTTGTTGTTGTTTGTTTGTTTGTTTTACAATATTGTACACAATTAATGCATAAGGATTCACTCCCTTAAACTATTCAACATCAAAATTTTATAGCCTATCCTGGAATTTTTGTAATTAAGATTACATGTCTAAATCTAGCCCATAATCTAGCCCATAATATTGAAGCAACTAGTTGCATTACAAGTAATTTAGAATTTGGGTGTTTAACACACACATTTCCCCCACAGGAAGTCTGTTCAAGTCCTGAGGTGTAAGACTACAAAATGTGGTCAAGTTTAAAGGGTGTGAATACTTATACACATAGTCATGCATGACTGACCAATGCCAATTCACTTCCTTGTCATCGCTTATATAGTTATTATTATTATTATTATTATTATTATTATTATTATATTTAATTCTATATTTTACTGTGTGAATAAATCATATGCACAATAATATGCACAGGAGCTTTTACCTATTTTCATTTATTTTTTATTTTTTATTCTTGTTTGTTTATAGGATTGCTTTTTACCTTATTTTACTTATTTTTTGATGTAACTATTTGTGGACTGCTGGATCTAGGATGAATAAAGTATCTATCTATCTATCTATCTATCTATCTATCTATCTATCTATATGGAAACTCAATCAAATCAAACACAATCACAAATCAATCAAGACAATCTGACATTTAAAGTGCTGAAAGAAGCTATTTAAAAAAACTTTTTTATTTATGACAGTGTTTGACCATGATAAATGATTTTGACATAATTGATTTTGCCAATAATAATGATTTTGTGCATTATAAGAAAATGTGTGACACAATTTCACACAGCAGCATGTGGCATTTACATGAAGAATTTAAGACAAGAGTGGCCAGCAGAAATGTGTCTTATTCAGCAGAAGTAATTCAGTACATCCTGTTTCAGGAAAAAATAACTAAAACTTGGCAGTACACAGAGATGCAAATGCTGATACGCAGATGATTTTTATTGGTTTCACTTTGACAATTTGTCGGTCCCAGGTGTCTGTTGTTTTCCTCTGCAGACCAGCATTCTTTAAAATATGTTTGTATATTTAAATACAATTTACTTCAAAATAAAGTAATCTGTCAAATACTGATCAACACATTTACATATAAGCTGCAAAGGGGTTGGAAAGGGATTTAATTCCACTGTTCCAGTTTCACAATTAAAAACTTTTCCTAGTACTACACAACACTAATTTACTCTCACTCATTTCTATACCGCTTTATTCTTTATTCAGGGTCGCGGCGACTTGGAGCCTACATGAATTACACACGCGCACACACGCGCACACAGTACACACGCACACAGTACACACGCACACAGTACACGCGCGCTGTACACACACGCCTACAAACACAAAATAAAATATGTTTTACGAGCAAACGCGTGGGCACATTGTTATAGTAAACAGTACACGTGTGCACGGATGTTGATTCTACCAGTGAGAGACGAAGACCCAGCAGGGAAGACGATTACCCACAATTCCGCAACGCAAGAAAGAGAAAAAACATTGGCTCAGTTGTGATCACGTGATGCTCAGCGTCAAAACAAGAAGCACATGCGTGCTACATGATACTGAGTACTCGTAAACCAAGACTTGCTCGTTTTTCAAGTCAAAATTTATTAAAAATCTTTGCTCGTCTTGCAAAACACTCGCAAACCGCGTTACTCGCAATCTGAGGTTCCGCTGTATACACTAACTAAGGAAATGTAGCTTCTGGCTGGTTGGATTAAAAGACTGCACCTATAATGGCACATGAAAAAAATGTAAACAATCTCACACGAGAGGGAGTGCTGAAAATCACCACGGCTGTGATGTAGTAGAGGGCAAGAGGGTACAAGTCCAAGTGCCAAAGGCATCACAACACCCACAAAGTCATCCACAAGGCATGCACAAACACCAGTTATATAAACAGATTATAATTTGTTTGTTTGTTTATTTAACCAGTTGTTTTGTTCCACCAACACATATCCCTCCAGGATAGACCTAACTAACTGCAGCTGGCAGAACTGGCGACTGACAGTGTGTATAATTAACTAGGGTGAAAGTGATTCTAAGAATTAAACATGGAGGTAGTAGACACTCCTGTTAATCTCATACTTTTTCTTTATATTTCCACTAATTCTGCTTTAGAATATCAGCTATGTTAAGTTAAATAGCGTTAAAAGAAAAGCTAGTGCACTAGGGTGTACAATCTATTATCACACACACCAAGTAGTGCCCGTGATCAGGGGTTGGTTAGCTTTGTAGCCTGAAAAAAAAGAACATGGATGGTTCAGTGGAGTTTCGGAACAACTTAGAGGCAATTATTAAGAATTCAAAGTGTTTGTTTAGGATGATATAACGTCATTAGAAGTGTTTTGTTGCTGAAAGTGCTTCTGTGACTTGGATGTGGGTTTTGGCATATTGTCACAAAATCTCAACTAGCTGCTTTCTCCTTAGTATGGCAAACCTACTTTCCCCCATGCTGCCACAGACAGTTAGTATAATTAATGATTGTAGAACACCAGAAACATGGAGCAATACATATATTTAGGTGTCCCAGAGCTGTAACATCTATTAACATCACTTGTGGAATGCCTCTCCTGCTTGGGCAGAACTGTTGTTGTTTGTCTTTCGGCTGCTCCCAGCAAGGGGTCACCACAACGGACCTTCCGATCCACACACAAGCTTGGCACAGATTATTATTTTTTTTTTTTAATGCCGGATGCCTTTCCTGGCGCAATCCTCCCATTTTATTTGGGCTTGGGACGAGCACTGCATCCAGTGGCTGGGGTTTGGGCATTGGCTTGGAATCAAGCCCGGGCCTTACGCATGGCAGGCGAGCCCTGTGGCTATGCAACATTGGTGGCTACCACTGACCAACCAATGTCCACATTGCTTGGTTAGAACTAGCTGTTGTATAATATACAATGACACTTACATATAAATGCCAGTTGTAATGTAGGTTTTTTGGGATGGGCCATGTAGTTTTTTAGTTAACGTCTTAGAAGCAGGCAAACTGGCCAAATATTAGGATCCTAGTGACTGCAACAAATGTCAAATTGTGATGATTAGATGACAGGCTTAATCACCAAAGATAATCATCAAAATGTTTGGTCTTCTGGAGCGTTAATGTTACGCAATGGTCAGTGTGGTATGTAATGGTCAGTTCAGTCATGGGCGCTCAAGGCTCACTGATGTGCAAGGCTAGACTGTATGCTTTAATCCCATAGAATAGCTACTGTAGCACAAATTGAAGAGAAAGTTCATGCTGGCTATGATAGAAAGGTGTCAGAGCAGACAGTGTATCACAGCATGCTGCATATGGGCCTGTGCAATACAGAATTCTGAATGAAATCACCTACAATGAGCCTCTACATAAAAACTGGACCACAGAGCAATGGAAAAATTCAAAATTCAAATTTTCATTTGTCACATACACAGTCATACACAGTACGATATGCTTAGACAACTGCTCGTGACCTTAAATAAAAGACTATGAATAGGAAATAAATATGAAAAATAAAATAGAAGGTAAATTTAACTAAGAAAGAATAAAATAAAATATAAAATAAAAAAATAACTGTACAACAAAAATACACAATATAAGAAGATATATGAAGAAATATAGAACAAAAAAGGTGATCTAGTCTACTAAATCATGCTTTCCTTCACATCCATAAGCCTCATGGATAGTCCTCTATAATGTTCAGTATTACTGGAGTTAATAAGAGATTCTGTTTGGATTTAATGTTTGTGTTAGTATATTAAATATGTCATTTTATTATATTATACACTAATGGCCAAAAAAGTCACGCTGTCACAAAAAGACAAAATATTAACCTGCATCAAGCAAGGAAAACAACTAAGAAAATCCTGAAATAACTGGAACTGGCTTAAGAACTGCCCAAAGCATTATTAAAACTTGAAAGGATTGTGCTGAACCAACAACTTCATAGAAGTAATCTGGTTGGAAGTTGCATCATAAGAAAATAGACAGTTGAAATCATAGCTGTGTGTAATAGTGAAAGTAAAATCATTTCCTCACAGACGTAATGCGAGAAGGTCACAGGAGTCACATGATTGAGATTAACTTAGGCTGTGTGACCATAAGAAATCCACTTGTTAAACTAATCAGAAAAAAATAGGCTTCAATATAGGGAGCATAAAGCTTGAACTTTCATTCTTGCAATGTTGTGGTGGTTCTGAAGACGCCATTGAGAGGCAGACAGTTGACAACAGGGGATAGACCCTGATGAAATGTCAGTCTATTACAGGACACCATGCATACAAAATAAGACATTAGTCATTCACACCTAGCACCAGTTAGTATAGGGTTATGAGATATGAGGAAACCCCTATGAAGACATGGACAGAATGGCCTCTAGAGCGAAACCAGAGCTGTGGATGAATACTAAAGCTGTGCAGCATCAACAGTCATTCAGATAAATCTATCACACTCACACACACACGCACACAAAGGCGCGCGCGTCAAACTGGCATCACGTGCCAAACGCGGTTTAAAAGCGCGCGCACAGCCGTTGCGCTCTGTGGTGATAGATGGGCCGATCGGGAATTTACGTTATTCAGACAGAAACGTGTGGATTTTACTTGTGATCTTGGTTCCCCAATATATATATTTTTTAACGAAGCATGGAGGAAAGACCGCGTTGTTCTCCACCGGAAAGTTTCTTTACGGAAATATTTGGAGGAGATAGAACCTGATGCGCGTGATTTTACGCGCTAAATCGTGTTCCCGCTTTGTGATCTATACTGCCTGTATACGATCATTTTGCATTTTTTACATAGGAGTTTCTCTTTTTTTTACACGTCAGACATGCTGCTCTGTTCGCGTTCTAGCTGTCTGGTTCTGGTGTTGGATTGAGATGAACTTTACGCACAGGAGAGCAATGATGGATCAAGCAGCGACAAACTGCAGCATATGTTGCTGCACAACTGTCAACAAAATCGTGATGGTGGTCTTCATGATATTTCTGATGTTTGCTATATTGTTTGGAAACGCTCTGACTTTGGCTGTAGTGCTTGGAACTAAACATTTCCACACACCTCACGGTTACCTGAAAGCCTCTTTAGCTGTGGCGGATTTGGCCGTGGGGATGTTTGTGGTTCCTCTGTCCGTGTACGCAGAGATGACGCTCATGCTGACCGACGCAGCTCCGGGCTGGACCGTGCGTAATTCCCGACACACACCTCTCCACCCGTGCATCGTCATCGGCCCGGTGTTTGCAGGCTGCACGCTGGTTTCCATCACCACAGTGTTTCTTCTCACTATCGAGCGCAGTATTGCAGTTTTGAAGCCTTTGCACAAAGAGGCCGTTATTACAAGAAGACGCACCAGCATGCTGATTGTATTTTCCTGGACGGGCAGCTTTTTCTTAGCACTCTCTCCCCTGATCTTCAGCAGAAAGCTGGCGCTGGAGTATAACGCCTGCAGCAGAATGTGCATCTACGCGTTAGGAGCCAACGAGTTTCCCAGGCAGGCATGGCATATTCTTTTACTTTTCCCAGCCTTCGATTTTACTCTGCTCTTAGGAACTATTGTTACAAATATTATTTCCTTCACTACGATCCGCCATCATTCAAAGAAAAGAAGGCGTCTGGCTCAAGCGGGCTGCCAAAGTACATCAGGACCAAGTTTCTCCGACATCAAGGCTGCGAAAACCATCGGCGCGCTCACGCTGGTCTTCACCGCCTCCTTCACTCCTGTTGCAGTGTTTGTTGTCGGAAACGTCAGTGGAAACGAATGGTGCGATTTCTCGTTTTTGGCTTTTTGGCTTTTGGCCGCGAGCAGCTGCTGGAATGTCATCATCTACAGTGTGAGAGACCAAAAGTTCCGACTCCGAGCGCGTCAGCTTCTCCTGTTCTCCAAAACAAAGACTTCTCCCTAAGAGTTGTAAAAAAAAAAATTTAAAAAAATCCCAAGTTTTATTATGAATGGCTCCATTTACGCACACACTGCCTGGTCAGGAGCGCACAATGTATAGGTATAATGCTGTTGTTTCAGTTGGCGACTGATGCGGAGATGTAACTGCTGAAAAAAACATTTTAAATATTCTAATGGGTGAGTATTTCAGCAGGGGTTCTGATGAATTGAACAATTTAGCACTGTCGCCTTGCACCTCCAGGTTCCTGGTTCAATTCCAGCCTCTGGTCTGGTCACAGGGTACAAAAGCATACAGGCACTCCCTCTCACACTATGGGCAATTTGGAAAAGCCAGTTAGACTACTCTGTATGTCTTTGGACTATGGAAGGAAACTGGAGTACCCAGAGGAAACCCACCATGCACACAGCAGGGATCGCACCCTCAACCCTGCAGTTGTGAGGCCACCGTGCCACCTCAATACAATATCCTACATTGTAATGAATGTCATAAAATTTTGTTTAGTTCTCAGCTTGGTACATGGTATTTCTATAAATATATATAGTTTGTGTACATTCTTATGACTGGTTTCTTTGTTATTTTGTGTGGAAAAAAACGCCACAGGTGTTATGCATAGAAAAACGTTTGTGTTCTCTTTGTTGCTAATTAGTAATTATATCTGATTGATAATTTATTTGTATTTATATTTATTAATATTGCCTACTAATATTGGATGTACGAGTATTCTTTTTATATATCAGATCTTGGGAAATTATTTATTTTTTAGCATTATGAAACTTTGTTTACAAGACATCATATACATGATTGCAATTTCTTTGTAAATGCACATAGAGTCATCTCGCCCACTCATGTTTCTGCTGTGCATCTGGTGTTATGCATGTAGCATAACATACACAGTGAGTATGAAAATATTTGGAAGACATTTTGCTAGAAAGTGTAAAATGGTAATTTCCCGTATGTATAGCTGTTTTCGATGGAGATGGTTTATTGTAATCCATAAAGAAAAGAATGAAAGGTGAATGAATAGGAATAAATCCTTCTCCTCAATACTTATCCTCATCTTTATGTTTAGCCCCATAGTCAGAATTAGCTGGATGCTGCTTAATCTTGATAATATTGTTAAAATTCCATAAATATGTTCTTACATCATGAAAACCATGTTTAAATAATCACAGTAGTGTTTATTCCCCAAAATTTATGTTATTTCTGAAAGCATCACAATGTCCTAATTCAAAGGGTGACAGAACAAAAATAGCCCTCACAAAAATGAACATCACTATTTGTCGTACTCTTTTATGCATTAGGTCTTAAGGCTGAAGAACCCTTGAATGGGATGCCAGTCTTCTACAGGGTACCATGCACACACACACACACACACACACACACACACACACACACACCTATCTATCAAACAAAAGTTTTTGGGAGACAGGAAGAAATCTACACAAATACACAGATACACGCATTTACTCTAGCTTGGAGGAGATGGTTATGTAGAATCTCATCTATATTTTGAATTAAATATCATTACAGTATAAGACATTTAGGAAAATAAATCAAAGCAGCCTTCAAATAAAGGAAACACAGTAAAAAGGCCAGGAACAATTCTGAATATGTTTAAAGACATGTTTAAAGGTGGAAATACAAAAAATGAATATAGCACAGTTATACAACCTTCTGAGCAAGGATTACTATGAGGTCATACTGGCAGTGCATTTTCTTTTGCTGATCTCACATCCCCTCTACACAAATTGCTGATGGCTTTGTGTGGTGTCGAGCCCTAATGTAAATGGCCCACTTTAGTTATTGTGCCATGTACTGTTACACCAAAAAAAAATGGAATAAAGGTTGAATCATGTAGTTTCTCTTTAAATGTTTAATCAAGTCTACTAAGATATAACAAAAGGATTTAATTGCACTTTAGAGTAACACAAAGCTTACCCTCCTTGGCATTATTGTTCTTTCACAACCATGCCAGATGTCTCTATTTCCTCTGAATTGTATCCTCTAGAAATGTAATTATATGAATCTGTACTGTGCTGATTTTAATTGTTTAAAGTACAAACCATCACTTCATCTTGGCACAATCCAGTACAAAGTGAGTTTAAGCACTGAGCCAGAATTTTTCTCCAGATTTTTCTTGTGTGTGAATTATTATATTTACATGTCCTAATGGTTCACACGAAGTACACTAACAGTCTGAATGTACGTAAGCTGTCATTTTACCTGAATACTATATTGAATATCAATTTAATAAAGTGTTGGAAAAACAGCACATTAAATCCATTTCTTTTGCAGGCTTCACATAACATTATTCACCCCAAACAGAAATTCGCTGCCCTTATGGCTCCCTTACCAATTTGAAGGGTGGCATAGCAGACAGTTCCCTCAAAGTCCTTTTCTGCCCCAGACTCTCATTAATTCAAAGTCAACACCTAGCAACGTATAAATTAATCTGTATATGTGATGTGATTTTCAATGACATCAAAGATTTATAGTAAAGTGAACTAAAATTGACATTTGTAGTTTATCTCTTGTGTAATCTCTACTTAGAGAGACAGACCCAGTTGCTTTACCTTACAAAGTAATGCTTAAATTTATCCAGATTTCTCATCTCTTGCAAAATGCCATGAATATCTTTATAGGTTGTGTGGAAATTACTTAAGAAACATGCATCCATTACTTGTTAGCTATATAACCCTCTTAGCTTCAATGCATTACTGAAAAAACATGTCGCACATCTTGGATGCCTGGGTATGTTTTGTGTAGGTGTTAATTAGATTTTTTTAACAAGCTGTTCTAGACTACAGTTAAAGGCTTGCAGTATATGAAGCCAAAAGCCTGGTTTGATAACATAATTGCAACACTTGATCTTGTTCAATTTCCTAAACCACATCACTAATGTCCTAGTTATACAGGGAACATGCTCTTGCTTAATCACTTGTGACAGCACATCAAATTCAGATAAATTGTTGCTGAGACACATCAGGCATAAAGGAACTGCTTTGTACGAACTGCAAAGTGGCTAGACAGAACACTACAGCTTCCATGCAATGCTTAGTGAGAGTGCAATAAACATCAGGGACACATTCGCTAAGTGAAGTGATAGGAAAAGGGAACGCAAAAAAATGAAAGGTACATAAAAAAGGGAGGGGGGAAGTGAATAGAAGGATAGATGTGTCGTCAAACAGAATAAAGGCCAGACAACTTGGCAATTGCAAAAACCTTCCTGCACAGGTTCTCAACCCTGTGTTTTTGAGAACCCCCATTTTACTGTCCTTCCTGCTTCCAACTAATCAGTTAAAGAAAAACACTCCATAAGTTAAAGTGGTGTGTTCTAGCAGGGAAAACAATAAAATGTACAGGACAGGGAGTACTGCAGGAACAGTGATGAGAAGCTGTGTATTAAGGGAACAAAATGGAAGCATGGAAGCAAAATATTTTCCAAGGAATTACAAGAGCCAGAGAATCCACTCAGTATAGCATTTTTGTTTATAGACCAAGAGATTGGTACAGGACATCTGAATATATTTTGTTCCACAACTTTGTGGATCAGTGAACTTGATAAATGGGTTTACATTCTTTAAAAGCAATATGAATGTAAATCATTACCCTATTTTAGAAAGCAAATTATTCCAAGAATTCCCAATTTCGTTGTGATTCCATAATGTCCTTTTAAATATCTAGTCATCCTTGTTCTCCACAGTTTGGAATTACAAGGTCCTTGGTGAAGTTGTATTTTAATTGCTTCAGCTGGTTTCCCAGATGAAATAGAAAGATCCATTGGGCTCAAATTGTGAAGTAGCGGATCTGTGAGCATGAGGAATTATTTTTATTCATAAATTAGTCACCGCAGGATCCTGACTTTAACCCCAGTCAATGGTTTTTGGTATGTGGTGCAGAAGGAATGAAGAGTGATTCAACTCTCCCATCGTCATCAATACAAAATTGCATAAGAATGCCAAAAAATTCTATGGCAAATGTGGGCTTTAATCAAAGCTAAATGCAGTCCAACAAAATATTAGCCGGTCAGTGTACTCAAATCTTTTTATGCATTTATGTACTAAAGCTTGAAAAGGTATAGACAAACTGTAGCACCACAGCTACAGTATTGTGCACTTACTCAATTACGTACAAAACCATGAACTATTTCCACACATACATTTCAGAAGGATATTTGCATGCCTATAAAGAAAGCAGCATATTGTATGACAGGCCAGTTTTTAGATGGAAATAAAACTTGTCAAAATGTAGCCTTCTGGGTTTTGCATGAAAATATTAAGGGGCAAGTGTGACAGAACTCATATTCTTCAGTACACTCAGTAAAACCTAACTGCTGTTTTACCTATAATCTGTATCCAGCACTACTGATTATTTTCAAGCAAAGGTTTTCACACCAAACATGAACTGTGTTTATTTTATTACTCTTTAGTAATTAATTTTATGTAGAAATGTATTCAAAGGTACATTTGCAATTTGTTTGCATATGCCCAAGGTTTTTGCTCAGTACTAAATGTTAAATAGTGGGATGATAATCAAGTACAAGACAACCTGGAACATATGACACATTAAATGTGCTTTTATTTATCTGCTGTGACAGTCATATCAGTGAGTCTGCAGGTTCCGTTCAGGTTCTACAGTGCTACATGCTGAAACCAGGCCAACTAAACCCTGTGGATGTTAAAAAGGAAAGCAATACATATTCACAGTCCTATAAAAAGGTTATTCAGTGTATGTCTGACTCACACTGGTTCCTTATTCATTCTCAAATAATGCACTTTTTATGCCTTCTATACTAAATATAAAAAAGACTTTGCGGCCATTGCTTCTATTTAGAGCAAGGTGTGTGTGTGTGGGGATTTTAAAACGTAGGCTATTCATTCTAATCAAAGTCCTAGTTTAAAGAAATAACACCTGATACACTGTCATTTGTAAAACAAGACATTAGACAAGACATTATACAACTAATCAAAAGGAAAAACAATTTTCTATGCATACAAGCAATACATAATTTAGCAGAGGTGTATGAACAGTGGATTGCATAATTTAGAGTACAAAGTTGAATATCAAATATATAGTTTTCACAGACAGGGCAAACACGGTGCTGCGTTTTATTATTATGTTGTCCTTGCTGACACTGATTTGGAATGAATTTCCTTCCAACAATAAATGCATTTTGCAGAAAACTCTGCATATAATCAGAAAAAAATATTTTTGTTTCCTGACACAAGTAGTTTACATCTATAAATATATTTCCTGCAGCACCTGGAATCAAAGTTTGGATTGGCAGTTGTAATAATAATAATATAACCGTATAAATTAGAGGGGCTGCTTCTGACCAAACATCAATATTTTTTCTTCCACGATCGGAAATAAAGTCGAATCGGCATCAGCGGATTCCTCCTCTGGAGACTGGGATGGAAAACGTCGAAGTCTGCTTTTCTCACTCTCTCCAGGTAATCATCAAGGGCAACCTGCAATGGATGCACGTACACAGACACACAAATTGCAACAATACATTACACCAAAAAACAACTAACTAATCCGATAATTATTTGCTTAATGCGCAGTCATTTTTCCAATCCTGATTAAAGTCTATTAACACAGCGATACATTTTAAGTAAATAAGTAAGATCACTAATTTAACTTTCAAAAATGAAAGGTGAAAACAGGTGGAAGTAATTTTGTGAAAATTAGAAGACTAAAAAAAAAAAAAAGGTTACTTTTGTAATACCCCTCACTGGTCAGAACATTAATACTTTATGAGGCTTGTTGCCTTGGGGACAGAAAATTCTCTCTTCTGCCATCTCGCCGTACTCTACTGCCTGAGCTTTTCTACTGCAGGCTTGAGAAGGAACCACTATAATAAAGAAATAATTCAGTGTCGTGCCATCACTTATATGCTTAATGAGACACAGAGTCAGACGTGTGGTTATACGGACTTGTACTCTCTCTCTCTTTCTCTCCCTCTCTATTAGACTGGGCAGTAATTTAAGGCGGAGGCAGAGGAGATGAAATCACTTACTGTTTGCAGGAAAGCAGGCATGGCAGCATCTGGAACATTTTTACTAAATGATCTTGCCTGTATGTAAACATAATAAACATGATTACTGATGGGGAAAATGGGTGATGTATCAAGCATCTAATGCAACAGATCCACAGAAGACATATGCTGATGCCAGGTTTTGTCAACACCATAAACACCATACTGCTTACTGTTTAAGATTAGTTTAGCTTAAACATTCTATATAAATATGAAGGACAAATAAATAAATAAATATAACAACCATTACATCACATGTTCAAATGCTTATAATCATAGCATGGAGAGAAAAAAACTAATTGAGGACTAATTAGTAAACAGGAAAAAATATTTTCTTATAAAATGCATTTGAGTGATTCAACCATTAATTAATCATATGCATGTCATTTTAGCAAAGCATTCCATCAGTAAATCTCAACAAGAAATTTCTATTGACGTGCTTGCAAAATAACACTAAACAGGGAAGAACTAACCTGTTGAATGAAATGAATATTAGCAATTTGAAGATTTTTATTAAAACAAACAAACAAAAACACTTACATGTTGGAGATGAACATGTGCTTGACTGGCTATGTCGTACACAACGTCCCTGACATTCTGCTCCCTGCTGCCACGGATGAAGTCTTCTTGAGAGGCGCCGTGCTGGGAAAGATTTTATCAGAGATCTTGTGAACTCGGGCAGATTCAGTTGGCTTTTTGCCCCTGCTTAAATTATTTGCAAAAAAGAGTGCAAATATTATCCAGAGCAGCACATCTCAGCTCTGAACAACTAATATGATGTAGACACACCTGTAGCTGTAGCAGTGTCTCAAAGCCTCACAGGTAAATCCGTAAATC
The DNA here is from genome assembly GCA_028565275.1 of Leiocassis micropogon. Taxonomy (NCBI): domain Eukaryota; kingdom Metazoa; phylum Chordata; class Actinopteri; order Siluriformes; family Bagridae; genus Leiocassis; species Leiocassis micropogon. The sequence continues at coordinate 14,935,775 of JAOVVA010000048.1, forward strand.
CCCCCTCCCCTCACACACACACACATACACACACACACACAAATCCTTTTAGTAAATGTTTTAATAAACAGGTAACTAGGCTTCAACTCTTAAATTTATTAGGTCTTTCTTAAAAATATTGACTATATAAAAAAAAACTATCAAAATGTATAAAAATATAATAAATTAACAAACAAAACAAACAAATCAACTTATATAGACTTTAAAATATATAAATGCTGCTTGTATTTCAGCAGACATGTAGTACATATGCACACCATGTTTCAACAGCACCCCCTGCAGGTAGGATTACATCACTACCTCAAACAAACAAAATAAACAAGAAGACATCACTCACTCACATGGCGTCTATCAAGTTTTGGACAGATGACCCGAAACAATATTTGACCACATAATCTAAATCCTTCAGTCTGGTTTGCAGCATGTCCATATTTCTCCAACAGATTTTTCAAAACAGACTTAGTTTGAGCTAGACTTGCCAGTTACATAAAACCCTGTCACAATGTGATGGATCAGTCCCATGTCCAGAATTACTGTATACTGATTGTTTACTGACCGCTGTTCACAACTAAAGTTTAATTGGTCTCCTATTTCAATGCAATACATAATCTGGGAAATTGTTCCTGGAAATTGTCTAACTGATATTGTACACTATATCAATACCCATAATTACAGTACTTTTCCACTTTTCAGAAAATGAAAGCTCCTTTGTGATTCCTCATGCATGTTGTTTTAGTCAAGACCTTTATAATTATTCTACCATCATCACTCAGCGAAGTT
>JAOVVA010000048.1:14940883-14951063 GCA_028565275.1 Leiocassis micropogon
GGCACCTCCACATCATTGTATTCAGTTTTTATTCACGATTTGTATAGTGTCCCAACTTTTTTGGAATCCGGTTTGTAAATAACTGAGTACTTAAATGGCGGACCTAACGCGTTAGATTACTTATTACATCAAAAAAATAATTCAAGTACTCTAACGCGTATTCAAAGTACTTTGTAACGCGTTACACTCCACACTGCTCCTTACTTTAACTATAATGATAAGAAAACACAGTGAACTGATTTCAGTTAAAAAGGCAGAAGTCATTTATGCAGGACTATGTTAAAGGTCAATATTTCAAACAAAATATTTACATTATTCTTTTTATCATGATTTTCTGTTAAATACAGTACTGTGAAAAAGTCATCTGCACATGTTTCTTACTGCCTGTGGTCACATGTGATTTGTTGGCAGATCATCAACAAGTCATTCATGTTTGAATTCAGTCCTGTATATACTTTATATGTATCTGTCCTGTACATTATGGTGCCCGATACAATCTATACAATAACTATTACATAAATGAAATCAATAGATGGGGGGTATTTCAGACACAGAGAGGGAAAGCGTGGGAAATCCAACAACATGCTAACATTTTGACCCTATGTTGTAGGAATGTATAACCTTCTTTGAAAAATCCTCCTCCTCCTATCTCAGTTTTCTGAAAACTATAAGTCTTCCTGAATAGAGGCATTGATGAGTCAGTGGTGTTACCCTCACCAGCTATATGGGAGACCAGGGTTGAGTTCTGGTCAAAGCACCACACTGGGGGTGGCATATGCTCTCCTAGTGCTGGTCCCAAGGCTGGACAAAATTAGAAAGGTTGGTGAGGAAGGGCATTTGCCATAAAACCTGTGCTGATCGAAAGATATGATAGAGATTTTCCACTGTGGCGACCCCTAACAAAAAGCGAAAGAAGATTCTCTTATGCATATGTCTCAACCAAGTAAAAGTAGATTACTAGTAATTTACCATCTACTATTAAAATGAAAATTTAAATTCCAATAAAGCACAAGATAGAAGATGAAAAAATGATATCTGAATACAAAGATTACGCCCATTTTGTTACGACATTGTCATCATCTTAATCAATACTTTGTACCACGGTGTTTATCTGCTTGTAAACATCAGGTTGGGTAAGAGCTCAGTTTAACAAACAGATTAGAGAGGTGTTAGAAATGCAAACCCGATTCCTGTAACGTTTGACTGTTTGCTGTAATTCAGACAGCATGTTCTCATATTGTTTGCTGAATACCTGGTTTGATCAAAGCCTGGCTATGAAAATAATATGATATTATCATAAAGGATAAACTGAGAGATCATTTAAGACGGGCATTTTAGGACACTCACCAGCATGCAGATGTCCATGGGGAGGTAGACCCTGCGTCTCTGGCTGTGGTACGGTGTTGCACGCAGACACGTCACAATCCCTTGTGCTTTACCAATATGGCTGGCGGCATGATCTGCATGGACATTCTTTACTCCTTTACAAAGACATGCAAAAATATTAAGCAGTTCATCTTACTTACTCTCTTTCCTCAAAGGATTATGGTGTCTATACTTGCATTTACACTCTTGCAAATAAAGGGGGTTCCTTTTTAAAACATACAGATTTGGAGCTTAATTTACACTGTATGGTAAATTAAAATGATGGACGGATTTGTGAAAATGGGTGTGCAAAAATATGTTGTAAAACATGTATAGTCAGGCCAACAATCACCTTTGTGAGTAAAGCTTTGAATGAATGTCTTTTTTTGGCTTTTCTTTTTTTCCTTCAATAACTGTACTGAATTTCTTATCCATGCAAGTATATTACATATGGGCTAGATTCTAGCTGCAGGTGTCCAAGTCGTCATTTACGGGTTTCCCAAACCACCAGGGGGCCACATAAGGATGAAGGATTTATATATTCCAGGTAGGCTTTGTCCTCCTGAGACCCAAAGTCTAATGTTGTGTATACTGTAATGTCTCTGTTTATTAGCAACTGCTAGCTATGGACTTAATCACTGTCTACAAGCAGGAAGAAGTTCAAAGTAATATTCAAAATAACTCATACCCAACAGTCCTCATATGAGGATCATATAAGAATATACTCCGATCAGCTATAACATCAACACCAAGATCCCCAAACTCCCGAGCTTTCAGTCAGACCGAGCACCCATGGGAAGTCCATTCCACAGAGCCCCCACCCCGCATCCCACAGCAACCAAAAGAGCCGGGAGGTCTTGTGGAGCCACACCCCGAGTGGCCAGAGCTGTCCAGACGGCACAAGAAAAAGACCCTATGGTTTAAAGTTAATGGTTTTAATGTTATGGCCGATCAGTGCTCTAAACACAATGCTTTAAGGTCCCCTTTCATGCACTCGGTTTCTAACTGATCATAGATGAGACCGAATTCTTCCAACCAATTGTAACTGCAGGAGGCAGGATTCACACAGAGCCTAGCTTACAGTTTTACTTTAATTATGCTTTTAATGTTTTAATTATTTTGTAATTCACTCTACAAAGAAATATTTATTATATATTTATATAATATTACTAAAACTAATATTATTTGTCTATCTTCTTTGACCCAAATACATTTCCACACCTGTTACGCCTATAATAGTTAGGTCAAATATGTGGCTCATTGCATTTGCAATTAATAATCAACTCATCATAAATAATTAATATTGACATGTTGCACATTTTTTCACATTTTAAGTTTACGTTTTATTATTTAACAGTTATAATAGCACAATCCCTACAAATTAGTTATACGATCAACAAAAAAAAAACAGTTTTCAGAATACTGTTCTTGTCTCTTCGTATTTTTAGCACTTCATATTTTTTTTTACATCTGAAGTCTTATATTGTGCATAATTATAATTCTTATATTGTGAATGGCAAGTGCACCACCTTGTGGTGTACATGTTAACATGCATGCGAGCTACAGAGAAATATTATGTGAAACAAAGAATACAGGTTAATACGTTTTTAATCGGTTAAATTATTAGATTAAAAATATTAACGTTAACATTCCTACTTTGGATAAAATATATACTAAAATAAAGAATGTACCATTTGAACAGGATGTGTACAGTAGCGTTAAGTGCATTGGCTATTAGAATTTCAAACTGCAAAACAAAAACCTCTTAAAAAAATAAGGTGAAAATTGGCAGCAATTTTGCTGAAATTAACGAGTAGAAAAAAAATCAATGTGATGTTACGTGAATGTTTTTCAGTAATGTCCCATTCGCTGGTCAGAGCATTAAAGCTTCTGTTGCCTTGGGGACAGAAAATTATCACTCTGCCTCTTCCATCTCTCCCACTTTACCGCCTGAACCCTGAGCTTTTGTACTGGAGGCTTAAGAAGGAACTACTATAATAAAGAAATAACTCTGTGTCATGCCATCACTTAGATGTGCAATTACACAGAGAGAGAGAGAGACACGTGAGGTTACCAAGAATCTCTGCATCAACGAAGATGAGCAGAAAAATCAAGGAATATGTTTCAGTTTGTGTGTGTGTGTGTATGTGTGTGTGTTTGAGACTTTTAATTGACGAACAAAATGAGTGAAAAAAAGAAATCATCCTAAGAGAACATGTTTAAAGAGCTATCTGAATCTAGATACTACTATTAAAGTTTGAACAAAAGGTGCAACATCTATCAGTCACACTGCGCAGGAGATATCAGTCTGCCTTACTCCTAAATGAAGGTTCATTATCTGAAACTTAACCCTGACAAAACTGAACTCATGTATCTAACATTGACAAACTCTCCTCTGCTGGTCCTGTCAATCACAACTGACTCATCTGTCACAGACGTAGAAATATTTGAGGGATTTTTTTTAGTTGCCTGCCTTAACTCCAGTGGCACTGCTTCATCTACAAGTTCTACAAATTTCCTATTTACAAAAGGAGAACAAAAACAATTTTTGTCACAGGATCTGCTCAAATGCTGCTTATACAATACATTCTCAAATAGAGCTTGTTCTTTCACACAATCACTTACAAGGGGAAGGATCAGGTTTATACAAACCAAGTTTGCAATCTTGGGATCAGGTGAATGTTTAAGGCCCTATGTCTGATTAGATGCCTATGCCAAGAGAGAGAGAGAAAAAAAAAAAAGGAAAAAAAAAACAACAACAACACAACAGAGGACTAGACTGAACAGTTTCTCAAATTTCAATGTGTCTCTTGCTATCTGATTAACTACAATCATTATTCACATCTAGCTATACTTGAAAATCAAGACATACAGTAACCCAGAAAAGACAATAAAGTTAGATAAATCTAAACTTATTAAGATTTGTCATCATCGGTTTGCAAGCAAAGATTTTTAATAAATTTTGACTCGGAAAACGAACAAGTTTCGGTTTACGAGTAGCATGCGCTTCTTGTTTTGACGCCAAGCGTCACGTGATCACAACTGAGCCAATGGTTTTTCTCTCTCTTGCGCTGCGGAATTGTGGGTAATCGTCTCTCGGTCTTAGAGCGCGTCTCTCGTGGTAGTCCTGAATGTGTTCATGTGCTAATCTGTTAAAGCTTTGAGAATGCAGCATAATCAGATACAAATGAAACAAAATGAGATTAAAACACAGTTAACATTGGTTAATTAGATAACTGAACAAATAAGCAGGTGTAAATGTGTACACCTTTTTTTTTTACTTTCAAATTTTTGTACAGGTGTACAAAAATGTGTCTATACCTGAGCCCTCATGAAAAGAAAACAAAAGAAAGGGGAAAAACAATAATTGTAAATAAATCACCCTAGGACTGTCCCTGTTCAGCAGGCAAGTCCAGCTTTAGCCATGTGTCTTTATTACTATCCGAAAACTCAAAAAATATCCTCATCTTGTGTAATGACACCTTACTTTCTCTGCAATTACTTGAATTATTAAATACTTATTGATTTTTCTATTTAGAGCATTATTATTTATTATTTATTAGTAAATGATTTTACTTCTTTTCATCTAAAAAAAAAAATGCAGACTCACCCAAAGTCTCCAGAAGGAGGTAGAGGAGAGACGACTGGGTATTCTCTGCATAGGCCTCCAGGTCCTGAAGATTCCTGTACGCTCGGTCCTCCATATCCTTTTCCTTCAGAAAGCAACATTGTCAGTTCTTTACTTCTTTAATACTGAATAAGGATGTGGTTACGATGTGGTTATTAATACACTAAACAAACAAAAATAGTAGACCTACTTGAACACAAATTTAGATTATGAAGTACTATACTGTATAAATCTGTGTCCAAGCAGGTCAACACTTAATGTAATATAATAGCTCCAAATATGTTTCCAAATTGCTCCCACTTTAGCGTTATAGATCTTTATATTACACAACGCTGATTTAACCTCGAGTTAATTCTCACACACAGACACACACATTTCATCAGTGATGCACTTCCTGTGATCAACATGAGATGAAATTATTGCAGGGTGACACTAAATGGCAGAACGTACCCTTTCAGCTATGATTCTCAAGAGCCATCTTCTCGTCAGTTTGTGTTTCTTTACTGCCTGCAAAGACCACATTTACATTCCGAATGCACTCACACATTACCAATGAATTCACAAGGTGATCTTTCAGTCAAACATGTAAGCAACATATAATCTGGTAAAGAAGCAACACAATTATTTGCATGTTTTTTTTTATACAATGAGTGAAACTGACCCTCCACAACTCCGCACTAGCGGGCTGCACCGGCGGCTCGTCTCTGTAAATGTCCTCCACCGCTGTCTTCCAAAACTGCATTCGCATTAGACCAATAGCCTTCTGAGACACAGAGTCCTTCACCTACACATCAACAAAATCAGGTTATAATGTCACACTGACTTATCAAATACTGTATACACATTCATATACAGTAAGGGCTACAGTAGAGAGGTCACATGCTCACTTTTCCGTTAATATCTCCCAAAGTAAACAAGCTATGAAGATGAAACTGGGTGTAATTATGTAATGTCATTTTCAATGACTCTCAATTTCTTGTGTAATGATTTAAACAAGAAATTACAAAACTATTTATGGGAACTCATGTTTGACCTTGAAAACCTTTTGTTTTGACATTTGTCAAGCTACACATTCATGGAGGTTTATTTAGTTTTACCTACACGAATTTCAGTTTGTGTAAGTAAAACTAAATACCCATTACGAAAAAAAAAAGGTAAAAAGCAAGGTTTGCCAATATATGCACGTATATGCATTTATTTCTTATTAGTACTGTAAGGAGGATTTTGCAGGTTCTTTTTTTTTTTTAGAACCAAAGAAATCTAGGTTCTGATGCAACTTGGGGATTGAATCATCTTCACTTAGTGCAGTTGAAAGGGATTTTGTAAGACCTTATTGCATCATAAGTCATTGGGGTCACTGAGTAATTTCAGCATAAAACAGATGGGCCTTGCTTCATTTCATGATTGCATTCAGTTGATGACAAAAACTGTATGTGTGGCTTCTTCTGGTCATCAATCTATTGAGAATCATGAAGAAAGGACTGAAGAGGTGCTGTATTGCAGTCCACCTTGACTCAACACGTCACTGAAAGCATTACTACCAAAAAACAACCCAGGAACAGCAAAATCTGTAATAAGATTTTATCTCTAATAAAGAGCCATAACGAGATTAACCTGTGAAATTCTGGAGACTTCATCAGAAAAGCCATTTTCTTGATATAAATTAGAAAACAAGTAAATAAAAGATACACTAACTAAACAGACCTAAATTAAATTTAGTATAATGCTTAAACCTACACTGAATATCACATCACATTACCAGGGAAAAATGTTACCCTTAAATTTAAAAAATAATTCATCACTAGATAGAAAAGTACAAAGTCTTTATTAATGGTCACTCTGTAGACCTGTACGCATTTTTATGAACTATGAGAGCTGTTCAGAATTGTGCGGAATAATAGAACACAGTTATGAGAATAAAAGCTCCTTTATAAAACCTTTACTTCTCTATATCAGCCCCTGCTACACTGACGCACTTATCCTAATGTTTCACTGCTGCTTGGATAACATCAAGGTTAAAGGTTTAGCCATGATCAGACTGCCTGCTTCATCTCTGAAACGCTGGCCTCCCAGTAACACTTTTAACGGCCAATACATGGAGCAAGGTTAACACTGTACTGGGGATGTGCCAAGAACTCCTAGTCGAGCTCCTGTAATGAGCAAGTGGTGCTTGTGAATGATTGACAGTTCCCATACACAAATGTACTTTTTCCACAAGTTGGAGACGAGCTATCCCTTCATTTTCAAGGATCAGGTGATCCACTTGCTAAATGTTCACTTTAACAACTGCAATGTGCTCCTAAGCACCTCGGCCAGGATCGTCATTCACGGACATAATAGCCCTCATTAAAATATTTGCACCGTTCACATGTTTTACTGCAGCTAACTTCATTCAAGAAAAATTGTACTACAATTAAAAAGTTAAATAAAGCCCAATTTAAATAACCTTTTCAAAGGGTCCAAAAAATTAGGACATGGTTACCAGGATGATTTGTGCTGAATAACCAGTCCAAAGGAAACACAGTGCTATTGTTGTTCACAAGATTACTGAAGTTACACTTTATGGCCAAAATTATGTTGACACCTGACCATCACATCCACATGTGCTTCTTCCTCAAATTGTTGCCACAGTGTCGTAAGCACACAATTCCAAGGGCTGCACAAAAAGACCCAAACATGACGTCCAAAATGCCATGTGTTACCAAAGCTGGTGCAGAAGTAGAACTCAAATATACTGCACAGAGCCTTGACCACAACCCCACTGAACATCCTCATGATAAACTGGAATGTCGACAATATGTATTCAATACAGGTGTCGGATCTCACTAATGCTCTTTTGGATGAATAAACTAATCTATACAGCCAACAAGTAGGGCTTATTATTATAAGAGCAAAAGGGTGGGTTACAGTAATCTGGAACGGGATGATCAAAAAGCACATATTAGTGTGATCGTTCAAAAGCAGGAAGGTATTGACAATGTTTCCATGATCCTAACTGACTAGTCCCTGGAGTTATGAAAGCTTTCTTTCATTCCTTATCAGGGCCCTGTTTCAGAATTCTAGCATTATTTGTATTCTGGCAGAAGAACTCCATGACCTTAAGTACGTCTTGTGGTCACAGGTACTTGGTGAGTTATAAATATAGTGAGATATTTGAACATTCGTAGTTTGGACTACAGTTCTGGTAAACTATCTTTTAGGTTGAATTTCAAGGTTCAGTCATTACATACTTAAATATAGAAATATATGTATTAATAAATATGTGTGTTCAGCTAGATATGGTGCACCAAGTGCGAAATTTATAAAATATGAATAATTTATAGAAATTATAGATTTCCTTTGACAGCTATTTACTTTTAATGGGGCAAAGCATAAATAAAATGGGCATGTGACCCATTGCAATGCATGCCTGTGGACTGTTTTAAAATGACTGCTTCTTTGTATGGAGTCAGAGTTGACTAAGAAAATACTGGTTTTTGTTTGTACGGAGAGATTAAGAGAGAGCAAGATGTGTGATTTCACTCAATGGTTATATCACCTGGATAGAAATCAAATAAGTTCAACCTTTATTCGTCACGTATACATTAAAGGTGTAAAGGTGAGAGTGTGTATGTAAAGGGGCACAGTGTCAAATTACGCGTGCGCACACACATAACGACAGAGAGGGAGAAAATGGATCTTTAACCTCTTTAATGAAACTTTCTTTTGCTTTACACATGCGCACACACGTGTGTTATAAGAAACAGTACACGCACGCTGTACACACGCACTTACAAACACAAAATAAAAGATGTTTTACATGCACACATGTGGTCACAGTGTATTAAACAGTACATGTTATAGTGAACAGTACATACGTGCATGGATGTTGATTTTACCAGGAAGAGACGCACGCTAAGACCCAGTAGGGGAGACGATTACCCACAATTCCGCAGCGCAAGAGAGAGAAAAACCATTGGCTCAGTAGAAGCGCATGCGTGATACTCAGTACTCGTAAACCAAGACTCGCTCGTTTTTCAAGTCAAAATTTATTTAAAATCTTTGCTCGTCTTGCGGAACACTCGCAAACCGTGTTACTCGTAATCTGAGGTTCCACTGTATACCTAAAATATATATATATATATATGGAGTGCACTGGTTTATGTTTAAAGTCAATGCAATAAAATTATGACACTTATCTGGACAGTATTTTTGTGTGGTAGGCTACATCCTGTGAAATACGTTTCTGTGTCTGCATCGGGACAATGGTCTATTAACTAAAGACCCGCCGCCTAGAAAGACATAATTGAAAATTCCCTATGTGCTAATCCAAAACAGATCATATTAAGTCCCTTCTAGTTTAAGGATCTGGACTTCCTGCTTGGCCATATGTGTACGAACATCTCCTAGCGTTCATCCTGTAACAGTAAGCACATGCACTCACTGACCACTTCATTAAAAATTCATGTTGACTTATGCAATTATCTTATCAAGCAATCATGTGGCTACAGCACCATACAGTGCATAAAATTATACAGATCCAGGTCAAGAGGTTCAGTTAATGTGCCATGGTTTTGGTGCCAGATGGACAGAGTATGTGCATTAATGGACCCTGATATTCTACCAGTAATCCGAATAATATCTCAATCTAAATAACCCTGCTTCATGTAAACACATCAATCAGAAAAGTGTGAACAGAACAAAATGAATTCTTTTAATGGGATTGAGAGGGGTGGTGTAAAACTTTGACAAGCTTTCCACCAGGTACATATTAGCCATGTCAATACTCGATCTGATCCTTCCTCACTTGTTAATAAATATAAATATAATATAAATATAATAAATACATTCTGTCTGTGTAATTGGGGTAACATGAGGTGACTTGAGCTTCCAGGAATTTTTTTTTAGCTTTTTCAGTAAACCCTGAGAGAACAACTCTTTCCGTTCAGATTAAATGCTTCACAGCAGGCAGAAACACTTTGCACAAGTCATGAAAATTATTGAAGAGTCAAGATTCAAAAAACTTTTAAAATCCCAGCAGGAAATGACTTTTTAAAGTTCAGTTGTTACAGCTGCTTGTACCCAGAGGTGGAAAGTAATGAATTACATTTACTCGCATTACTGTAATTATGTAGATTTTTTTGTGTACTTCTACTTTTTAAAGTAGTTTTTAAAATCTGTAATTTTACTTTTACTTAAGTATGTTTT
>JAOVVA010000048.1:14951163-14975738 GCA_028565275.1 Leiocassis micropogon
AATGAGCTACTTTTTACTTTTACTTGAGTAGATTTTTATAAGGGTAACTTTACTTGTACTTCAGTAAAAGTTCACTAGGGTAACAGTACTTAAGTACAAAATTTTATTACTCTTTCCACCTCTGCTTGTACCTGCCACCTCATTCTCTCAGTCACTACCCAGTGCTCGTGACCACAGGTGAGTGCTATGACATGTATCAACCAATAAATTAAGACGCTTGACCTTTCACTGGACCTGACACTGCATTCATCTCGTTTCCACTCTATGCTTACCAGATATCGAGATACTTAAACTCCTTTACTTAAGGCAGTGACTTGTTCCCAAACTGAATCAGACAACGCACTATTTTCTGTCTGAAAACCAGGTAGGAGTTACTACACTTTGAAGCAAACAGGACCATATTATCTGCAAATAGCAAATGTGCAATCCCAGATTGGACACCTTCTGTCCTGGGAATTGGCTCACTTTGGGGAAAAAAAGTAAGGAAGAAAGGAACCACATCAACAGAAATTGAAGAAAAGACTAAAAAACTAAAGGAGTGAGGATTACGGTTGATCATTTTTCATGTTATACACTGAAGTGGACGTTATTGACGGAGTAACAAACATGGAGTATGGTAGTAGTCAATCGCTACCTGTGGAATAAGACAACTTGTATGTTTACAGTGTAATAAAGTGTTTAAATAATACAATGTATTGCATATTCATAAAGATAATAAATAAATAGAAATCTTTTACAGTACAAGTAGCAAAATAATTTATGGTTGTCAAGATCTTAGACCAGTTTCACTTCCAGTCCCTCCACTTTGGCTAAATGTGAACTGTGTAGCGGGTGGGACAGATTGTCATGGATTTATAGGATTTCAGACAGCATTCTCTTCTCGGCAACGACACGAACATGTGCTCAATCCCTAGAACAGAGCTGGCCCTCCTAATTCATTTGTCCAGTCTATTTTTGTCTACCATTTTCATGATCCTAATCCAGCAGACCACTTCATAAGAGATAAGAGAGAACACTCGCTACCACATACTCATAGAACATCCTCAGCATAGTATTGTAGATGTTAAAAACCTTAGCTTCTGCAAAAATACAGTACAGCCGGGAAAATACAGTACCGCCGGATTGTTCAATCCAGTAAAACGTCTTAATAGTTTGCCAGGTATTTGTAATCCAAAAAACGACCTCAACGTCATCGCTCTGGAAAGACACAGAAGTGACGGGGTCCTAGATTTTCTAAAGTCCACTACTAGTTTTCCCAATTGTCACCTGTAGGTGATTCATTTCACACGAGAAGTATGCGCTACTGTGATTAAATGCTTAGAGCATATAAACACTCATCTCATCGTATCAGCCTCTATGTGCACAGTTAAATTGGAGACTCTAATCGTCATTTTAATCGGATTGAAAAAATATTGTCCCTGTAAACATGGCTAGTATTTCAGAAACTGCTGATCCCCTTAGGATTTTCACCCACAACTAGAGTTTAGAAAAGATGGTACAAAAGACATCCAGTGTGTGGAGCGTCTACATGCTGAAACACATGTTCATGAATGTAAAACAATATTATAAATCTGTTTAATACTAGATGTTTGTACATAAGCATCAGTTATTATAAATACCTGCCTGTGCCAGTTCCACATTAAAAGCCCGCAGTGCCATGGAGGAGCGGCGCGCGGCCTCAGGAAGAAGCAAAGAACTCACAAACCCTTCATAGTCTCGCAGTCTGTCAAAGAGAAAACAAAATGCGGTATTCGCTATTATATCTGCATTTTAGCATGAGTAAAAGTTGAGCTAACAAATAGACATAAGGGCAATGTGTAAAATATTTGAGGGAAAGCTTGACCTTTCTTGATTTCTGAACAGAAATGCAGCTTCATATGCATAAGCTTGCATTATGATATAACAAGTCATTATGAATGATGCCAACACCACAGCCTTGACAACATATAAAGAGAGTTGTATTCTAAACAGTGGTGCGCGGAGGACACTTGAGTAAAAGTAGAGATAAATAACTGGTTCTTACAGTCCTGGCACTTATTAACGGCTTGGTTTCACATGACATGGCACTGCTACGAGAGCACGCCAGAGATGTTGTCATGGCAGTACTTAAGGCTCTGCTTGCTTTCAGATTTTGATGATGCAAGAGACTTTTATTTAGCCTACAGGAGGCCATGAATGAGCACAAGCAGAAATCTGATTCTTTTGGAAAACCAAATTGTTGGGCTTAAATGTTAGGCTTACAGAAGGAGTTTAATCAGAGGCAGCACCACCTCCTGGACAAAAAATGAAACTTTTAATTGAATTGAGTTTTTCCACTGAAAGAATAAAGGGCTAAGGACCCAAAAACAAATTTCTGTTACATATTTTTAACCTAATTTACTGCAATCCAATCATGAGTTCAACAGGATGAGCTGCTGCAGGGGGAATGTGATAGCACTTTCGCCTTGCACCTCCAGATTCTGGGATCGATTCCCACCTCTGGATGGACTTTGTATGTTCTAAGCGTAACCCAGCTTGGTGGGGGTTTTTTTCCGGGTCCTCCGGTTTCCTCCCACACTCCAAAAGACATGCAGATTAAGCTTATTGGCGTTCCCAAATTGGCCATAGTGTGCAATGGATTGGTACTAGAGATGGGGGGGATCGATTCAGTTACATATTACAATTCTTTTGTGTGCCAATTCATGTATTGCCACAATGACTCTAAAATCGATTATTATTATTTTCTTAATTCCTGCATGTTTGCATTTTAAGTGGTAAAAGGGTTCTAAATCCCAATAATCCTACAGGTGGTGCACTCTAAAACAACTCACAAATTGGCAGCACAGCGTCCTGTGTGGTAAAACCTGGGAATTTTAAAATCAAATCTCGGCATACCAATTTAATCCGTTCTGAAAATGTTCCCATAGGAAACAATATAAATACACATAATTTAATCTGTTCCGGCCACCCAAAAAATTTTACCAATGTAACCAATTTACAACACTATAATCAATTTACAACACTATAATTATACTTTTGCATATAAAAACAATCAAAACATTTAGAAAAGATATGTAAATTAAGTAAAGTATAAAATAGACATTAAACCTGACTTAACCTTGACTTATGATGCTATGTCTTCACTAAATCTTGCACAAAATGAAAAAAAAAAAAAAAACATGTAAAGTTGGTTCACTTGGCTTTCCACTGACGCAAACAAGTTTTAAACGACTCCCGAACGTACATACAACTTAGCCGGCATACGGATTTGCAATTTCTTGCAAAATTTCAGTTCTTAAGGCGAAAATGAGTGAGGCAGAGGGGCGTTCAGACACCACGGTACCTCTGCACAGTACAAATCAAACCGGCACTTAGGTATCACGATAACATTGTATTGGGTACTCCCTGGTGATTCTCATCCCTAACTGGCACCCTGTCCGGGGTGTACCCTGCCTTGTGCCTCCCTGAGACCCTGTACACAGGATAAAGCAGTGTAGATGATGAGTGAGTGAGTGAGTGAGTGGACAATGTGGATGTTAAAACAGCTAGAAAAGCTTTATACCTTTGCAAGGAGGAAGGGATTAGGACTTAAAATATAACTAAATGACCTCAAAACATCAGCTAATTTATTATAATCCAATCATGAGTTCAACATGGCGGGCTATTTCAGAGAGTTATGCAATGCACATTTTAGGATACAGATCAAGACTTTCCCCCTCACTGACCCTGCTGATTCTGTGTTGCTTACCTTACAAGATCAATACAGTATTTTTCATCGTGTTGTGATGATGATGATGATAAATGTGTTGCCGCTCTCAAGCCCATGGTCTGAAATTGTACCGTACGTGGAAACGTTCTATTGCTAAATAAACACCTACTGCTAAACAGTGCACATTTTATTCTGGCGCCTGGTGCCATATTCACACACACTACAGCAGACATGCTGCTCTCCTTCACATCCAGCCCAGTGCATGCGATATCACGTCCCCAAAATTACACCCGACTGTTGATCGTTCCGCCTGCTGTTTAATTAAGCAAAAAGTTTTTTTAAAATAATTTGTCATACAACATTTTTGATTGTGAGTGCTTGTGGTTTAGATAAGCACAGCTCCACACTACGCTATAAAGCTGTTTGAATAGTTGTCGTTATAGTGGTCATGACAGTCACATGACAAACATCCCGGAAGTTTCTTTTATGTCGGGAACGCAAAAATGACCTGCGGTTTGAATATAAAGTGCACTAAATAGGGTAGACGAAAGCATTTTGTCACACCCTATGTAGTGCACACATATAGGGATCAGGGCGGTATTTGATATTTGGCTTGTAATAAGTTGGAAATGACACTGTACCGTTTTGTAAATGTAGCTGCTGGAGTTTTTAGCACATGGCAACATTATTGTCCCGCATTTGTGTTCTCTTAACATGGAATGTAGTGTGGATGACCGAGAGCAAACATGTGCGGTAAGGCATATACTATATATTATTCATATTATTCAAAATAGTTTCGCTATATTAAAACATGCAGTGGTGTATGAGCGTGGCCCACACCTAGTCTGATAACATTAAGAGTCCATATACTGTAAGTTTTTAACTGGTGTTTGCATTTAGATACTGTTTAATCACCAAGGTGTTCATGTAGTAGATCACCCCGAGACACAGTGGGGAAAAAAAAAAGATTTAAAAGTCATAACGGAATTTGCATATCATATTTTCAATCCATAAAACTAGGATGAGGAAGTTCAGTCACAGGACATTTTCCCAGCACATATGCAAAGTTTAGCTAACTGTGTTACTCCAACCTCTACAGCATGAACTGATCAAAACTACAAAGTGCCTGAAAATGTTCAGCTTTAAAGCAAACTTATGGCTATTGAGATAGACAAGCCACAAGCCAAGCTTATGTAATAATGGAGCACTGTCGCCTTGCACCTTCAGGGTCCGGGGTCAATTCCCGCCTCGGGTCTGTGTGAATGGAGTCTGTATTTTATTCATGTGCCGCTCTGTGGGTTTCCTCCGGGTACTCCAAAGACATGTAGATTAGGCTAATTGGTGTCTCCAAATGGCTCAGAGTGTGTGTATGTGTTCATGTTTTCTTAATGGATTGGCACCCTATCCAGGGGGTATCCCGCCTTGTGCCTCGTGCCTCTGTTGAAGGCCCAGGTTCAATTCCAACTCAAAACCCAACCACTGGGTACAGTGCTGGTCCCAAACTCGGATAAAACGAGAGGTTTGCGTCAGGAAGGGCATCTGATGTAAAACCTGTGCCAAGTTGTGTGCAGATACGATGGTCCGCTATGGCGTGCGTACCCTTGACGGGAACAAAAATTCAGTTATAATCGGAGTTGACAAGTCTGCATAAGAATAATGACATCTTAGTTGGCATTAACAAAGTAGTTCAAATGATCAAACCAGGGCAGGGATTAATAAAACCTGTGTAATTCAAAACATCTAACTAATTTAAGGTGATAGTGACATATTAAATCTTTATCCATATCTTCATTTTCAATACCGCTTATCATGTGTACAGGATCGCAGGGGCCTGGAGCCCATCCCAGGAGACTTAGGGCATGAGGAGGGGTGCAACCAGGGTAGGGTGCCAATTAGGGATGAGAATCCACAGGGAATAGCCGATACAATGTTATTGCGATACCTAGGGGCCGATTCGGTTTTTATTGCGATTCTACAAGTATAAATATTCAGATTCTATATTTGAATTCCAAATAAAATTTACAAATAATTCTCTCCCCCATGCACATATTTTTCGTTTAATGCTGTGCCAAATGTCCTCTATAAGTGAAAGATCTAGACTGCAGGCAGGCCAATTTAGCACCCAGACTCTTCTACTATGAAGCCTTGCTGTTGTAATAGCTGTGGTGTGTGGTTTTGCATTGTCCTGCTGAAATACACAAGGCCTTTCCGGGAACATATGTTGCTCTAAAACCTTTATACCGCTTTCAGCATTCACAGTGCCATCCAAAACATGCTAGCTGTCCATACAATGTGCACTTGTGTACCCACATACCATCAGAGATGCTGGATTTTGGATTGAATGCTGATAACATGCTGG
This sequence comes from Leiocassis micropogon, assembly GCA_028565275.1. Taxonomy (NCBI): domain Eukaryota; kingdom Metazoa; phylum Chordata; class Actinopteri; order Siluriformes; family Bagridae; genus Leiocassis; species Leiocassis micropogon. The sequence goes on from JAOVVA010000048.1 coordinate 14,957,211, forward strand.
AGGGTCTTCTTCTTCTTTAGCCCAGAGGACATGATGTCCGTGATTTCCAACAAGAAAGTAAAATTTGGACTCGTCTTACCATCTTACCACTTTTTCACTTTGAAACAGTCAATTTTAAATGAGCCTTGTCCCACAAGACATGATGGCGATCTGGAACATGTTCACATACGGTTTCCTTTTTGCATGATGGAGCTTTATTTGGCATCTGCAGATGGCAAGGCAGATTGTTTTCCGACATATTGTGGTCTGACAGTGGTTTCTTGAAGTATTCCTGGTCCCATTTAGTAACGTCAATAACACAATCACGCCGATGAGTGATGCAGTGTCACCTGAGGCCCGAACAAAGGTCTTCGGCCTTGTCCATTACACACAGAGATTTGTCCAGTTTCTCTGAATCTTTTAATGATGTTGTGCACTGTAGATGATGAGATTTGCAAAGCCTTTGCAATTGGAGGTTGAGGAGCATTGTTTTTAAAGTATTCCACAATCTTTCCACCCTTTCACAGATTGGAAAGTCTTTACTTCTGAGAGATTCTGCCTCTCTAACACATCTCTTTTATAGCTAATCGTGTTACAGACATGATGTTAATTACAATAACTTGGCTGAATCTTTTCAAAATGTCTTGCTTTTTCACCCCCTTGTTGCCCTTGTACCAACTTTTTTGAGACCTGTAGCAGGCATTAAATTTGAAATGAGATCATTTAGTGGATAAAAATGTAAAATTTCTCAGTTTAAACATTTGTTATGTTCTCTATGTTTTATTGTGAATAGAATATTGGCTCATGTGTTTTGATTTTCTGGGTATAGAAATATTAAAAAAGCATATTAAAACTCCAATCTAATCTCAAAATCTCCATTGTCATCTGTGGAAAAATGCAGATTAGATAGATTAGACAGATCACAATGGTTAAACATTTTGAGATCAGACTGGAGTTTTAGTATTTATTGCATTATTGCGGTTTCCCCTTGATTAATTATTAGCCAGACAGAAATAAAAAAGAGACGCTGGTGAGGGAACACCAGTTTATAACTGCCTTAATGTAAGTGATAACAGGAACTAACTTGTTTCATGGATGTTTCGTAACATCAAAGGCCCATCCTTTCAAGTCTTACGGCCAGCATGAACACAATTTCAAATATTTCAGAGATGAATTCTGGCATAAAATAGTAGGTGATTTGTGTTTTCATTCCTCCACTCACAGGAGGCAAATGTTGTTATTATTTCCAATGTGACTAGTAGTGCTATAATCAGGTCTAATTTGTATAAATCTCACACACTGGCTGGAGTTTCTCAGATCATGCAAAGGAATTTTGTTTCCTGTGCAAATGATATTTTTGCTTCAGTTCAGTTACAAAACAAAAACGTGTTTAGTGGTTACCAGTTCTGATTGTGATTTAAATGCACTACCAGTATCAGAGCATGTGGTATCAGCTGATACTCCGTATTGGTCCAGTACTCGCATGCTTTAAGCATCTATTGCCAAGTTACGCAAAAGCTCAGGGTTGTACTCGTGGCATGCTGAAAGACAGTTTGTGTCCTGTGTCCACATGCAAGCTCTATGCTGTGTCAGTCAACACGACTGAAGCATTCATGCATGGAAAAAATGTCCATAATAACAAAGGATTATGAGATCGGCTTATGAAATGCGATTGCATAAGCAGGTGAAAGCTTCTGCACACCTTGTAAAAGCTTGTGTACTCCTTCATGTTTCTGTATTACCCACTCCTTCCCTACAGGCACTCTATGGACGATGACATCTTGTTGCCCTATGCTGGTACTCATGGACCATCTCATTCCCATCGGCACGTAAGGGACTGTCAGCCGCTCATCTACGGAAACTTGACCCATGAAACGTGGCCTGCTAGCACACACCCTGGAGTTCCTTTTGTAAAATCCAAGGCTTTTCTCTATAAGAACTGGAGTGGCCACATCACTGAGGTCTATGACCCTCTGAGGACAGTGTCCGTGCTGGAGCCTGGAGGCCCAGGAGGTTGTAAGGATTTCCATAGAGAGCTTGTGGAAAACACTGCTAAAACAAGGAAGTGTGTAATTGCACAGAATTGTGGATTTTTTAACACCCGTACCGGACAGTGCTTTGGAAATATTGTGAGTGATGGCAGACGGGTAAAGAATAGCGGAGGAGTGCAAAATTCTCAGTTTGGCATCAGGAAGGACGGAACGCTGGTGTTTGGGTAAGTTTATGTTTGGTTTGGATAAATCTTAGGAAATGCTGCTGAGATCAATTAATAATTTAGGCGTAATAGCTTAATAAAGAGAAAGAACGTGAATCAAAGCAGATCAAACTTGTTTTTGAGACATTATTAAGCTATATGACTATATAAGCATTAAATTGCATGTGTGTATGTATATTTATCTTTTTTCATAAGGAATTTATTATTTTATATTTACCACTGAACTGCTTTCGTATCATTTTCTGATTAAAGGTGAAAGAGAAAGCAGGTAATGTCAAATTTTTTTTTTCTCAGCTTCATGAGAACTACTAATGCCAAATCTTGTTCCTAAAGAAATTTGATAGTGAAGCACAAACATGAACTGTGAACTGCAAAAATATCTGTTTATTCTTATCATGCACTCATGATCGATCTCCATGGCCCGAATGCCTCAGCTGATCCAGCCGTAGTTCTCCGTCTTATTGATCAGAGTAAAACACTTGCTCCAGCTAAACAAGCTACATTTGAAAACAAAAAAGAGATGGCCAAGAAACGCCTGAGAATGCAGAGACCCGAAAACATCTGCTCTGTAAAAATAGCTCTGTTTTAAAAACACTGGGTTGTTGCATAATAAATAGATAATAACAGTCAGTTGGTAGGATCTGGTCCAAGCTGGTTATGCATTTTGAAGTGCTCTGGGTTCTGTGGAAATTTCCGGTGTGAGATAAAGGTGTTTATCCACCGGTGTGTCTTCTAGGCTGAATTTTTTTTTTTTGTCAATATTGTTCCAATGTTATTGATTTTTAAACAGTAGGATTCAAACTGTGAATTAATTAAAGGAAATCTCCCCCTGATTGTCATGAGAAATTTAATTAAATAAAATATTTGCGCTCAATGATTCTCATGAGGGCAGCATTGTGGCTTCTTGGTTAGCACTGTCGCCTCGCACCTCCAGGTGCGCACCCACGTTCTCCCCGTGCTTGGTGGGTTTCCTCGGGATAATCCGGTCTCCTCTCTCAGTCCAAAGACATGTAGATTAGGCTAATGGGCGTTCTCAAATTGCCCGTTGTGTGTGAATGAGTGTGTGTTCCCTTCGATGGATGGGCCTCCTGTCCAGGGTACCCTGCCTTATGCCATAAGTCTCCTGGGATAGGCTCCAGGCCCCCTGTGACCCTGTACACAGGATAAAAGGGTATAAACAATGAGTGAGTGAGACTGAGTGATTCTCATGCTTAAATCTTTAGCTTGGGCTGTATTTTTGTTATTCTTGTAAAAGGTTAGCAGTTGTGTGCCACTGTGATGTCACAGGGGAATATCGCTAGCTTAGTTCTAGTGGAGTGCAACTGGGGGTCTATGAGATGATGAGCTCAGTGGTGTTCATGGTGGCATTAGCATGAAAGTACAAGATTTGTTTGACCAGAGTGTTCAGGTGAGGAGGTGAGAGGACTGTTCAAACAGAACGACGAAAAACCACTCCTACATCACTTGAGTCTGATGAAGCCACCAGCAGTGTGTGGCTGAAAAGTACTGCAGGAAACAAGTCCGATGTCAATGAAAAGCGGGTTTAAATTAATCCAAATTTGAATGTAAAATAAATATAAATAATATATGAATAAAATATACATAATTAAAGGTTAATTATGCAGGGTGGATTTTTTTAAATTTATTTATTTTGACTAGGCTTCTCCAAGTCTCCTGTGTGTTTTAAGCCCAATTCTCACTTTTATGATTTTTTTGGCTTTTTTTGGCTTCAAAAGGCAGAGCAATTGAAACATCCAGTGGCGCTACTTAAAGGCATAGAAAAGCAGACGATTTGACACGGTAAGATTACAGATAATAACTATTACTTAGAAACAGCTCTAGGATGGATCTGTAGATCCCTACAGAGAGACCTGTGATAACCAGGTGGTATTATACTGTATCACAAGTAATGCTCTATCTTGAAATCATTAATCCCATCGCTCATTAACTTGCAGATGATACTAATCTTAACATGCATAACTTATCACATCATGATTTTTGAATTTGTGGCAGCCTCAAGAAAAATCGTAAAAAGTATGAACTGGGCTTAAAACACACAAGAGACTTCGAAAGAGACAAAAAGCCTAGTCCATGGTGCTTTCAGTACAGCAAGGTCAACAAGGGAAAACCTTTTGCAGATGAAAGTATGTCTGCCTTTATGTCATTATCTTACTCTCTCTCGCACCCTCTGTCTTTCTGTCTCTGTCTTGCATACCTCTCTTTGTCATGCTGGCAGTTATCTATCAGAAGAGGAGGTTTTGGACAGAGTAAACCCTTTTGTGCAGCTGGTCAGTGGGGTGGTGTGGCTGCTCAGGTCGGGAAAAGTTTACATCGAAGAGAGCATCCGGGCTGAATGTGAAAAGACTCAGGAGACCGGTATGTCAGACCTTAGCACTGCTCTCGCCTGGAGCAAGAGCTCAGAGTGGTGGGAGCTCAATTTCTAAGAAGCACAAACCTACAAACTGCTTATTCATCAGACTATACTGACTGCATGGTGAATAAGGGAGAATATCAATCCTGATATGTGTTACAGGTAACTTGCAGAGGTTTGTTGACGTGATCTCGGCTCGGACAGCAGTCGGCCATGATGCTGAGGGCAGACTCATTCTCTTCCATGTTGATGGCAAGACAGACGTCAGAGGGTGAGAATAGATAGATACTACAGACCTTTCACTACAGATAGCCCAGATTCTGATGTACTCCAACACAAAATGGAATTGAAAAATAGCTAGAAAGTGTGGATATTTAAAGACACCCATTTCCAGATGTGTTAAAGTACAGAACTTAAAAATAATGCTTTAAAGGCATGTACCTCATCTTATGTTAATCTTTAAGATTTTCTCCTTTAATAATCGAAAAAAGTATCGAAAGAACAATTCTCTGAAAAAGTTTGATTTTGTATAGCCGTCATGAATGGATTTTTGGAGAAAAGGGCAACAGACACTTTTTTTAATTCATATTTGAAAAATATATGCCAGATAAATCTTTACAATGACAAATGAATCTTTGAACTTTGCTCCAAAAAGGTAGTCTTCCCTAGGTAGGCGTTCCTTCCTTCCTCTTTCCCTCTACTGTCTGTCACTATGATGCTCCTAAGCAGTGTTAACCTCAAATTTAACCTTAAGTCATCTTATCAGTATGTAACAGTAAGTAAGTTCCGACTGAGCAATCTGATTGGACGAGAGGCATTCCACAAGTCCTATGGAGTGTAACAGGACTGCGTCACTGCCTACATTTAAAACTAGTCACTAAAGCACTTTCATCAATAAATCGCATCGGATAATGTTCTCTGATCTTAAAAAAAAAAAAAAAGAACACTTTGTCTCATTTATCATTGCTTCAGCGTTGTTCCAAATCGCCTATAAACTGTCAAGGCTAAATGTGTGTGCCCAGTATGAACCTGTGGGAGGTGGCGGAGTTGTTGAAAGAACATGGAGTCATCAATGCCATTAATCTGGACGGAGGCGGCTCTTCGACTTATGTCCTTAATGGGTCACTGGCAAATTTTCCTTCAGATGAGTGGTATATAAATCCTACTTACTGTTTTAAGCCAACTATTACATTATTAACTATAAAATTTTATTTATGTAACTATAAAATTATTTAAATTTGATTAATACTACTGACCATAAACTTTACTATGAACCACTATATACAATTCACATACTTTTATTAAAACTTATCTCATGTTCTCTACCTGCTCTGTGTGTAGTAAGGATAAGAGTTGGTACTGCCCACGGGCCGTGTCCACTGTACTGTGTGTGCATGAGCGTCTCTGTCAGCCTGAGGACTGCAGCCTGCATGGGACCTGTGTGAACGGCCAGTGTGAGTGCCAACCCGGCTGGGCCGCGCCCACATGTGCCAATCTAACATGCCAGCCATCAGCCTGTGGAGAGCATGGGCTCTGCACTCCAGGTGACTTTCTGCATCTGATGGAGTGTGTGCATGAGTATGTTAATGTATAAGTGTCAGTGTGTGTGTGTACATGAAATAACCTTTTTCATGTCCATTAAAGTGTTATATGTGTTATAATTACAAAAGTTCAGTATGTTTTGTAAATGCATCTGTCAAAATCACCATGGATTTTTTTTGTTTCCTCACAAGGTATTTTCTAAAAAATCTATTAGACATTTATAGATTAGTTTATGCATTACATTACGTTATATTTGTTCCATAAAGTTTTAAACTTCATGCGTACAAAGACCACCACAAAAAGTGGTCTTTTAATTGTTTTCTATTATTATTATTATTATTTTGTTGTTATTTATAAATTACCTTTATTTTGGTAAAGTTTTCTTAAATGTATTTTAAAGACAAAGAAATGATACTAGTTGTGTATCATTTATACTCAATTATAAAGTAAGTTTTTAAAGCATGGCCACTTAAAGCTATATTCAACTTATATTTTGTTCCCAAAAAAATAAATCACAATGACCTTTTCATGGTTGAATATTTAAACAGTGATTGAAATATATATATATATTTTTTTAAACAATTTGCATAACATGACAAATCCCCCCGAAATAATTGTGTTAAAATGGCGAAAAAAATGGAAGTTTGCTTAATATGCTAATTCATGAAAATTTCCAAATGTTTCTGAAAGATTTAGTCATAATATTTGAGGAAGAAGCATTGTTGACAGGGCTGGAAGAAAGAGAAGCAAGCAATCAGTAACAGATTTTGTAAAGTAGAGACTTAAAGTTGCACTAAACACTTTTTATTCAGAGTTTAGGTCACATGAGACAGCAGTCCGAATAATGTTGCTCAGGTGATTATCATTCAGTGACGGAGTCATGCACATTTTGAAAAAATATATATAATAATCAACAAACCCTTTTTTCATGCATCATATTCACTTCAGACCTTTATAGTCCAGAAAGGCATCTCAGTTCAATTAAATTTTAGTTGTATAGCGTTTCAACAATTGTCATGGTCACAAAGCAGCTTTACACAATCAAAAGAATTACGGAAATGTAATGTTTTTTTGTTTTTTTTAGTTTAAAAAAAGGTTTATGCATGTTTATTTTACAACTTCATTGTTATTTGTTTCATTCTTTACTGTTTGTTGCTTTTTTCTAGAATTTTTAAATGTAGAAGCTGTTTCTTTTGAAGACAACCTTGATTGCATTTGTACTTGCTAGTATTTAATAAAGCTGTGTGTTCAGCTCTGAAGATGGTAACTATTTTTGAGAATGTCCTACTTACCCTCGTGTCTCTCTGAACAGATGGCTGTGTGTGTGATGCAGGGTGGAGAGGTGTGAACTGCAGTCAGGGTAAACACACCCAAACTTAATTCAGCACTCCACCTCTCACAGTATATGACAAAGGGGTATATTATTAAGCATGTTGAATGGAAATTTGCCTCACAAGTTTAATATTATAATTTTTCGTAAGATGTATATTCTTTCATAATTTTATAGAAATATTTTTATAAGTATAGTTTCAGTTAAATCAGTGAAAGTGTTTCTGTCTCTCATATTACTTAATCTAGATGTGTATTATATCACGGACTCTGCCATGTGTTTTCATTTTTTTGAATGTAGAGTGTACAGCAGGTTCCTATGGCGATGAGTGTAAGAAGATATGCACATGTGTAAATGGAGGAGACTGTGACCCTGTGCGTGGGCGCTGCACATGCCCTGCTGGATTTCATGGAGATTCCTGTGAGCAAGGTGTGTAAAAGCAGTTAGCTGTGTTATATCACTTTTGCATTTATGATTGTCATTTGCTGATTTAATATTAACACATGCAATGTATGCAAAAGTATGTGGACACCTTGTCATAGCACTCATATTTAGTTTTTGAGCATCTCCCTCCAGATTTAAATACCCTTTGCTGTTTTAATAACGTCTACTTAATAACGTCTTCTATGAAGGCTTTCCACTAGATTTTGGAGCATGGCTATTAGGCATTCGGACCCATTCAGGCAATGATTTTGGGTTCATTCCAAAGGTTGAAATTAAGTGGGGTTGAGATCAATGCATTGTGAAGGTCACTCTAGATCTTCTGCTCCAGCCTGGCCAAACATCTACATGTCCCTCTTTCTTGAACAGGGGTACCGTCATGCTCCAACACAGTCGGTCCGGTATGGCTTTGGCTTGGTTGAAATGAACACCTGTACCCATACTGGCCATTTCTGGATAAACCAATAAATGAGTGTGTTGATCGGGTGTCCAAATAAAGTTGAGTCCTTAAATATTTGGACACATTTTTGTACTTTTTGTTTCCCTCTGTATACCACCATGATGGATTTAAAATAAATTAAGCAACATATGATTGAAGTGCCTTTTAGGGTATTTCAAGGGGTTTAACAAAGAGATGTATTTGTTTATTTTTAAGAATTCCCAGGAATTACAGCAGTTTTTAGAAAAAATTTAAAAAGCTTACAAAATAATTGGTCAGTTGACTGATAAGCAGTTTAATGGCCAGTCATCTGTTTCATTAGTAGTTTGTGACAAATTAAGAGGATAAAAGATCTGAAACTCATTCAGAGTCAAATCAACACTTTTAACATTGTTTAATAAAAAAAATATGCTGACAGCAACACAAAGAGGACTTGAAGGCCACAGAAGACAACTAATTGCAGAATTACTGATTGCAGAATTTTTTACTTCTTTACTTGATCTGGCCAGATCAAGAACTAACTAGTAACCCAGTGTAAATATCTATCCAGTGACGGAAACTTTAAAGCACTTTTTGTCTGCCAAATGCCTAAATGTAAATGTAAGAACATTTTTGAGAAATCAGGCATTTCCTTGCCAAAGTCTACAATCAAGAGACATCTTCATGAATTTGAATACACAGGGTTTATCGCAAGATGCATTACACTGGGAACACTCATGAATAAAAGGACATCATTAGAAAACATTTAAAAAAATCAGGCCAAGACCTGAATCAAGATTCTTCGGGCAGGTGAAAGCAAGTTCAACTTGTACCAGAATAGTAAGAGTAGAATATGGGGAAAGTAAAAGAAGGCCTTATGATCTAAAGCACATCACATCAGTGTCAGTGGTCAAACATGATGGAGGTAGTTTCGTGGCATAGGTGTGAATGGCGGGCAGTTTACCTGCGTCACTGGTGTTTAATGATGCCGTGACTGCTGATAGAAGTAGCAGGACGAATTCTGAAGTGGGTGTATAGTAAAGTGGATCTACTGTTTGCTCAAATTCTATCAAAGGCTCAGTGCTTCACAGTACAGATGGGCATGATAAAAAAAAAATGCTGAGAAAGCACCCAAGACCTTTTTAAACCGAAGAAATGGAATGAGGCACCTGACCTCAACCTAAGTGAACATGTTCACCACTTACTGAAGACAAAACAAAAAGACAGAGAAGCAACCAGCAACCGAAGGCTTCAGTAAATGGACTGGCATTTTAAGGGAGGACACTCAGCATTTGATGATGTCTAAGGTTTCCTGACTTTAACTAATGTCACTAACCCTAATAATCATTTTAAACTTGTGAAAGTGGATGCAACTTCTCAATTTATAATGCAATAAATTAATTTGTTAATAACAAATAGATTTTTGGCAAAATGTTTTAAAAGGTATTTTTTTAAATATCCAAATATTTATGGAACTAACTACACTTTTGTCCATATGATGTATATAGACACATGCCAAAAAAAAAGACGTCTATTATAATTATAGCAAATATTTCATCATGTGAATGCATAGTTATGACTTGGAAGTTGCATGAGAATGACTAACATGTCACATTCTGTTCCATGGAAGATAAAATCAGTTGATAATGGACTGTGTGCGTACTGGGTTTTCTCAGAATGTCCTCTAGGCTTCTACGGGCTGCGCTGTTTACAGGAGTGCCAGTGCAGTGACCTTTGCCCTTGTGACCCAGTAACGGGGAGCTGCAACGCCACATTCCGCAGCCAGAGAAATACCAGTCTGCACAGAGGTACTGATTATATCACACTGTTGAGCCAACAGCACCACTGAGTGTGTTTCACATCTTGTTTTTCTTAGATAAAGCCTTGGAAATAGCTCTATGTGTGTACTGAGCTTCATGTGCATGAGGTAACATTTGCAGACTCACCTGCATGTATAGTACAGCTCTGTTTCTTCTGGGGTTTTTTTTTTTTGTTGTTGTTGTTGTTTTTTTGTTTTTCCTTAGTCAAATCATAGTTTTGTCTCACATAGATAAACTTTGCTTTGATATTTTTAAGAAGCAGGCATGAGTATCATGAAAGTACTCAGGATTAAATATTTTGTGATAAAAAATTGCTCTGGATCAGAGTGTTTGCCAAACGCCTAAATGTGAATGTAAAATAGCCCAGTTGTTCAGCCACCTAAAAGACCGGTCTGCTCTGTGACCTTTCCTGGCCTGGTAGAGGCAGTGAACTTTGAAGCTGCTGATTTGTGGCAAAACAGCTGATGCCAGGGTTCTTTCTGGTTGAAGGAATTGCATTCATTCTGACTGAAGAAATAACTAACAGCAGTTATGAGAGTAATGTCTCCTGCTAGGTTTATATAACTGCATTCATGTTTTGCACATTTTCATTGTTTTAGGAACAACTTACATAACAGCAGGGTGAAACAGAATAAGTGTACTTTTTAATATTTAGTAGTAAGAAGTTAAGCTTTTCCAAGCTTTTTTCAGGGTGGATGGCTTTACACATGTTCTCAGTAACATGACAAACTACAATCCTTTAATTATTAAATTATAAAATAGAGACAAGAACAAGGTAAGATGGTATGGTCAATGTTTATTATGTAAGTGATAACAGAAACTTGGCGGCATGGTGGTGTAATGTTTAGCACCTTGCACCTCTAGGGTCCGGGTTCAATTCCCAGCAAGGCTCAATTCCCGTCTCTGTGTGCATGGAGTCTGCATGTTCTCCCCGTGCTTGGTGGGTTTCCTCTGGGTACTCCAGTTTCTTTCCACAGTTTAAAAATCTGCAGATTAGCCTAATTGGCGTTCCCAAATTGCCCATAGTGTGTGTATTTGTGTGTGCCCTGCGATGGATTGGCACCCTGAGACAAGGTGCCCCCATGCCCTAAGTCTCCTAGGATAGGCTCCAGACCTCTCGCAACCCGGAATACAGGATAAAGCGGGGTATAGATGATGAGTGAGTGAGTGAGTAACAGAAACATGTTTTGCAGATGGTCCTTAACATTACATAGTTATAAATTGTTAAAAAGCAAGTTGTGTTATTTATTAACCCCTAAAATCACGAGTCATAGATCCATGCTGGAAACACATTAGACAATGACCAATTAAAAAAAAAATAAAATCTTCAAATGGAAGTCCTGCTGGTGTGTGATGTCAAACTCTGTGTTTGGTTGCCGAATAGAATATTTACAACTAAAGTTGTAATCATTACATTTAAAATGTGCAAATTTTACCTCTACCGGAAAGTCGAAATTATCTCGAAAATAGGTAGTACTCACAACATGCCCTTATTATTATTTAGGTTATAGAAACAACCGGAAACAACCATAAAATCACATGATCATGTGTGTCTATGCTATTTCTTTGCCTATATGACCTTTTTTATCACTCCTGTTTACATAGGTTATGCTGAGAAAAGCATATAAGACATTCCAACAATTCTGAAGCCTGTACATATTCAGTAATACAAAAAAAAGCCTAAAACCGCTCTGGGTTTTAAGGGTTAGTCTAAAAAAAAAATTCTCACTGACAAGTTGCAATGGATCAAGTGCAATAATTCACTTTCGAACATTCTCTTATTGGAAAATAATCTAATTTTGTGGCAGTAGTTCTGCTTTGCAACAGGCCACCTGACATCACTCCACAACTGTATTATTTTAATGCAAATAAAATAATTCATAACAAAAAATGACTATACAAATATAAAAACATTAATTCTAACTACAGTATAAAGCTTTTAGGACGAGGCTGACATGAGCGAAAGTCTTTCTTTAGCTCTGGTCCTGGCCTTGTGCCGTGATCTGGCTGCTTCAGTCATTCTCTCAAATGCAGGTTTTAAAATTAGCTCTCATCAAGCATCTTTTATTTAACATTTTACTTCATCCCTGATTTGCACTTGAGAACTTTTCCATTCACTTCAGAGAATGACCACCTGCTCCTCTGTGTGAATGAAAAACACAGCTGTTTCTCGTTCTTATCACTTCTGTTTTGGATCTGAATCTAGCCTAGTTAGAGGATCTGTGATTTTCACAGTTTGTAGCAATGCTGTGCAAGGGGAGAAATACTAGTTTGATGAGGAACTAAAATGTTTGTTTCCTCCCTTTCAGCTGGTCACTGCCTCGCCATCCAAATGTGGAAGGAGTGGAGAGAGCAAGAGAAGCCTTATCTGCCAGAGTAAGTGTTCACATCCAACATCAGACTCCTCTTAGTTACCTGACCACATGGTGTAACAAGATCAATACCTCCTACTTCACCTATATTCTTTTAAGAAGAGTGCATGCATAGTAAATATAAGATTTTTCTTATGGAAGTTGAACCGAATGCCCCACACCTTTATAGGCAAGACAGCTTTGTTTTAGCAAATCTGCCTCAAGAGTCCCTATTGTGTCTGTAAACGGCTCATGTAGGGGAGGCAGCCACGCATTTATTAGCCAGACCTGCCTTTCAAATGCAACTGAGAGATTGTGAAGAGTTGCTATGGTTTTGTGTAGTGCTTTGTGTAGGCCACAGTGGTCGATTTAAAAGATAAAGTCTCTCTCTTTCTCTCTCTCTCACTATTTGTTTGTGTGTGGGTGTCTAGGCAGAGCTGGATGGTTATCACTGCTACCTTGGCTGCAGTCTTGCTGACCAGTCTCATTGGAAACTTAATCCAAGTGTGTGGAAAATGCAGAGGGCGTCCTCAGCAGGAGTATTCCTATGTACCTCTGAAGGAAGTTAACAGGCCAAGGGACAGTCCAAAACGCTCGACGATGCAACCTGCCAAAGCCCTCTTTCAACCAGATGACTCTGATTCAGAAGAATCCTTATAGTCTCTCTGTCTGTCTCTCTGTCTATGTCTGTCTGTCTGACTGTATGTCTGTCTGTCTGTATGTCTGTCTGTATGTCTGTATGTCTGTATGTATGTCTGTATGTCTGTATGTATGTATGTATGTATGTATGCATGCATGCATGCATTCATTCATCCTTAACAACAACAAAGAAGTGTTCGTACATGCAGGTCTGTCCCTTACATGGCTTGTGCTGTCAAGAGTGACAGCAACATTCTCAATGACAGTAACGTTTAATAACACAGCTCCTCAAAATAAAAACCACAAGCAAACAGGAGTGTATAACAGAAAACCTGCTGTGTTTCAGAGTCCCCAAATCCAACTAATGGCATTTTAGAATATGGACATCTGTGCATGGCCTTAACAGCATTGTCATGTAAGACATCATCATAGTCATTGGCATGTTGTGATTACTTTGTATTACTCAAGTCAGTTTACATTAACTTGATAACTCAGGAACTGCTTGTTTTGTTTACCAGGCTTGAATACTAACCTCAGACATGAACATTCACGGCTGCTTCGTGTTCTTGATGTTTTTGTATTACTCGTTGCCATAGAAGCAGACCAGAAGTGAACTGCAAATCCCATAATAAGATATGCCACTGTATTTACTTTTTATTTTATTTCTACTTGGAAAACAGACTCACTCGGCTTGGCTCCCAGCCAAGTACATGTTGTATTAAGCAATTTCCTTGGACATACATTGTAAAAATCATGCCCTGATTTGTTTTTATAGACTTGAAGAAACCAAAACAAGGACATTTCAAATGGACTTTGACCTTGATACAGCGAGTCTGCTTAGCAGGATGTGTTCGCTCAAAAGAAGCAGCATTATACCTAAATAAATGAGACGTGGAAGGGCAGGATTACCTGAGTCGACCCTTCAGTTTTAGTGCCTTATATTACCTGCTCACTCCAAGACAACAGCACTTTTATCAGTATCTCCTTTTTGTACACTATTTCAACAGAGTACAATAGAATGGATTGACTAGTTTTAATATGAAATGTTTATGAATTTTCTAAATAGTTTTTTTAATGAGCTTAACAGTCTTTTGTTCTTATCCTGATTACATACCCGACCAAAAAAATTAATTTACACCATATTACTAGCATTCTTATTTATACTATGAAAGAGGAAAGGGGACAGTGTATTGATGTGATTGTTTAATACAGTAAAATGGATATAACTGTTGGTTATTATTGTGCTTCCACTTAGTTATTACTTCTGACTGAAAATGTAAAGTGACCATTTCCCAACCCAAGCCTGAGCAAATGATGTGTGCCAAGTTTCGGGATATTTTGAGGGGTGTATTTCATTTCAATTCAGTTTATAATAAATTACCACAAAATTGAAAGCAAAAAAGGACTAGAAATTATCTAGCTTTTAACATCTATAGTACTGAACTGTGCTGCCAAAGTTGAAACTTGAGCTAACCCTCATTTCTTCATATTTAGCTTCCAAAAAGTCTGACTTTCTTGTATTTTTTATGTAGACTAATGACTACTCTCCAGGCGCTCCAGCCTCTCCAGGCTTCCTGAAGGACTTTTGTGGCCAGTTTCAGAGGAATGTTTTTTGTTTGATAATCCACATAGTGGCCTATGAATCATTCAAACATAATCTAATTTAAGGCATGGACCAGTGAGAAACGGGTGCAGATAATGATCGATGATTAGGTTGGTGATCAGTATACTGCTGATGCCGAATGCTAAGTGGTTGGAACATGCGAGAGAGGAAATTTTACATGTACCTTTAGGCACTTTGCAAAACATTTGTTCCCATTTCTCGAATTTAATTTAATAATTAATTTAAATTTTATTTTATTTAATATGAAGAAATTAGGGGTGGCTCAAAACTTTTGCATAGTACTGTACATGCTAAAAAAAAGCAGAAATTTGCAAACCCTTTTCAGTTTTCCTGTTTTCACAAATTCTTCCGCATGATGTGAACCCAGAATGAGTCAGTGTGGTTAAAGCAGGATAAGGAACCAATGGGTTTCAATTATTGTGTTTGTTCCACCCTGCTTTTGTTTGACCCAGTATAACTTTTTTTGATTTTTTTTCTAGCTTTAATAGTTCTGCTTGCTCTGAAAGCATTTTTTACAATTATTTTCATTGAATGGTTTTTTTTTATGTTTCACAAAGATTGTCGTGATGCAGGGGACACCTTGAACTGCTTGAATGTGCGCTTATGGCTTTTGTGTTAATGCTGCTGCAGCTACTCTTGAGTGCATGTGTGCTAGTTCTCTAATTTAATTTCTTTGTTTTATCTGGTGTTTTAGGTATTGAAATGTACACTAATAAATTTATACATGAGATTTTATACAAATTTGTTAGCATTAATGGAATAGTTTTCCTAAGTTGGAACTGTATGTATGATTCATGTTTTAAGCATCCCAGTGACAATTATGACAGTTTGATACATTTAGTTTTGAGGACCTGAATATTCAAGTGAAATTTTACACTGCAGTGTTCTTTAAAAGTCTGAAGCCATCAAATATTTGTATAGAAACTTTTATTTGTGTAGCAAAACGCAACATTCATTATGGTATTTTACTGTAATTTACTACTGTATGTTGATTTGAGCTCGATATAAGTGTTTCTAAAGATGCTATAATGTCTGATGTTTAAAACAGTACATTTTTTATTAATATTAAAAAGTGTTAAATTATGTAAAACAGATTATTTGTTCTTGACAATATTTCTACAAATTCAAGGTAGCTGTTTTTTTTCCACTCCCACCAACTTCTCATGACCATACAGACTGTAATTTATCTAATGAATTCAGTTGGATACCTTTTCCAAAATGTTAATAAATAAGTAAGGGATTTGAGCTATAGCAATTCTGACTAGGATAAATTCATAAATAAAAATTAATGTATTCGCACCCTGCACAAGCTGTGCACTTCTGTGTTAATGGTTGTGTCCATTTTTTGTTCTGAAAGCTCCACATGAGAGTAAAAGCTCCTCTCTCTCCTCCTGCTTTGTTGTGCAGCAATTAACTATTCTACAGTTCTTGCTTGATTACTGCTAGTTTAGTGATTCTTCATTACACGATGTTACTAAAACCATCTGTACTAGTGTGGGCTGGACGTTGACTGGGTTGGGTATATTTGCATCAGGTTTCTTTTTCTCTGTCCTCTGCAATTGAAGCCTGGTTTTTCACTAATCATTCTGGCAAACCATAATAAAAGCTGCATTGTTGAGCTATTGGCATTAAATGACAGGATGTTGCACCTGTCAGGCTGGACTGCCTCAGGCTGGTCACTCCCACTTTGTGTGTACTGTTTAGCTGATGCAATCCTCCACCCAGATGTCAACTTGTAAGCTCATTTACATGTCTTCACACTTCTTTAGTGTGTGTTAAGTAGTTTTAATAATTTAGCAAATGTATGATACAGCACATGTTGGATTTGTATTTGTCATAGTGTACATGGCAACACAGATTGATTAAGCAGTGACTGTCGAATTTCAGCTTTGTTAAACAACTGATTTGTTCCCTAGGGGTTCGATATTGCTCAATTAAAGCTGCTTAAGTAACTATTTAGATCTGATCATCAGTATTGGATTTATTAACCAACTAACCCTTTTTTTTAATCTGATAATTAAAGCTGATGTTTTTAAAGACATTTATTTATTTAGAAGATTTCACAAAATAAAAAAATTCTTAAATCTTAGACACAATATGGATGTTGCATCAGGGTACTGCTACTATAAGTGACATCAGCTGATTATACGTATTAAATAAACATTGAAATCTCGTCAGTGACCTTGCGCAAGAAGTTCAGAACATGACACAGACATCAACAAGATTGCATAAGCCAGATTCTCATGCTCAGAATGTTGCTGTACAGTATCACTAGTGTTTATATCCTGCCTTTGAATTTGCTGAAAACACTATCATAAGCAAATTTTTTATTTGTTTGTGGCTACAAGATTTTTTTAGTACTTATGCCTAATTATAAACTGAACAACAAATTGATTCAGTCGCTGCGCATCATTCATTCGTTCATTTTGGCTCTGTTAGAATGCATATGTATTTATTCTTATACATTCTATTATGTAAACTGTGAATGAGTGTATTGTATGAAGAGTTCTGCTTTATGAACTTTTACTTTAGTAGGGAAACAAGGAAATAAGTGGAGTGCAAGAAAAATATTTACTTTGTAAGATGAGTACAAAAAAAAAAAAAATCAAGAACAGATCCAACACTGAGCTCTGTTTCATCAACAGGATATGATTCAGCAGCCCAAAGAACATGACTATGCTTTATTTTTATTGAATTTTATCACTTACATGAATAAACATTTAAACACTAGCTTATTGGTGATAAATTTGTAGACCAAGTCATTAAAGAACCTAATTAACAAATGTCTTACACCATTTACTTTATTTATGTAAGTCATTTATTAGTATTTGGAACAGTTTGACTCATGTTTACTATATATTGGTTGATTGTGATTAATTAATGCCAAATTGCAAACCGTGGATGATTTGTGTTATCTGATAAGCTAAGTGAAATTATTCTTCTGGGGAAATAGAAGTGTAGTATAAATTTTCTACATGATGTAGCATTAATAAAGACATTATATATGTGTATAGTAACCTCCCTCATTCTACTCTCCATAACAATTTTCACACATTACTATATAGTATAGTACTATATACAATATCTTTCTTCACTGCATCCATTTATATTCATTGCACTCATATTGTGTATAACTCCCTTTCTGTGTACTGTTTACATGTGCAAATTATTTTGCACTGTGACAAATGCACTTATGGTTAGATGCTAACTGTATTTTATCTATCTAATCTAATATATAATTATATAGAGGTTACTCGCGTGCAGATCCTAACTCCTGCCTGCTACCATTACCTGCAAAAGAAGTGTCAACTTAGTCAACTTGCTGACGCTCTTCGCGCTGCTTCAAAGTTTTGGCAGCCCTAACTTCTGCCTGTTGTATGTTCTGTCATCTTAGACGATCTGTGACATACTTGCTTTTGCGTTAAACAATGCTGCCTACTGTTAAAGTCTGAGGAACACCTGTGACATGTATGACGTAAAAATTGGTGATAATGCTGGCTACCGCATGGCTATTTAAGTGCTATTGTTACAGTCACACATATATATATATATATATATATATATATATATAAAACGTCACTCACAGTCTTTTCAAAAGTTTTGTATATATACACTACCGTTTAAAAGTTTGGGGTCACTTTCTAACTCCATGACTTCATAATGCCTCTAATCTGAGGTGCTGTTAATTGGTCATTTTTCAGGCTGATAACTCTAAATGAACTTTAGGTTTTGGTCTCGCCCTCCTGGGATGGCCTTCATGAGAGCCAGTTTCATTATGGTGCTTGACGGATTTTGCAA
>JAOVVA010000048.1:14975838-14998338 GCA_028565275.1 Leiocassis micropogon
GAAAATAAATCACTAAACAAAAACAAAGAAATTTGCAAGTGACCCCAAACTTTTGAACGGTAGTGTATATATACACAAATTTTGAAAAGACTGAGTGATGTTGTGATTAACAAATAGATATGATTTGTTAAAGACATCCTGCTGTCTCCAGTGTCCAGCTAGGCAGGCTGTCCAGATTGGTGCCTTAACTTTGCCTGAATGGGAAACTGAATTAACACACTATTTGAATTGCTATTGTTATTCGTTTGTCGCCATGTTCTTCTTACACAGCAGGTTGTTCTGATCCCCTGGTCTGAGTGACCTACGTCTTGGGCAGCTGTGTGTCTCAATTATCATACTTTTGTTTGTCTCTCAGTGGACAACCTTAAGAGAAGTTCTCCCATCCTGTCAATTCACGTATATATCAAATCTATTTTGTACCATATAAATGGTAATACTAATTACTCATTACTAACTCACAACTGTATTATTTTTTGGCTCAAACTAAGAAGATCCAGATTATAAAGCACGCCATTTCAACACAATGTAAGACCCCCTTCTCTATTTTGTGAATATCGATGTTCCTCCAAAAACTTGCCCAGTCTTGCCTTTCTTTGGACTGGTCACGTGCGTTGGTGACAGTCCGTCACAGCCAGACGCAGTCGCTGATTGGCTAGCCGAGTTTAAACACGCCCGTCCCATAGGCTGGCCAAGGTGACGTCACCAACGATCAGCTGCTCCTTTTGCACAACAATAACAAAGGAGCGCAGTGAGACCTCGGAGGGACTGAGAGAGAGAGACATATGTTCGCGTTTAAGGGTCCACACAATAGTGTTTTCTTCAAAGAAGAAGTATTTATCTAGATATATATTTATATCGTCTAACACACTCTACCTCAACCTTCAAGCAAGCTGATATTCTTTTGTGCTTTGCTTCTTTTTTTTTTCCACCATCTTCCTGTTTACAGTAACTCTCTCTACCGCAGGTGAGTCTTTGTTGTAGATGGTTATCGGTTTTCAGGGTTAAATAAAACATATTGAGTTTGGTTAACGCTTGACATGTCTCACATGTCAAGTGTTAACCAGAATAGTAAGTGTTTACTTTAAAACTTAAAGTTGGTTAAACATTTATTGGGAGAAGTATGCGAAAATATGTTTAGCCACTTGGTTTAAATGCGACTCGTTTGCTGCGAAATCATGTCAGATATGAGGACTGTTTGCGGTTTCTTCTCGCTCGGCTGTAGGCCTGGTGTGTCGCTTCCAGCGCCGGTGGTGTAGAGTTTCTGCGCGGATCCTCCCTGTGTCTGTCCTCAGCGCAGAGACGCCTATATATAAATTCACCATTTTTAAACCTTCGGTAATCATTTATAAACACACAAGGACGACTTCTTGTACACCCAAAGCCTACCGAGCGGTTCACAGGTGTGTTGCTTTTAACACGCTACATCATTTTGCGTTTGTTTTAATATCCCCTGAGTTCCTGGTGATAATGAGCTGTATGTAATGCAGTGTGTTTAAGGATATTTTGTTAAGGATTTTGTAAAAAAAAAATAAATAATAAAAATAAAAAAAAACACAGTGGGAGACTGGGGATGCCTTCTAGGGTCCTAATGAGACACTCAGGGGCCCAAAAAGAGAGAGATCCTACAGAACAAAAAGCTTTGTTTGTCTGTTGCTCCCTGCTGGTGAGATGCTGCACACAACACAACTGGATTTCCCACAGAGGTTCAATAGGTTGATGTTTTATTCATGTCGACCTGCCTGTCTGTCTGTCCATCTTTCTATTTCCTTTAACAGTATTCCTGTATTTTTCCCTCACCAGCCTACTCTTTGTCTTTCTCCACTCTGTCGCATGTGTGTTTACATTAGACAATATTTCTCTATCTCATTTCCCTGTACTTGGGTAAGAGCTGAAAAACTATTTCCTTCTTCAGAAAGTGCGCTTTCGTCAAGAAAGTTTAAAACAAACTTCTTTCAGTTTTTTCTCAGTGATAGACAATGTGTCAAACTTGTTGTTAATAGTTTTCTTTGATGTGCTACAGATGCATGAGATACCGATCTTGTCCGTTGGTAGGTGGAGATGAGATGGTCTTGTCCCATTTGTGGTATTTGGCAGTCATCCTTATTTGGAGTGACTTACATTTTTATGTCATTATATCATCTGAGCAACTTGCTGGTGCTGTGGTTTAAATGTGGGACCTTCAGATCAGTAGTCTAACATCTTAACCAATGAGCTACCCTTGCCTGATTTTTGTATTTTGGGTTTTCACTTTAGGATTCTACAGTGCTGTTCTTTTTGATATTCTGCAATGCAACGAATACTTTCACAACAAAACAATGTAATGTACTTGTAGCAGCAAAACAAACTGTAGCAAGTATTTGTTAGACTGAGGTGTTTGTTGTCAAATAACACTGGATAGTTCTGGAGGCTAAGCGGTATCATATAAGCGGTATCATATAAGCGGTATCATATAAGCGGTATCATATAAGCGGTATCATATAAGCGGTATCATAAGAGCTATGGATGATTGTCTGAAGTGTCGGCTTCTTTTGAATGGATGACTTTTGTTGAACTTCATGTAAATCCAGATCAGATGGTGCTCATTTATCAATCTGTGAGGATAAACACATAATTTATCCTGATTATATTTTAGGTTTTCACATGCTTATATGCATAGCAGAGAACAGGTTTGCTGGATGTAGACTAAGCTTTGTTCTGGACTATGAAGGATCTTTATTACATGATTCCGGTTAACCAAACAATGTAGTCCAGGACTAGGCTAAATCTCCCAAACTCAACATGGCAGTAATTTGCCAGATTTAGCAGGTGTGTTAGAGTAGGACAATCACTGAACTGGGCTGAGTTCCAGCTTTCCAGGACAGAATGGTTTAAACATCTGCACATGAATAGCTTCTTGCAGTGCAGAGAGCTCAATATGGCCATGTCTATTTCACACACTCAGCTGGAGTTATTGATTGTATCTTTGTTAATAAATATTGACTAGCCATATGTTGTCTTTTTGTCATCATACATTGCTTGCTTCTGTAGTGAATAAATGTATGTTATTTCTCTCTTTTCACCCTTTTTTTTACAGGGTCTTAACTTTTGCACACCCAATAAAAGCTATGATTAAGCTTTAAGTGTTCCTAACACGTGAAGGAGAAACTCATGCACTTCAGCACCTTTCCAGAGGCTTCTGTGAACAGCTGTAACAGCTGATGACCAAAGAGCTCCAGCCGCAAGAGACACTAGCAGGACTGACCCGGCCCCCTCCTCCTCCTCTCCCAGCTCCCTCATCATGTTCCAGAGGTTCACCAGCATCCTGTTTGGAGATGCCTTGGAGGAGGCCAGTGAATGTCCTGCAGGTGTGGGATTTAACCGAAATGAAGTTGATGACGACTGGATCCTCGTCGATTATCTCGGTTTGTGAGGCTCCATGCATAGTTTTAATTTTAATCTTTCATTTTGAGTACTTTTTTTATATAAATAAATTGAATTTTTAGACTTGAGTGTAAAGCCCAGGCTTTTTCAATACACGCACAGCTAGTGTTAGTTGGAAAGGCATGCCCTCAGTGCCTGCTGCTAAGCTTAGCTAATGACATGGCTGTGTTAAACTTTGCAACATATTGCAGATATCAAGCAGAACTTTGAAGCTATGCTGAAAAAAGCTAATTTGCTGGCTATTTAAAAAGTAACACAAGTGACTGGACACCTGTGTCTCGCGTGAATATTTTAGGTGCAAGAAGATCTGTCTAGCTCAGGTCTCTCCCCTGGGATGGGGAGAGACCTGAGCTACACAGCAAACCTCTTAATATATCATTGGTATTAAAAATAGCACTGTTTTGGTCACCCTAATCACCTGAGACCCAGCCAGGAGATATAAATGCATACATAACCTTTCTGGCTCTCACAAAGGTCTAGACACATTCAGAGGGAGTTCTGTGCTAGTGACTGAAATGGTGTATTATTAAATACTAGGAGAGCCACTGTTTAAATCTTAAGACCTCAAGACTCGAGGCTTGAAATCTCTCTTTTTTTTCTTTCTTTTTTTTCTTTTTTGCACTGAAAAATTACAGCATTCTGTCCTTACGTTGGTGGCTTGCTCGCCTTTCTTCTGCCCTTCTGCTTGTAGCTTTCAGCTTGTTTCAGTTGCATGCACATTTTAAATAAACCTGTATGCTTCAATAAGAATAAATAGAACTGAAAAAATGTACATTTGTAATAAACGTGATGGCTTGTTGCCAGATTTGCTGGAGATGGAAAAAACCCCAAATATAATGGTATCAAGGTATCATGCAATCTTTCCATTACTTTTTACTAGATCCACTGCCCAGTCTGTCCATGATAATGAAACCATAGTGTTTCATTAGTTTTATAGATCAAGGGGTTAGTGCAGTTAAGATGAGTGCAGACTGTTTTTCACTGGTGGATTGGCCTTAGAACCTTAGACCCCTTAAGAATTAGGAAACCAAGAAAACAGCCTGTACGAAACAGTCCGGAGAAAAGGAAGGGGTAAATCAAGAATGCATGGATAGATTGGCAGATGCAATTATAAGTTTAATCAATACAGACCAAGGGATCAGAATGTCACAATGGTGAAGAATAAAATGTATAGAGAAATCACAATGTACAAACAGATTTATGGCAGATCCCTGGCCATAAGTAAGTGTGCACCAAAGCAGGCCAAGAAGTTACAGCCAAGAATAAGCAATACTATATTCCCTGGGTATGTCTGCATAATAGTCAAGAGACAATGGATAGACTGTCAAGTTGTCTGTGTGTTTTCCATTTATTATTGAGGTTGATTCTCCAACAAAATCAATAAGAAATGCCTGCCTTTTAACTCCATAATCATCTTGTTTGTCTCTCCAAAACAACGTCTGGACTAACTGACTGTCCAGGTTTGACCACTGCAACAGGATGCTTGCAAAAAATTTTAATGAAATTTTATAAAACATTTCATGATTGCATTAAAATATGGTAATATATGTAATGTGTAAGATACACATTACATACACAACTAACCCTAGGTAAAAACTATTGATGGTTGACTGATTGAGGTCTGCCCTCTACAGGTAATGTCATGTAATGCACCATATGATGTTCCCCTTGTTTCCACCATTGGCTAAGAGGAGCAAAAATAACAATTGGTTATAAAAACATGCCTATGTACTAGGGTTGCTGACAAAACACAAATGTCTGGCTTGGCTTTGTTTGATTTGTTTCTCATTTTGGAGGATATTTCATAAATCCCATTTCTTAATTGTGTTTTCTGTCATGCTTGTTTCTTTTCATTTCTTTATGAAGATCTTTGTGTAGAATATTGAGTAAGACTATTAAATAAGAGTGTAAATATTGCTGTCTATTATGTGATCATCTAGCTGAAGCTTGCACCAGTGCCTGTGAGGATGAGTTGATAGAAATCTGCTCTGAGAACATGGACGCTCCTGACTGCCCTCTGCGCTGCTCCTCCTGCTCATCTCTGGACTCAGCAGCGGACACCGACCCGGAGGAAGGGGCATTTTTGTGCCTGGATGAGGAGTGTGGTCTGGAGGAGAGCTGGTTTATCACACCCCCACCCTGCTTTACAGCTGGTGGAAGAAGTCCAGTGCTTTTGGAGACCAGTCCTCTAGAGAACCTGCTCATTGAGCACCCCAGCATGTCTGTCTATGCTGTGCATAGCTCACCCCACCGCCAGCTGAAGGAAAATACTTGTGAACCCAGCATCCTCAGGTAAAATTATTCGTTTGAAAATTGAGCTGAATAGCAGAATGAGAGAAAAATGGAAAAAATCAGGGGTCAAGGCTTTAAGCCCTAGTACTAGATGCTATTTTGCATATGTGACAAAATAAAGGCTTCTTCTAAATGCAGTGTTTTAAACTTGGCCTTATTTTAACTTTTCCCTTTTTTGCAATTTTGAACTGAAATAGACTTTGCAAAAAAGTTTAAATAAAATTGCAAAAAAGTTAAAGGGGTGAATACTTTCACAGGATTCTGCTGCATGTCTCCCTCCAAAATTGCATTTATTCTCACTTAAGTAATAGGAATAGTCTACAATAACTGGTATAACTGATAATTGCTACATGATTGGCTAAATCATGCATTTTTGTTCCCTGTCCAGGTCTGAAGTTCAACACAGACCCAGTCACCCTACTGGCTGCTATGCAGCCGCTCTCACCGCCACACGTGCCTGCTTCCTAGAGCAGGTAAAAAATGGGCGTCTAGCTCAAAGGATTCAGGACAACGTGCAGCGCCAGCAGCTGTCCCGTAACGCGCTTCGCCGCCTGAACCTGCTCCGTGATGGGGGGGCCAGGCAGGCCAAAGCCACCGCAGGTCATGTCCACCAGCCCGGACAGAGGCAGTACAACTACTGAGACCTTTGCCACTGTGCTCCCCAAATAATACACTCTCTCTCTTTCTCTCTCTGTCTCTTCCTCTCCCCCCTCTCTCTTCCCAGCTCTATTCTAGGAGTTAGTCTTTCTTATAGACATAGACACAATGGGATCCTTCAGAATCAATAGCATAGGTCACTTTACTCCATTGCAGGTACCAATCTGCTTGAGCGTATGTCCAAATCAGGCTCTGTTTAGCTCTTGTTCTCCTACCTGGAGCTGACAGCATATTTTAATTGTGTCACGAGTCACGAGCGCACTTACATAATGGTTCACATCTGTATGCACTTCATGTACAGAGCATCATGTAGTGTGAATGTAGGTCTTTGTCATCATCATTATTATTATTTTCTTGCATGTTGTATATCAGTGAACATGCATGAATCGTATCATCCTGTGCCTACTTGCTTCAGGTGAAACAATGTTTATGGCCATTTTTTTTGCATCACTAATTGCATTGTTGCTTAAGTGTAACTCAGTCGGATAGGCTTACCGTTTCACAAAAATTCCTTTCGCTACTATATTGTAAGTCTAGCATTACTTGTCACTAAAAGCCTTTAGTAGGAAATTTCCAAATATGTAAGATGTATATGTAAAAAATAACAAACTTAAAACTATTTTTAAAAAGAAAAAAAATCACACATATAGTATATAATGTAAAGTACAAGGTTGTATGGGGTTGTGTTATCTGCAGTGTAAGGTATGTATGTAGTTTTTTATGGTAGCAGACATTTTAATTTGACATTATATTGTATAAAAACAGTTGAGTGTTTTATTATTGGTTTTGCTTTGAATCTGCCATACATGTCTCAGGGCCACAACACAGTCATTTATTCTCTACTAAAATGCGGATTACTTGACAATTGTTAATTGTATTTGTACATACTGAAGAACTTCTTAACTTTGTCATTGAGTGTATTGCCTTGTTGAAATATTTGTAATTAATCACTTTTACCTAAGCCAAATGAAAGTGAAAGACTTCCTCGGCCTAGGACTGTGAAAACAAAGTCTTTTTTTCCCGACTGTTAAAATCTGCAAACAAAGAGGCAAACTCTTTTTTTTTTTTTTTTTTCAGAAATGATTTTTCTCACTGTACAGGCTTTTGCATTTTTATGCTTAATGTTTTATTAGTTACATAAAAATTGAATTCGCTGAGGTAAATATTTAAACCTAATGTAGCAACAAACTTTGTCTTTTGGTAGTAATATACAGTATATATATTTTTTTGTTATTTTGTCTGTATTTGTGTTTGTTAATCTGTCCAAAGTATGCAAAATGCGAAATGGTGTTGAAACATGTTAAGTGTGTGTGGATGATCTAGACTGAGCGATATGAAGTGCAGGTTTTTAAATTCATGGCAAACAATCACAGCTGGCATTTATGAAAATGTTCACTGTACTTGGGTGAGCAAACTGATTAGCACATCTAAGATGGCTCTTTTTCAGGACACCATAATGTGTTGTGTTATTTGGCTCATTTCACTTGACGTTAGTTTCTTTAACATTAATTTCTGCAGTTATAGGGATTTTTAGTAACATGGCAGCTTTGTCCAATTTCATGGTTTTGTCTGGAGGAGCAGCATTTCTTTTTGTCTGCAGCAATTTAACTTTTCATGTTAACAACAGGGATTTTATTTGGCCTTGAAATCTGTTAAGGATCTCGTGCCTTCCAGGTGAACAGTGTGACAATGCATTAGTGAAGAACTTGAATTCTGTCCAAAGGGACTTGAACTCACTATGCACAGGCAAGTAAAATTGTCTCTGTGAGCCACTCATCCTGTCATTGTTTTCTTTTCTTTTCCCATAGAAAAAAATGTAGCAAAGGTTCTCTCTGTGTTTGTGTAGATAATTAATAATGCAACCTAGATGTCACCGTCAGACTGGAATATAAAACAGCACTTTGCCAAACTAGTAGGTTTAAGTACCTTCTGTTTATTTGTTCTCTTTCTTACATTGTGGATTCATATTTAAAACAAATGTACACCCTCTTTTTTTGTAACTAGCATAATATACAGTTGTAAAGCCTCTTGTTTGTATACTTTATGCTCGTTTATTTTTCAATAAATGCTTTGGTTTTTAAATGAGCACACGTTTTTGTCTTTCACAAAGGAGGGGGCACACTTTGAAAATAGCACAATTGATCATGTTTCACATGCACAGTGATCGAAACAATGTTTAAAACAAATGATCACAAAACCTCTGTCACAACCAGCTTCTCACCCATGACCCTGTCACCAGTTCACTGGTTTTCCTTCCTTGGATTACTTTCGGTAGATTGGATTCGATGTTCCTGGTCTGACCACTGCAGACCAGGAACATCCAACAAGATGTGCACTTTTTGAGTTGCTCTAAGTCGCTCTGGATAAGATAATCTGCCAAATGCCTAAATGTAAATGTTACCAGGCTGCAGTGGTCAGGACATAACAAAAGTGATCCAAGGAAGAAAAACCTGTGAACTGGCAAATGGTCCCAAAAGGAAGTTGTCAAACACATAAGTATCATTAGTTTTTTGGTGGCAAAAGGGGGGTACTTAATATTAGGCGGGTGGTCATCATTTTACGGTTAATCAGTGTATCTCAATGGTTAGTCCGTCTACTACTAACCGTGAGGACAATTATACACCAATTATATGCTTGATTTGGAAATAACAAAAATGAAAAATAGTCCACAGATTCTGAGTTGCACATGTGACAACTTTCTCTCCTTGGGTTTGTTTACATTTTGAAGCAGCAGCACGTTGTTTCTGCAACAACGTATGTGATTGGTCAGGCATATGCTAAGCTCCTCCTCTTTACCGACGTCATAAACTAGGAAGCGCAGACTGATACTAAAAAACATCGTGAAATAAGTTGTAAACTGTTTTTTCAGTAATGGAAAATCCTCGAGATACGTGTATTGTGTCCTTGGGCGCCAGTTTCGTTTGACCGCGAAATCAGAAAAGCGCTCTTTTTTAATAAAATTTCTTCCGAGCACGGACACACCACAAACACGCATCCAGACTCCAGATTTGCGAAGAAAACACACTCAGATGTGATTTGACTGTTTAACATCGCTCCCTTTACACCATTTACATGTCTTCTGTTAAGGATTAGTCTAAACACAAAACCGCGAAAATTCCATATTTAAATATCTTACAGCTCGAGAGTGACCAGATCTCGCGCATGCGCACTCGCGCCCTATATAAAGGTTGGCGCCGGCGCCAGCTGATGTCTGTTCATTCTCTCTGCAGCTGGTGAGTAGATGCTTCTCTTACACTCAAATGATAATTTATTTTTCTTTTATGTTATAAAATTTCTTTTGTGCTTATCAACTGGATGTGCCCTGGGGATACTTTTGGTCAATTTTTTTTAATAACTGGCTACTTAGTAACGCAGTAGTGAGCTAACCTAGGTGCACTGAACTACTGCTAATTGGTCGAGTTCTCTTTATTTAACATCATATTCGGTGGCTGTGAGCTACATATAATAGAAATGTACAGCAGGTTTAAGTATATAAAGTGATTATACTTATAGATGTGGACACAGAGAGGTTAGGTCTCAGTCCCGCCAGTCTAGAGTGCGGTTAAATATTTGGGTCGACTGCTAGCTTCTTAGCTAATCAGGGAAATGGAGAAAGACACGAATAATTAGGGAGAAAACAAAGTTTCAATCTCTGTAAGATTCGAAATATACATGTTGTATTGTTATATTTCGAGAAGGGATGGTTTTTAAAGAGGTTATAGCAGCTGTTTGGCTGGGTTTTGTTTCAGGCGGGTTGTCCTCCCGCTTCTTAAATTGGCGGGGAGTCGACTTTCAAAACCTCACCCGGGTAAAGAAAACTTATCATTTTACAACGATTTAACTACATGGTTATGCGATTCATATACATAAATGCTTAACGAAGAACTTATTTTCTCAGTTTGTGCTTGATTAAGGTATGCTTTTTTCGAAATTATTCATACAAAGGGCTGCTAAGACACGGACTGGTTAGGTTAGTTGTTCTGGATAATGCAGCTAGCAGCAGTTTGGCCTGTTTTGAACGAGACTCTCCAAAATATACATGTATTTAATATTTAAGGTTATAAATATTCCAAGCCTAACATTTATTTGTCTACCTTTCAGGCGTTTGAACTAACTTGATATTGGAAAAAAATGTCCAAACGCAGGTGAGAATTCGGTCCTATGTTAACTACAGATTATTAGCAAACAAACCATGACATAATCTACAGGCATTAACCTTGTTGTTTTATTTTTATTTTTCTCCAGTTGCCGTAACACACTGCAAGAAAGAGATGAAAACACAACAGACCAAAATGCCACCTGTCCAAGGAAGAGAAAAGCTGAGGTATATGAGAATTTTTCCTGTTTATCAGTGTTGAATTGCGTGCAATTTTTAATATAATAATGATCGCGATGTTCGTGGTTTTGCGGTACAAGCTAACCCTGGGTTTTTCTCTTTATCATCAGCAGTGCAAAAGAAAAACTCCAGCAGCCAAGAAACAAAGTTATGAAATTCAGGTAAGTCATGTCATTAAAGATTGCTTTACATGTGTACTGGTGCGACTCCGATAAAAAATTTTTTTTTTAAAAATCCGTTTGTTTTCTTAATCTTTTTCCTAATACACATAATAAATAAGTGTTGTGTGCGCGCGTGATGACGTAGCAGCTGGTCAGCGTCACCGCTAACCCCTCCCCCTTTTATCCCGCCTCCTCCCGCCAAATTGAGCTTTGTTCAGCTGGCCTGAGGGCTTTTGTTCCTCACTTATACGTTCATACAAACAAGCTAAAAGGATATGTTTACTATAAGGGTTGGTGTGTATGATTCTGCTGGGCAATTAAATTCTAAGTGGTACCCTGTCATCTGGGTGCTTTGATTTTAGAATTAAATAATTGTACATTTGTGGCTGTTAACTTTAAGGTAATTATACAATGTGTGTTTGTAGAACCGGTGGGTGGAAGGAGATGTTAGCCCATGCGTCCTTGTCGAGACGCCACACAAGGAACTTGAAGAGACCAGTAACTTGTCCGGTTTTAAACACTTCCGGTTCAAGAATCTGTTCATCAAGCCCTCGCCGCTGCCTTGTCTCAGGTAAGAACATGGGACGGATGGCATTCATGTAAGGCAAATCATGATTTAAGATTTATTAACCTTTACTGCATTAAATATCCACAAACCTATGCATTTAACATGTGCAAAAATGAGGAAATGGCATGATGTAGCATTAAATGAAAAATATTTACGGTTCAGAAGGTCCCAGGGTCGAACTCCAGAACCACCAAGTTATCACTGTCGGGGCCCTTAACCCTCACCTGCTTACATGTATAATGACTTAAAGTAGGTCGTGCTGGTTAAGGGCGTCTACCAAATGCTTAAATGTAAACCAGAAATGGTTACAGAAATCTTGATACTGATTTGACAAATACTGGTTTAGATTTATCCCAATCTGTGACTTGTTTTAAGGTCAAACATTAATTTGTTTAATTTCTTTTAAGTACTTTGGGGTTTAATATTAAAAGATTTTTTGTATACCTGCCTTTCTAGTCACCCAAAATAAAAACAAGAAATAAATACAATTTTTATTTCATAGTATAGCCCTAAATTTACTTAACTTGGACACGTTTTCTTTGAAGCTATGGTTCCTCAAATCTAACTTAACATCTTGCATGTATGTTTTGGACAGCTGGGCTAGCTCGGATGATGTCTGGATTAAAATGCTGAATAAAGAACTAAAGTACGTCCATGATAAGAACTTTATGCAGCAGCACCCCAGCCTACAACCAAAAATGAGAGCCATTCTCCTTGACTGGCTTTTAGAGGTTTGTGATCAACATTTATTGTTACTTGTTTGTGTTCAGGTCATAGCTGCTTGGCATAAGTATAACATTTTTCTGAAATGCATGGCTTTTTTTTTAGGTAAGTGAGGTGTATACACTTCACCGTGAGACCTTTTACCTGGCTCAAGACTTCTTTGATCGCTTCATGCTGACTCAGGTAGCCATTGGGAAGAACCAGTTGCAACTCATTGGCATTACTTCACTATTTATCGCATCTAAACTGGAGGTAAGACATTTGTCTTGGTTGCCTGTAAAATGGAGGTTCATATAAATAAGAACAATGGGTAACCCATTTGTTATATTTTGTAATTACAGGAAATCTACCCACCAAAGCTTCAAGAGTTTGCGTATGTCACAGATGGTGCCTGTGATGAAGATGAAATCCTTGAAATGGAGCTGATAATGCTGAAAGCATTGAATTGGCACCTCTGTCCAGAAACTCCAATCTCTTGGTTAAAGCTTTATGCTCAAGTGGGCTCTCTAAAGGAAGGACCAAATTTTCTTGTTCCTCAGTTTTCTCAGGAAGCCTATATACAAATGACCCAGGTGTGTAACTATTGTGTGTGACCATTTTCACTTGTAATTTCAGTAGTCTTACTTATGTATACTGTTGCGCATTTCTGAATTTTTCTTTTTCTTTACAGTTGTTGGATCTTTGTATATTGGACATTAACTCATTGGATTACCAGTATGGCGTTTTGGCTGCTGCTGCGTTTTGTCACTTTACCTCAATTGAAGCTGTGCAGAAAGTATCTGGTATGTTCGTGAACTTTTATTTATTTATTTTTTTCCCAATATATAAAGTGTTAAGTGGCATCTTATTGACCTGTTTAGTTTGATTTTGAAGAAATTAAAGTGAACATGGATTAAAAAAAAATTCTCCCAGTTAAATGGTGCTTTTGCGAATTGTAACTATTAAGTTAGACTTTCTGCTAACTAGCGTGTTGCCAATGTTTGTAAATGGAATGAAGCTCATTTCAGTCAGTATTTGGATTAAGTGAAATGATCAGTGATTAACAATAGCAACTTGTGTATGTCCGTTTCTTGTATTAGGTCTGACATGGGACAGTATATCTAGCTGTGTGCGCTGGATGGCTCCGTTTGTGAGGACTGTGAATGAATATGGTCAGCCGAAACTGAAGGACTTCAAAAAGGTTGTTGCAGAGGACCGGCACAACATCCAGACTCATGTGGACTACCTGTCCATGTTGGTAAGTATTGTTTTCTAAGTGCACCTCGCTTGTGGTTAAAGAGAAAAACAGAAGTTGTGAACATGGATGCTTTGTGTGTTTTAGAATGACGCTCATCAGCGACAGCAGGAGAACCTGGATCGGTCGTCTCCGGTGGCTGTAGGAGGCTTGCTGACTCCGCCCAAAAGCACAGAAAAGCCCACTAATATATGAAAGGCTCGAGGGGGGGGGGAAACTGCTTCTGATGGTCATAACTTGGCGGTCAACAGGACAAGCATGCATTTCGTGGTGCGAAGAGCCTCTGGATTTGCGATGAGCCTGCTGTATCAACACTTCCAGGAATTGTTTCATATCATATCAGTGTTGAGAAGAGAGCATTCCAGGAGAAGAGACAGTCCTGTTCTTTTTAAATAACATTGGTCATGACATCGCAAGATGGTGTTAAAACCATATGTGCCTTTCATCGAAGACTCTCTGAATGAGAAATTGTTTACAAGTATTTAAGCTCTATAAAAGATTTAGGGCTTTTCTGAAATATCCAGAGCAATCAGTGTTTGTATTCAGGATTGCTCACTCAATTTGTAGGATTTGTGTGTTTTTTGTCTAATTTTATTTTTCTAGCTGTATAAAAGTGTTGAATGTTGATGGACTAAACTATGTTGCCATAGGATTACTAGTCAGTGCTGCTCTAAACCTTTGGTTATTGTGAAGCTGAAATGCAGCGTGGAGACACGGAACCTGGTATGGACGAGTTGAGTCGTTCTCAAATGTGCTGCATTGTTGGAGATTTAATTCTTAGGAACCACATTCCTTAGACTGGTTATTGTATCGCTTGGAAAGATGTTTGAATTTACAATTGAAAATGTATTTGCATATTTATGGTGCCACCTTTCTATTTTAAATCTATAGAATTTTCATGATGCTATGAATTTCCTTTCATTTAATTGCCAAAGGCAAATATTTAATTCAGTAGGTGCTTATTTATGAAAGATTGTAAGATGCAGTATTGTACTGGACCTTACATTTGTAGCATAACCTGATTCTATTTTTAATGCTCAACTGGGAGCCAAATACAGTGCCTGTAAAGATGGTGTAAAACTGTATATAAGAGAATGTGTACATATGGTAATGTCAAGACATGATTTCACTGTCCTAGTTAAATATGAAATATTAAAGGATTGGTTAAAATTTTCATAATGTGTATTGAACTACTAGTAAGTAGTTAAATTGACTGAGTTAATTGATTTCATATTTAGTTTATACAACCCATATTGGTTGGCTATGAAAATAGAAAAGATTGTTTTTGGGCTAAATGATTTGATATTTTGCTTGTTTGACTTTCTGGTACCTCATCTAAAGAGATTATTATTGTGTTCATGTTTAGTACACAAAATGGCTGCTCTTTAGCATGAACATGCAAAAGTTAAGGGCCAAGTTCAAAATTCACGGTTTTGAATTGGATAGTATCAATGTTAAATATATCTAGAGTATCAAAGCTTGTTTGTTTGCAACATTTGGTCTTCTGATTTCTTTAGGTAAGCCTAAAATCCCAGACTTGTTAAACTTTGACTGCATTTAGAGCAAAGCAGTAAGCTAGCTTCCCAATTGTCTCCATAAAGCTGGTGCTGTTATATATTAAATATCTATCATTTGCCTGTAGAACACAAGATTTTCCTGTCAGGAAACTTTGAATTCAATTTGTGCGTATTTATGTTTAAAAGCTTGCCATTCCAGTTAATGTTGCACTTGTACTCCACATGTGTTTTGGGCCCTCGGCTTGTAGCTGTTTTCCCCTCAGACAGCTGGCTGGTGTAGAAGACACTGGGCTCACAAAGCCACTGTTGTACAAGTCTTTGTGTAGTTCTGAAACCTCAAATGGCTTCAGCTACCCTTAAACACCCCCTACACACACATAGCAATCTCACAAAGAGGTGCTGCCTTTCTTTTCTCCAAGTGTGCCACATGCAACAGTTTAAACAAAAAAATAGACACTCCTTGTTCTCTATTTAGACTCATTTATATTACTGCCAAGTCCTTTTAACTGCATTATGAAATTATGCATAGCTTAAGATAAAGTGAATGACTTTTTGGAATGCTTTAAGGAAAGCTTTATTTATTAAAATGTAAATGCGAAAAGGAGTACTTGACATTAAATTCCTAGAAAACATACATATGTACATATATACACACACAAGGTCATAGGGTCAGTATTTAAATGTATGCAGTATTCTGGCCAATATAATGGGACAGGTTGGAATGTTGGTGCATGTGCCGTTGTTTCCACACTCGGACTCTGATTTGCATTGAATGCTGTCGGGTAACGAAACAGTCCCAGTCTTCTGTGCTCCTGAACTGGATCTGGACTTTTTTCTTAACGGTAACCACTGAAACAAGACTAGTCTTCTGTACTCAACTTATGTATGCTTCAATACTTGGTTTAAATTTTTTTTTACAATAAGTCACAATCTTGAAGAGGTTAATGAAACAAGTGGAAATATCGAATAAACACCAGTTAATGGTAACATTGTTCTTTCGGGTTTGTTGTTCATACAAAATATAAAGTTCGGAGAGGTTCTTCCATATAGCAAAAAATAGATCTATATTCATTTAAAGCATCAAAAAGTTTTAAACAATGACAGATTTTTATGATTGTATTTTTCGCCTTTTTTTTTCTTTAACCCACAGATAATTCTGCAGCGTGCACACTGATGCGACTTTGTCAGGAACGCAGAGTATTTTGTAGAATTGACAGTTCAGTTTATAAAGAGGTTTCAGCCCCTGAAATAAAAAAAAGAAAAGGAAAAGGCAGATGACTTACTTTTTTATGGGGAAAAAACAACACCTATGACCGGATGCATTGTTTTATCTGGTGCATTAGGAAACCTGATTAATAAAGCTATGTTTTCATTCATCTTCAGTAAGTGCTTTTTTTGTCAGGGGATCATTAGCAACAGGTACCCCCTCCCTGGATGGCATGCTGGTTCTTTGCACTCACCTAGGGGCAATTTAGAGCATCCGGGTAACCTACTGGCCTGTTTTGGGGAGTAAGAATCAGAGAACGAAACAGAATCAAAGCGAGGAGCTGTGAGGCAGTAATTCGCCACAATGCCACATGGGAACATAAGAACACAATAAAGGACTCATTTACTGCTGCTAGAGTGATTCACTTATCGATCTTCAACTGGAATGCAAAACATAAATGTTTTTTTTTTTTTTTTTTGTCAGTAACATGTATAACTCTGGTATCCTGACAGAAAATGCATTTCAGTGTAAAAATATACTGTGGCTTTGTTCCCTCTGTAAAACATCTGTCAAGGATAAAATAAATACAGCACATCTAACAGTTCAACTGAGTAAACTCAATAAATAAAGCAAGCCTGCTTTCCAATCTCACGGCTTCTCTACCCCTTAAAGCTTTGCTGACACTCCAGCAAGAGAAGAGACTCGCTCCTTGTAACACGTCGTTGCTCGGACTCGGTAAATAACGCACAATCGTGGCAAGTTGTGCTTTCACTGAGTTTGGTGTAGCTGCTCAAGGCTCCTTTCCCCGGTGTGGCTGTGACTCTGCATGACATCTGTGTTTGCAAAACCCACTTCTGGCCTCCGATACAACTCCTCG
The DNA here is from genome assembly GCA_028565275.1 of Leiocassis micropogon. Taxonomy (NCBI): domain Eukaryota; kingdom Metazoa; phylum Chordata; class Actinopteri; order Siluriformes; family Bagridae; genus Leiocassis; species Leiocassis micropogon. The sequence continues at coordinate 14,992,831 of JAOVVA010000048.1, forward strand.
AATTTGGGTCCCCAGTGCTGCAGAGAATCGTAGCTGAAGTCCTCCTCTGGGATGGCCGAGCTCAGGGAGCTTAGGCTGCCTGCGTTTGAGCCTGCGCCTTCGACGCAGTACACATGGTAAGTGTCCATGGGGAAGGCCAGCACGTCATTATCAGCCTCCCAGATGATGCGCGCCACGTAGTTCTTGAAGTCCACGGCGCAGTGGCCAGTAGCTGTGGGGTTGTTGTGAGGGGTGGGCTGGACTCCGCCCGGGTGTACTTCCTCTTGAGAGCCCTGAGACGACTTGATAAGGGGAGCTGTGGTGCATGAGGAGGACTGAGACAAGCTGGAGCAGAATGGTCTCTTCAGCTCTGTGATGTCATAGGCATTCTAATTGGAAAAAATATATATACAGTTTCACTGTGATTTAGATTAGAAACAATTAAAGAAATGCCGATGCTACCTTACACCTCATTAGGCACTGATGTGTGGTGTTGATTTGAATGTTTGAGACCCAGCTGGAGTTTTTAGACTCTTTATCCTGTGTACAGGGTACTCCCGAGCAGGTTTGCCAGTCCCATATACACATACATACATGCTCATTGGCACACTATGGGGAATTTGGGAACGCCAATTAGCCTAATCTGCATGCTTTTGGACTGTCAGAGGAAACTGGAGCACTTGGAGGAAACCCACCAAGCACAGAAAGAACATACAAACTCCATGCATACAGACCCAAAGCGGAAATCAAACCAGGACCTTGTAGGTGTAAGGTGACTGTGCTAACAGTGCTTAAAATAGAGAATTTTTTTTTTGTAGGATCTGGTTACTGCCCATTGCCCTCGCAAGCAAATGGGTTATGCCAAATTGTCCTTATTCATGAACGAATGCATGATGCCCTATAACGGACTGCCATCTCATGCAGAATGAATTCTCCATCCTTGCATCTAATGTTGTCTTTCATTTTTGTAAACTTTCATTTTCATCATCATATTTCAGATCGATGAATGTTTTTAGCCATACGTGGTTCTCAGGAAACATTAAAACGTCTATTGTTTGTTCACTGAATTATTTGATGAGCAAAACCAGACAAATAACAAACAACCAAAAGCACCAATTTAGAACAAAAGTTCCAGAAAAACTCAAAGAGGAGTCTGACTCTCTCTCATACCCGTACCACACAAGACTTGTGGCTTTGCATTGTTAGTTTCTTTTGCTCTGATACATTGACAAATTGAACACACACTTTTGCTCATCTCACAGCTCTGCTGTCTCATTAATATTATTATTTTTTAAAATTCCAGCTCTTCCATCTCAGTTTATCTACTGCCATGTAGTTTACTGTATAATAACCCTGCCCAAAACTGACACCATACTGCCATCTAGTGGAAAATGGTACAATCAAGCCATCTCATGTTTAGATAAGACCAGTGGTTCTGAGCCCTAGTCCTGGAGGACCACCCGTCCTGCATATTTTGGTGTTTTCCATACTCTATCACAGCCACATCAATGAGTTAATTAGTTAAATCAGGTGTGATGGGAGGTGAGAACACTAAAACGTGCAGGTCAGTAGTCCTCCAGAACTATAGTTGAGAACCGCAGGATTAAACTCCTCATCTGTATATCATTCCTGCCGGTGCTTTGATTAAAATGTACCTGGTCCTGCTCTCCTCCGCCTTCCTCGTTGTAGTTGAGGATGTTCTCCCGGATGTCTTCCCAGCTCTCGTGCTCAGCTGGAATGTGGTACACACCGCGTTTCCTAAATTTATTCTCACTGCCCTTCTGGTTCCACACAGTCACCGCCACTAGCACAGCTACAACAGATGAAAAAAACAACAAAAAAAAATCAAAGTGATAAAACAATTGTCTAATCGTTCTTTCAGTCCCCTGTGTTGCCAGAAAAAGGGAATAGCCACAATTAATTGCATTCATTCATTTTGGTCATGTCCTCCTTTAGCTTTGATTATAATGTAGTGGTCAATTCATGGGTGAAAATGATTCCCTATGCTCTCTTATGTAGACTTTTAAAGTTCGAGCCCTGGATCCATAGATGTGATAACTTTCAGGTTCATTCAGTACACTCAGGTCATCAGCTGACTTTATTTTATTGCCACATAACATTGTTTAAACCTGACCCACTGAAGCAATCTCAGATCATATCACTGCTTCCAGAGGCTTGTACAGTGGCCACTATGCATGATGGGTGCATCTTACCCTGACACGACCATCACTCTAGAATAGGGTTAATCTGAACTCATCAGACCAGATTTTTCCATTGCTCCAATCCTTATGCTCTTTATCAAACTGAAGGCTTATTTCTGATTAGTCTCATTAACAAGAGGTTTAACTGATGTTTAATCCCAATTCAATGAGTTCTCATTACATTGTACTGTACATATGGAAATGCTCTTACTTTCAACATAGCTGTCTTTTTTTTTTTTACGTGACCTCCAATCACAATCCAGTCAGACCAGAATACCTGGAGTAAACCCAGAATGAATAGGAAGATCAATGCAAACTCCACACATACAGGACCAGAGGTGGGATTTGAACGGCCAACCCTCGAGGCGATAGTGCTTACATCTGTGCCCTGTCTCAAAGTTACTATCTCTATAAATAATTTTAATATAAATTACACTTAAAGATGGGTGTTTATATATAATAAAAAGGTCAACAGCTATATACATTAAATAAAATGCCTAATTATTAATAATGGTCCCTGATTGTAAAGGTGTAAAAATATCTGCCTTCATATATGGCACCCTCTGCTGGTAGCACACTGAACTGTTCCACCAACTATCATCTCCCCATTAAATATGGTGCTGAGTGCCGGTTTCTGTTGAGTTTTATTTGCCTCTCATTAGAACTGGCATGAGGAAAGGTTCCGTCCATCTGTATTGGCATCGGGTTGATATGATTGGTAAAGTGGAATCTCAGTGAAACTGCTAGCATAGCTGTGTAGCTGTTACTTGTCAGAATCGATACACAAACAAAACCGTGTAGATGCACACACACATACACATTCTGGCTCTGCTCCATTGCTCCTCTCTCTATAATCACTCTTTCATTATCACATTACTGACATCTCACTTTTTGCCACTCTCACAACAAATCTGTGTGCAACTAGCTAATAATATTAGCTAATAACTGTACAAGCCCAATAGCACTATTTTCATGTTAAAGGGGTCACAAATATTAGATGGTTTAGTGATGGACAAAATAATGCTGTTCATCCAAAATCGTGACAAGCAGCAACGGCCTCAGTGGAAAAAAACATTATCAATATATCACCAAGTTTCTTTGATTAGAGCATTTTCTTATAAAAAATAAATGCTTGATGCTTGAATGCTTGAAAGGAATAAAATAAAATAAAAATTAAACCATAATATTCATTCATAAGAGTAAATGAGGTATGTTTCATATTTCATATTGTGATTAAAAATTTTGCGAATTTGACTCAAATATTGCTTGGTGTAATATTTATAGTTTTAAGATTTGTTTGTGTGTATCTGTAACATGATTTTATGATTAAGAAATCTGATGATTAATTATTGGCTTTGTTTACGATATTGATTTATACACATACACCTAGCCTAGTAATCAATCACTGATGTTCAAATACATATTCTATTACCTTGTGGCCATGACTTATTGATCTCATTATTATGCGTTAAGTTGTAGTCACACAATATTAATTGATAAGGAACGTCTCCAGAGGGCCCCTGTACCTAGAAAATTGCTGTTTTTGCCTGTTTAGTCAACCAGTTAATTAAAACATGTCAAACAACACATATAAATAGACAGCCAGTTACTGTAGGTATCGGACCTCTGATGCATGAAAAAGCTGAATCTAAAAGCTATGCATTTATACTGTATGTATGAATAGGACTGAAGTGAGAATTAAAGCATTAGTTACCGAAAAACACAAGCAGGCACATGCTTATAGCGAGGATGGAGCTGGGGCTGAGTGCAGCCAGGTGTGATGTTTTAACTTGGCTGATTTCACACCACTGGCCACGGAAGTCCTTTGGGCAGCGACACTGATAGCTCTTGGTGGAATGGGCCAGGCATGTACCTCCATTACGGCATGTGGACAGACCACAAGGCGACATGGCACAGCTCACCAACCCTGTGTGTTCATCCACCACAGCCAACTGACCCACTGGACACCTGATTGGGGACAAGACAGAAATGTAGAGAATATGCTAAAGAAGCAGAACTTCATTAGTGGATACACGCTTCACACGTGTGATTATACAGTATATTTGTGTAATTGTATTGTATATGTTATTTAAATGTTTAATTTGGGTCTGTGTGCATGGAGTTAATTGATGGACTGGCACCCCGTCCAGATTGTACCCTGCCGCGTGTCCTACTGTAAGTCTCCTGGGATAGGCTCCAGGACCTCCGCGACCCTCTATACAGGATAAAGCGGTATAGACAACAAGGATGAATAATGCACTGCGTGGACAAAGGCTGCACTTTGACTATGGCGCATAATGTAGTGGTCATTTCATGTGTGATTCATTATGCACCCAGCACCACTCTATCATGGTGTGAGTCCTGAAATGTGGCTGTACCATCAAGGAAGAGAAAATGCATTGATGTAAACCCTGGTTTTTTTAGTACATTCAAGTCATCGATTGACTTCATATTATTGCCACATAACAGCACTAAGCTATACCAGACCAATCAAGGCAACACTGCCTCAAGAGCCTTGTAAAGTGTGCACTATGCATGACGGGTGCATCGCCTCATGTGCTCCCATTACTCTGGAATAGGGACAATCTGGACTCACCACACCATATGACCTTTTTTTCCATTTCACTAAAGACAAGGCTTGTTCCAATCCTTTGAGTTCTCTTCCCGGTGTGTGTATATGGAAACGCTGTTACGTTTATAATTTAACATTGCTATGATTTTTACTGCTGGACAGGTCTTTACCGAATTCAAGTCATTTGAAAGGTTTCTTTGCTTAATGCAGGCCAATAATTTGACCTTTCTGAATTGGTGCCTTTACAGTACATTTCTGGAGACACAAAATGCCCTTCATATTTTTAGGGTGTGTATACGGACCTTTGTGTGTGGACATTAAGAGTGACATAAGTATTGCAGAGACTACAATCAATCATTTATTTTCCTATAACTTTTTTAAAAACGTTTGTTTTTCTGTATATAGAATTTTTTTTAACAGAAATATAAAAATGACCATCTAAAAATCTCTGTAGGGAAAATAGTTCATTTCCTGAGTTTATTTACAAAAACGAAAGACAACATAAATAGTGCAATCATACTGCATGTATTCAGTGTTTTTTAAAAGCCTAGTCACGTATATAAATTTTGTGACGTACGCTCCTGTCTCACCTGCACTCGTGTTTCCTCCACAGATCCACACAGTACAGTGGCTTCTGGCATGGTTTGGCACGACAGGCATCAGAATGGCATCCTGCCTGAATTCCCTGCCGCTCCAATACCGTGACAAACTCACTGCTCTGACCATCCAGGGATAGAGAGTGACCGTTCAGCCTTA
>JAOVVA010000048.1:15004288-15043340 GCA_028565275.1 Leiocassis micropogon
ATTCAAAGCCACTCCGTATTATTATTATTATTATTATCATTACTATTATTATTATTATTATTATTATTATTATTATTTTACTTTAATTAACATATTGTGGTTAAATACAGAACAACCATCACATTTGGCCATGGATAAGATTCCTTTATTAAACATTTAATTCGGACGTCATTAATTAGCTCCAGCTTGGAGAAACACCAGGATGTACGATATCTGTGTACTATGTGACATTGTTTCCAGATTTGATAGAAATGAGTAATTACATGATGTGTAGTGAGGAGGAGAAGGTTAATATTCCCTGACCCTGTGCATGTAATGCTGAGAGTTTTCTGTCTGATAGATGACAAGGGAAGATACAAAGGTAATATACAAATATATACACAGTTAATCATAGCATTTACTACTGTGATGACAATATAGGAGTCACCTGCAAGCTATACAATCTGCTTTTTCAGCTAAAATAGCCAATTCACCTAGCGTAAAGGCCAATGCAAGGAGTGAGAGATAACAAAATATTAAAGATGGATTTCTGGCAAAGGTTTGTCTGAGTGAACTGTGAATTCCTAAGCCCAGAGTAAAGAAGTGGATAGGCCTATGGTATTCTTTTCAATAAAAAAAGAGAAGTTACTTATTATTAAATAATGGTCACACCAGGCCTTTGTCACATTGCTTTTTATTGTTGCTTGAAGCATACCTAAATTGTCTTATTTTTTTTCTCCTTCTTGCTAGGATCTTTGTGCTAGCAATATTAACACCTTGGATAAGGAAGAGATACTCTAGGGCATGAGAATCTAAATAATACAGCGTTATTATGGGGCTTTAAAACCAAATAAGATCTGCACACCTGAGTGTCCACCACCAGGTTTCTGATGCAGCCCACAAACCCTTTATAGTTGGTATGTGTGTGACGCAGTGGATAAGTGTCCTTTACTCCTCCAAGCTGTAGAGGCTGATTCACATTCAGGAATCTACAGAGAAAATGAACCATACAGTAATATTTCTGATACAGTCACATTATATAAACTAATTGTGCTTGAATTACATGAAACATTTAAACAATAGCAGTGTGAGCCTTTTATTTTACCTCTCAGTGCCTGGAGTGTGTCCAGACACCTTGCACCCTGACTGGTCCGTCTCGAATATGTCCACTCCCAAACCCTCCCCCTCGTTCACTATGGCTCCAGAGCAATGGTCCACAATCAGGTGTACTTCCTGTAAAGTATATTTACTCAGTCAATAAATATACAAATGTATTCACACTCACTAATTGTAGAGCATAACAGACATTTCGCCTATTAAAGTGCATTTAACTTGTGAGTTTTGCAAAGTTAGAATAGTGTGTTATTTGACACGCTTTCGTCATACTCTGCTGGAAAATCCAGTACAAGTTTCCAAAACTTTAGGCAAGCTGATCAGAATAGTAAACTATGTAACTGACAAAGCTGAAATAAAAACATAATAATAATAATAAAAAAAATAATTCATATAATTAAGGCCAAATGTGCAAAAAGTTGCCACTTTCAAGGTTGCCAAACACATAAAAATGTTATTACTGTATTTTATGTATTTTATTTTTATCTATTTGCACTATTCCACTGTTATTACTATTTACTGTACTTATGTATACTGTTTTCAGTATAAGTTATTACTTACTGTATATTTCTATTTTTCTTGTTCCTCAGCTGCATTGAGCATGCTTGTGACAAAATTTCCCTCAGGATTAATAAAGTTCTTTTTATCTTATCTTATCTTATCTTATTACATTTTACACAAACAGCTAGTTTTAGTGATTTTTATTTGATGTATAGTATATGTATAGTATAGTAGTCCGGTCAATTCAATTCAATTTTATCTGTATAGCGCTAGTTTTAGTGCTAGTTAAGCTAGGTTAGACTTTAGCTTGCTGGCAATCAGTAGCAGCTACGAGACAAATTTAGCTAAATTAGAAATTTCCCCTAATTCATTAGCATATAAATCTTGAATTTGATGCACCTGCATCATTTGGGTTCATAGCTTCTGTTTTTTTATTCCATTTACCTCCACTTCACAACTTTTCTCTTGACTTTACATGAACCCAAGTTTGAGCGGTGGTTGTAATTAGCCATCTGCGGAGTGACTCTGAACGAGTCTACTTTTACAAGAGAATGCCAGCTCTTCACCTCTGGACCAATTTACATAGAAATCTGTATTTCTGCTATTTAAATAATTTTCCCTCCTAATTTCTAATTGCCTTTCTGGTGTGTTATTTCCTTAAAACAGCATGTGTGCGATGTTTTATTAGTATTTGTAATTAACCCATAACTGGTGACACCAAATTGGATTTTTTTTAGCAGTGCTGCCAATTTGGGCTGTATTCAGACTTTAAGACCTGTTTTAGCATGGAACCCAATGCTCTTTGAAATTTTAAGTCATGGTCATACCTTTCCATCACTGATGATGTCAATGTGATGCCAGCGCCGGTCAGACAAAGACGAATGTGCAGGAAGCTGCAGTGTGACAGTGCCTGAGCCGTGATTTACACTCAGCACTGGTATACCTTTCTTCAGCTCTAGAAAGAGACAGAAATGACATCATTTCAGAGGGAAGGATGGAAACCTGATGATGAGGTGTGATGTTGGCTTTTGGATTCCTGGGATCTGAAACTTTTACTAACTGAGTCAATCTATCACTTTTAAGTGTGGTAATGTCCTGGCCAATGTCTCACTACTGTCAACTCTTAATGCATACTCTTAAATGCTTCAACGGTGATGCTATTTCTCATTTTGCCCAGACTAATTCATCACATACTGACAGTGCATCAAGTCCTGTAGCATTTAGGTTTGAGCCAGACCCCTGGTGGCAAAAAAAATGCTTCAGTGCAATCAATTTGTGGTCAAGTTCGATTTTTTCCATCCAATCAGGACAGCACAAGGCCAGTTCAATAATTAAGTGCCTACAGGCAGTACAGAGCATACTGACGATCTAAGCTCTTTTAAGGCCTGTTCAGGTTATCCTCTTAAGGCATGTGAGGTCAGGACAGGACAGATACGACAGCATGTGTGCTGACCTTTATTAGAGGACCTTGCCTCTGATCCCTATTTACCCTTACAGTGCTGACCACAGACATTTCCATTCAGATCAATTCATCACTAAGTATTCAGCCTTCGTCATCATCATCATCATCATCATCATCTATTGACTCTAATTCCCACATATAATTGTTAAGAAAAATTTTATTTCTTGCATGTAGAAACCCTCGATCATGATGGTATTGATTGCTTTGTCATGTTTTTTTATCATTAAGATTACAACACTCTGGTTGTCCTTTAGGACTAGAACACAGCACAAGCTAAATATGTAACATTTTGGTATTTGTTTAACATACCAAGTGCAATGAAGTCCTCCTTGTCTCCATGCTGGAGGGCACCTACGGGGCCATTGTACAGCAGCAGGCCATCATCTGACTCGGTGATAAACTCCAGAGAGATGTGGCTCCTGAAGCAAGGCTTTATTGGAGGAAACCAAGCATAGCCATCTCCCAGAAATGTGTGCTTATTTTGTTGGCACTCAGGGCCATCAAACAAGGGTGGACATTGGCACCTAGGAGACGCGTAGTAGAAATAGCAGCAAATATGTAACATTTGCACAAGACATGAGAGATTTTCACAATATACATTATAAATCATGATATTTATTGACATAATGTGAACAAAAAACAAAAAATAGGTCCATAAAACAGTTTTAACAAATACTGAAAAATAAAGGTACTGATCAGTTTACTTTTATAAAACTACACTGTGATATGTATCACTAAATCAGTACATCATATTGTCCACCCTATTTCGATGATATATTACCTGTAGCCCATGTCTGTATCCACGCAGCTGCCTCCATTTAGACAGGGGGTATGGGGGTAAGAGGAACAGGACATGTGCTTGCTCTCTCTGGCCAAACATCCACACAGAGCTGCGGCTGTGGCTGAGACAGAAACCAGAGAAGCATTCCCAGCGTTCAGGACTGAAGGAGTGTCACTAAATGTAACCCTGCTAGAACAGCCACCTGCAGGACTACAGTCTGCGTAGGCACATTCATCCACCCCAACCTGCAGGATGGTCACACCCAGGGCTGACTCCAACTGAAAGAGATGGAAAGACACAGACTGCAGATTACATTATAGGTGGAGTTTGTGAGAACCATGCAGTGAATAATGCGGTGACTCCAGATATGAAGGATTCAAGCTTTTGTAGAAGCTCATTTGTGTAGCTTTTATGTAACACATGCATTTATGTAAGGCACCGTAATAAAGAAGAAAAAAGTTTCACAGATTTTTTTTTTGTGTGACGGCAGGGCTTGTAAAAAAATTCAACCACAAAAACTGAAGAATATAATTACTACCCGCTTCAAAACTATATATATGTACACACACACACACACACACAAACACACACACACACAATATATAAATGATCCACTAATGGTTACTGTAGAAGGTTTAAAGGTCACATTTAGTCATTTTAGAAGGCTTTCCCACAGTCCCAAATTTGACCCAGAGTTCGACATCATAAGAAATCCTTGGGAGACACTCAGAAAGTTTGTCAGAGTTCTGCATGATTTGCTGCCCCATCAAAAATAAAATGTGATTGTGCTTGAATTCTGAATTGGAGTTGCTGACTAAAAAGCATCACAGCAGTGTGTCAGTTATATACTGTATAAGTGGATCGCAGCCATTCTTTGAAACGTTGTGGCTGATTCATGCCTTTTTGTAATTGATCATAGAGTCCAAACATACCGTATGCTGAATTCCTATGATTTGCTGCTATTTAACTATGAACCTTCCCAAACTTCCATGATTTCAACTTGACATTAGTCGACAACTCCTAAGCTTCTACTAAGAGAAACTTAGTGTCAACCAAGTGACACTGAACGTATTGGAGGATGGAGCAATGATACCCAACCAATGCAGCGCTAGCTACTTAGCCTTGGTGATGGCATTTTAAATAGTCATATAGTGTAGTATATAAGGTGGTGGGGATGCTTTATTTCCACCAACAATGTAGTATTCTTAAATGAGGAGGCTCTCTGAAAATCGGTGCCTTTTATATGATTCATAACAAAAACATAGGCTTTTTTTTTTTTTAAAGTCTTGCCAATTGTAAGGGGTTTGTGATAAATAGTAGCGGTTCTTGACAGGTCTTGACTATTCATAGCAAATTGTAAGGTGTGATGGGTACTCTGTGGGTGAATTGTGAAATTTCCTTAACAGTTTGTAATAGTTTGTTACAAGTTTGGTATGATTTATAGTTGAGTCAAAAGTACATTGTATGTGATTCATGAGTGCATCATAACATTTCGTAGCTGATTCATAGGAGATTTATAGTAGATCAAGGCCCCGCAGTTGCTCATCCTGATGTTCTGTAAGCACAGAATGTTATGTAGCTGGACTTTCACACATTTTAGTTCAGTTAAAAATATGAAACAGTTTAATGTGAGAAAACAAAATGAATGAGATCATTTTAATTGCAGTATCCACATTGGTTTATGTGATACAGTATGACATCACTGTCTGCTGACATACTCAGAGATATAGAGTTAATGACAGTGAAGTCTGCTCTGTGGCACAGATATATGAAGGTGCCTTATGGCATCTCATAACAGATATGTGTGTGTGTGAGAGAGAGAGAGAGAGAGAGAGAGAGACTGGCTGAAATCCATTTCCAAGGGCAGTATGTGACATTCATTACAAGCCTTTGTAAAACTTTCAGAGCAGCCTCCAGCACTAGGCATAAACAAAAGTCAGACGCTTCACACAGCTCCCACTCACACCTGATTTACAGATCCATTTATTCCCTCCCTCTTTCCCTCATTCATTCCCTCCCTTCCCGGCTGACTGGCCACGGCCGCACTTCAGCGTGTCAGACCTTACAAGGCCATGAAATATTCATAATTCCTCATGCAGATTGTCACTCCATGTACAAGTGTAATTTATTAGAAGTTGACTGAATGTACTGTATGTGTCTAAGGATGTAAATACAAACTCTGAACATCTGTATAGTTGTTGTTACCTTGGCCTTGTGCATAGCCACACTGCCATGCAGTCTCTCCGGCTTGTAGTAAGGGGAGCCACTGGCAGCAAACCACAAGCTGAGGTGCTGCTGGGTAGAATGACTGCTGCTGGCCAGGCTGAAGATTTGCACTTTATCCAGATCTGTCTGTAAGACTGATGAGAGCAGACGCTGCAGACGCGTATACAAACTCTCCTCACCATCAGGCGCCCTGAACAAGTCCTCTGCTGTTATATCTGCACACAGCAAACAGTAAAACTTACACACAGGTTAAACAGACACCTCTGGTAAACACTTAATGAAGACATTTGCTTGGATGTTAAAATTATCCAAGTCAGACTAAAAAGTATGGTAGTAGGAAATAAAAATAATAGAAAAACAAAAACTAGACTAGTGGTGTAATATTAAAACCATAAATTATCGATAAAGCTTATAACACAAGTGCTGTTGCTCTAACTTGATCTAATGCAAACATTACAGTAGTGGATATCAAAATCACTATTATCAAAGTTATTGTACAGTACCTTTAAATAGTGTTAGATGGATTTATAATTATAATATACATACAAATAAGTTAAGGATGTGAATTTACTGGCTCCAGTAAAAGCCCAAAATATTACTGTACACATTTAAACATAGTGGATTTTTTAACAGATTGAACAGTTAATATATGCTGAGGGTGGCTAGATTTTCTTTGCATTAAAAGGGATACTAAATTTTAAGAAAAGTGTATATCATATGTGTGATAATCACAGACAAGACTGGTTTCCTTGAATTAAGAAAGGTTTGTCAATATGGAAGTCGTATTTTTTGGTACATTTCGCAACATTTTCGGTAATATACATATTCATGAAGAATATGTTTATGAATTCTCCAGTCAAAAGCATAGACACTAATATTTTTTAGAGATAGGACATTTTTAGAGGAAAGAATTTACAGTTGTATGTTAACATTGTAAATTCAAACCCGCTGCCCTTAGGCATTGGAATTGCATCAAAATCCTTGTCCGTATACTGCCTGTGCAGTGCATAAAAAGCTTGAATGCATAATAATAATAATAATAATAATAATAATAATAATAATAATAATTAGTCATGGTCCGGTTCAGCACAACACAGTGGATGCAAATGTTACAGTGAATCACGCACTGGAGAATCGGAGTGAGCCAGCATTGAGCAGTGCCTCCTCCTTCAGCTCTCTGACTGTAATCTCCACCGTTGAAGTGACATCAGGCCAACTCTTATCGGCTACTCGCACCTGCAGGCTGTATGTCCCAGCCGGGGTGCCACTTTTTATGCTTAGCTGACCAGAGTTCTGGTTCAGGATAAACTGCCTGTAAGACACACAGAAAGAGAGAGAGAGAGAGAGAGAGAGAGAATAAGGATGTGTATATAAGGGTGCAGTAGTGATAAAAACCAACAGCTAATTAAAGAAAGTAGACATTTTGAATTGCATGAATTTCACTCTTACCAGACATACTAATAACTAAGCAGTCTATTTAAAAGGCTTTATGTTTCCATGTTTCCATCACACCCTCTAATTCCTCAGCCCTCATGCAAGGGCCTCACTGTTGGCATTAAAAAATGTCAGCTTTTAGACAGGAGTAACAGAAACACTTGCCTACTGGCTCACAGTAATGTCCTGTTAGTACATCCCAGCACTTCCGCTACATACAGACACTGTCAGCTTGGACAGGCTAAACCAAATACTGACTCAGATTAGAGAAGGTCACTGTGGTAAGATGGCAAATATGTCACTGCTGTACCTTACATGTCAAAGCTGCTTGGCTGGATACATCCAGAGCAGAGGCATACACCAGCATACAGCCAGCAGGATCACCTGATACCATCCAAGGTTCCAACTTGTGAAATTTTGTGTAAGTCCTTATGACCTTCATAATGACCAATTTCCCCATCCCAAGTATATCACTAGAGGAATAATTCTACTTGAAGCAAACACATTTCTGTTTACAATACTACTCACCATGGTTTCCCTGCTGGTGCTTGACTAATCCCCATCCCCTATGTAGCCACTGCATAGCTGAAGGACATTTTATTTTTTAGAGAGAAGACATCTGACAAACAACACATATCTTCTCACTAAAAGTTAATCATATTGCCCCTTTTGACCAAAAATGAAATGTGTATTAGTCTTTCAGAATAAGCCTTAAAACATGTTTGTTATTCACTAGTTATTGACTAAGTGCAATAAAAACACTGACATCATTCAGTTTGAGCAATCAACACTTCAATCCTGTAGCAGCACTGTAGCTCAGGAGCTGTGATATAAAAAAAGGAAAAAAAAAATCTGTTAAAAATTGTCTTTTAAATATTACACTTCGTGTGTGCATCATGGCTCACAAATAAACAAAACCAGTGCAAGTTAGCAGGTGCAAGAGGAGAAAAAAGAAAAAAGTATTGATTTGGAAGTGAAATACGTAGACTTGCTACACTACACTACAGTATCCTACATAGCTTTTAAAAATGTCCCATGTAACAGAACATGTCATGGATGTTGCATCATGTATACCTGTAGCTCATGGCAGTAACAAAGTGTGAATGTAATTTTTCTTTGCTTCAACATTCTCCAAAAATTAACTGAATGCGCCTAGTTCACCCAAGGCACAGCAGGTAGATCCGTTTCACAGATCACGTGAAAGAATGAAGTAATATTACTGGCTTGTTCTTTTTTTTTTCGCATTTTGTGCAAGCATTTAGTGAAGACATAGCACCATGGGTCTCAAGAATGTTATCAAGAAGAAAAGGGAGCCACTTTCAGAATCATAAATTAAGGTTAAGTAAAGTTTAATGTTGGGTTGATCCACAGAATAACCCATCAGATCGCTTTATGTAAACCAAGAAGCCACAAAGAGAACTGTGTGGTGATAAGGAGTGGCTCAAGATTGGGAAATGGACAAGACAAGGCTGCATTCTATCACCACCATTCTTCAACCTGTATCCATAAGCAGTCATAATAAAAGCACTACCAGAAGACATAGAAAGCAGAGTGAAAACAATCTCGGATATGCAACCAACATCACCCTACTGGCCGAAAGCAGAGAAAACCTGGAGCGAGTCATGCTGAAAGTGTTATGCCACTGAATATGTTAGGTGTGGGAGCACCAACGCAGGAATTAGAGGGGAGCTGAGACATGGGGTGATTATGTGCACTGTGGTGGGGATTAATCGGTTAAGACAAGCACTTGTGCTAAGTGCGTTTTCTTGTGAAATGACAAATGTTAATTAATTAATTAATATAGAGATATTTTGTTTATCTTTCAGTATTTCAATATTTTGTTTTATTTTCAGTTTTCTCTTTTCTTAATCTTTTCACCATTCCTCTCAGTCTTACCTTTCTTTATCTTTTCACTTCTCTTTTCAGTTTTCTCTTTTCCTATACTGGAGCAATGCTCTCAGACCTGGTACTCTCTAAATGTTTGGGTTTAAATAACCTACTGGACAGGTGTAGTGCATTTGCTCTGATTGGCAACATGGCGGGGTTGCCTAGCAACCGTGGCCGTCCGCCACTCTGCCTGCCTATAAATCCGGGTAGTTGTCCACAGATTTGCCCTTCGCACGGGCGGCCATGTTGAAGAAAGTGCAAGAAGAAAGTGAGAAAGTGGGGTTGCGCTTGAACACCAAGCAGACAAAGGTAATGCCGACCTCCAAAAATGGAAGATGCAGCATAAAGATTCACAATGAAGAAATCGAGTTGGTACAGTACGTTATATTCCTGGGCAGTAGGAGAAATGGTCGCCCAAGAACTCGATGGCGCGGTCCTGGCAAATCTGATACCAACATGAGAATAGGCGAACTCAAAGAAGCGGTGACCAGTAGAACTGTGTGAAGGGGAATGATTCACAGAATGACCAAAAATCTACCTCGACTGAACAGATAAATGACTGAAAGTTTAATGTCTATTTATCTCATATTTTCCTTAATTTACATGTCTTTTGACAAACAATCTGACAAACTAATTGTTTTTATATGCAAAAATATGATTATAGTGTTGGACATTATTCATATTGGTAATATTATTTGGGTGGCTGGAACAGATTATCTGATTTACGTTACTTCCTGTGGGAAAATGTGTTTCACAATACGAAATTTCGCCTTACGAACAGTTCCAGAATGGATTGAATTCGTACGCCGAGGTACCACTGTACGGAGGTTTTCAAATCAAGCATTTTGTTATAGACAACATTAAGTGTCAGAAAAAAATTAATACAAATCCGGAAATAGCGTTTATCGCGTTGTGCTGTCAAACTGTTCATCTGTAACACATGCAAAAGCTTCTAATATTGATCAACAGACAGTGGAAATATACCTTTAATATTACTCTACTGACACTCAACAATATGATTCATGTACTACAAAAGCGCTTAACTATGTTTATCACTCTGGACAGACACACCAAGGTCGCAAAACTCACACTGGCTGGTGTTCAAATTAGAATTTAAAAGCTGCAATCATGTTCACATAATGGCAGTGGAGTTCCATGTGGCTAGTGACCTCCAGCTCCTGTGCCAAATGAGGTAATTACCCATCAAGTAGGCAAATGAAAAACTGCCAAGGTTGAAGTGATGCAATGTGTGCCAAACATCACACCACACAACCCTGTGATAAACTGCTAATCTATTCATGTGTTACGTCTTTTAATTAACAGAAAGCAAACACTTTCCAAAACACCTCAAGGAGGTTAATTTTTAGTTTTGGATAAACTATATTCGAAGAGACAGGCCTCATCTCAGCAGGCTGCTTGCGACATTTGTTATTTGTATGAATATTGCATATGCATATTTTTCCTTAGTTTTGAGAAGTGTCATGTCTGTCACAGCTTGTACAGCGGGCTCAGTATGAAGCTCGTCACTATTTCATGCGCTGCTCATTAGAGTCTGTCACACATCGATTTTCTAATCAACTACAACACAAGAATGTGTCTCTCCAAAAGAAATTCTGAAACAAAGTTTGATTAACTATTAAAGGTATCCAATATGATATAATGCGATACTCTTCGCATTGTCCCATTCTGATTTATTCTTATCAGAGTGAGTGTCAGCTTCCTGTACAAAAAGTCAATTAAAGATCAAAGTACCTAGGGAGTCTGTCTTCAAATTTGTAAACCTTTTCACTCCAGTCATCAACATCAGGTGACTGAACTTGCCCAAGTACTGTGGTAGGAAGAGTACCTGCAGAAAAGGCAAAATACATCATTATAGAAAAGTCACCTCGAACAGACTGCAGTACCTGAGGCGATGTGTGTTTGAGGACGGAGAGTAGAAAGACTTGCTCCCTCCTTTTTTAATAGAACCCCCTCTATCCCCACTCATTTCATTGGCAGATAAGGACTTGCTTAAGCTGCATGGTAGGGGGGCAATGCTATTAGTTACCAAAAGGCAAAACAGAGAACTGCAATCCTCTTAAGCATGAAATCAACAGCTTTTATATGGCTCCTGTGTATGTGCCTATTAAACATAGGACTTAAATAAATCATTTGCTTCATGCCATGATTTTGAATTACATGATAAGTTCTTGTTAAATGCTAAATCCATGTTGTAAGATCACCATTTCATAGAAACATACCTTCATAATTGTAGACTATAAACTCTGAGTGGCCAGGTGAATGTGGATGGTCATTCTTATCCCCAATAACAACAGTCAGTGTACTGGTGGAGCTCATTGGAGGAGAACCACTGTCAGTCATCAGAATGGGGAGCAAGTACTCTTTCTGCTGTTCCCTATCAAAGGTGCGAAGAGCTGTAATCATGGCACTGCCATTGCGCAGATCGGTCAGGTTAAAGTTTGTAGCATCTGAGGTGATCATCAGCAGATGAATGGAAAAAGGTCCTGTGTTAGGTAAGCTATCTCTGTCCATGACATGTAGCAGAATGGATGTTTCATTCATATGGACAAGCTGTGGTGCAATCGTGTTCTCCCATACAATAGGGCGATAAGGCACCTCAAACTCTGGACCATTATCGTTAACATCCTGAACAGCCACTAGAACAATAGCAGAGCCAGTAAGAGAAGGGTTGCCCATGTCTGTAGCCAAGATTATGAGTCTGTGTTGTGATACCTTTTCTCTATCTAAAGAGTCTGCTATCACCACCCATCCACTCCTATCCACCAGGAACTGCTGAAAAGGGTCAGACTCCGGGGCAATGCTATATGAAAACTTTCCATTTTGCCCTGAATCCAGGTCTGTGGCAGTCACTTGGGTCACAATGGTGCCCAAAGGAACATCCTCAAACATGGACCCTGCATCATAGAATTGGGGGAAGAACACAGGTGCGTGGTCATTTGAGTCTTCAACATGTATGACACTGTAGGCCAAGCTATAGAAATCTGCATCTTCAACTTTGACTGTGAGATTGAAGGTGCGCTCATGGGGCTTTTCAAAATCAATCTTTTTCTTCAGTCGCACCACACCCTGTCGATTCCCCTTGTCTGTTTCAATAAAAAACTTGCGGTCATCATCTCCACCTATAATGCTGAAAGTCATCACAGAGTTCTCTCCCTCATCCCCATCTGTAGCAGTCACTACCAGAACTTCACTGTTGATGTCCAGGTCTTCTGCCATGGTGGCCATGTAGACTCTCTGTGTGAAAACTGGAGGGTGATCATTAACATCTGAAACTACAATTGTGGCTGTTCCAGTCCCAGAGAGGCCTCCTCCATCCCTTGCCTCCACAACTACATAGTAATGGTCCTCGACCTCCCTGTCCAAAGATCTGAGCACTGTATAGATGGTGCCCGTTGCTGGATTGATAGAGAATAGATTGAGATTGATCTCATTACGTACATTCTGCACAATCCTGTAGGTAAGAACAGCATTCTTGCTGGTTTTCGGGTCATCCAGATCAGTGGCTTGCATCTCCATGATGGAGGTATCAGCTGGGGAGTTTTCAGGCACATGGCCCATAAAGCATCCTTCTGAGGCACACAGGAATTGAGGAGCATTGTCATTTATGTCACGCACTTCTACCAACACATCAGCAAAGCCAGTTAAGCCATCACCATTTTCGTCAGTGGCCAAAACTAGAAATCGCCAAGCTGAACGTTCCTCTCGGTCAAGACGCTTCTGGGCATAAATCTTTCCAGTCAGCTCCTCTATAGTAAATTCACTCCCAGCACCCTGTCCATGTAATGAATATCGGACTGCACTCTGGTCTGCCTCCTGGTCTGGATCTGTAGCTGAAACCTGGACAAAAACCAACAGGTAGCTGTAACAACCCCATTTAATACTAAGAACAAATATTAATATACAACGTAAACAATAATAGATATAGTTCTTCATCTCACAACAGGTTGGTTTCAATAAGGCTATAGACCTTGTATCACAACATATTAATTTCAAAGGATTTTCTCTGGTTATTATTAAAACAACAAATCTTCCAAGAAACTAGAACATAAATCTACAAGCAGGAGGGCCAAATCAAATCGATTACACCTTATAAGAAACAAATCACTAAATTAGCTGTATGTGTATTTTACTGTTTAGCCCCCACTCACCTCCAGCACAAGAACAGGCAGCTCGATCAGTTCCTCTGTTACACTGGTATGATACTCTGTCTGGCTAAAGATAGGCGCTTCGTCATTTTGGTTGATGATATTGATGACAACTACTGTTTGGTTCTCCCACTTTCCATCTGATGCCACCAAACGTAGATGGTAGCGCTGCACTCGCTCATAATCCAGTCGCTGGGCGATAAAAATGGTGCCAATCTCTGGCTCAACGTCAAAGGTGCCCATAGTGTTTCCTGAGGTAATCTGGTAGCGCAGCTTTGCGTTAGCACCTGTTAGAGATGGGGAATGTGTCAGAACTTTTTTATGGGGTGGTGGCATGTTGAGTCAACTCAAGAGATCAATCTAAAGCTTTTTGGATTGGAAAATGAGTAACAAAGGACTGAAACTGTGCAGGGTAAAATTCAAGGTGGGATTATGAGTTTTAAGTTGAAATATTGCAATGTAAAAATAATATATGTTCATTCACTTTTTTGTTCTCCAGAAAGGGTAAGGAGGTACTTGGGTACTGTGAACAAGCTGTTCTAGAACTCTTACTAATTAACATGAGTTAAAAGAAAAGCTAAAGTTTTAAGCCACCAAAGAATACTCCAAAGGAAAATATTAGATTACTCACACAATGTTTTTACCACACTTTTTCATAGCTTTCATTAAGGCTAGCTGCTATATGATGAAAAGGTGACGTTATATACGTCTCCTCATTTAGTAGTAAGATTTAACGAAATTCTTTAGATCTCTAGAAAGGGATTTTCTTTTAAGTGAATATAAAAAGCCAGCACACACCCTATTCCTCCAATTAAGTCTTGTGACCTTTTTGCATAACTCTTTGCTGTGTATGCAAACAGGCTTAGTTCTGCTATTAATTTCTTTGGCTGTTGCCCAGCATCAGAGGTACATCAGAAGTCAAAAATCCTTTCATCCCCTTTTCTGTTCTTTTCTATCTCATCATTAATCCCACACAGTTGGTGTCACACAATCACATGTTACACTATCCTTTCATGTTACAGCAAGTTTCCCTGTAGGACGACAGAAGCTAACTAGCTAGCTGGTTAAAATAAAATAAATTGGATAGGTAGCGAAAAATAGTCTGTAGGTCTGTCTGTCTATCTATCCACCAGGCCTTAGGAAAGGTTTTAATTACACTTGCCTCAGGGAATAGATATGGTACATTCAGAAGGAACTGTAAATGCAGATGATGAAAAAGACAAAAAAGTTTTCACCCTGCCTTAGGGAAGCTCCCCTCCGTGCCCTGCTTACCTTCCATATACAGAAAGGAAAACAAATTGTACTCTGGCTCCGTTTACCAGCCTGGATCAGATTTTATGAGACAAACACCATCTGTGTGTGATGTGAAAGAATGTGTGAGAATTTCATTAAGATGTGTCGTACTCATCGTGGCCCCAGACATCAGGATTGTAGAGCATAATGTGTCCCGGCAAGGCATCTAGGGTGCTTTGCCCCAAAGCAGTTTCTTTAATGACCAGCTGGCTCATATGGTGCATCTCCCTAGAGCACTATGGGATGAAAAACCTACACACTGCCACCCTGCAATGCACGCTGCCCAAGAATGCAAAGCTGGGATAAAATTCAATTTACCTAGTGCATTCACTGAACTCGGCTGTCCATCCCCTGTTTTCGCCTCAACAAAAGAACACGAGTTATGAATGAATTTAAAAATTAAGAACAAATTTCTTAAAGTTATCAAAATATTTAATAAATAATGTTCATATATCAGGCGTCAATTAATCCACCTAGTCTGTGGATTACACTTAAATGTGTTCTAAAGAATGAGATTGGGCTCTGATTTGCATTACTGCACATGACAAGTCTGAAATAATAGCTGTCCAGAGGAACTGTGCCGTCCATCCAGGCATGGCAAGCAATCTTGACACCTTCACCAATGCAATGGCTAGTGTTGCATCCGTAATCAGCTTTTGGCCACATTTACTGGTTGCTAGCACTGTCCCCCCAGGCTTCCCCCCTCCTCTTCTCTTGCTGATGGTGGCTACATGCCACAACATATTTGTCAAACATGTGTACCGTATTTAACAGGTGAAGCTCTGTCATGGGGACAGCACTCACAGCCCTGTATGTTTGCCTATGATGACAGATGAGATTGGGTCACCTTCTGTGTAAATCAGGATAGGAAATATCAAGCACATTAATCTGTTAGTGATCCATCTAGGTATGACGAGACAGAAGTGAAATGACATAGGAGACAAAAAACAGGCAGACTGCCATATTAGGTTGGACAGAACACTGACCTGGCTAAACCTGTCTCAGTCAGAATGACAGGGGCCATGCTGTGTGTGTCAGTATTATATCGCAGATATTTTCTTCTTATTAAGGGTAGACTGTTACAGCTACCTGGCCAAAAAAAGTCATTGTTTTCTAGGTCAATTTATTGCCCTTCATTAAACAAAGAAAACAACAAAGGACATTTGAATCCTTTTACACATGAATTGGCCACCATATTGCGTACCGTCATCAAAGCTAAAGGCTGTCAAACAAAATCCTGATATCTTAGATCCAATGTGTAAACATCTGCTAAACAATAATTTGCCACTTCAATTATGGCTCAATTAAATAGCCATAATTGAAGTGAAGTTTGAATTGCTCGAAGATGTTTCGACATATTGTGTCAGTGAGAATATTGATCTTTCTAAATAAAGCAGCTAGGAATTATTTCAGAGGTTAGGTATCGCTTTACAAGAAGGAATCCTCATCTAGCAAACCATGGCCAAATGATTTCAGTCCTTACTTTTTTTTTTTCTTTTCGACTTTCTGTAGGCACATTTTCCCTGTAGGAGCATTTAGGGGACTTACATGATGTTTTTCTTAGAAATAAAATTAGAAACAGCACCAGAACAACCAGGAGGGACATTCTGCTGTAATCAGAGGAAATGTAAGCTCCAAAGGAAAGCCAAAACTGACTGATAGGAAATCTTCCAGAAGACATGCCTGATCAGCAAGCCAACAGTTTAATGGGATTGTTTTATGTTTTAAGGATTATCTCTGGTTAATACAGATAATCTGCCTGCCTGGATACCTATGCCAAGAGCATAAAAACACGGCTGAGTTTATTATTATGATAGTCCTTTTTAGTTAAATCCACATGTTCTTGGCAGCAACAGATTAAATCTTAAAAATCTTTGTTGTGTTTAATACTGTACATGCCTTTCAAATCTTTAGTGATTCCTAAATCATCTTCCAATAAAATAGCTCTAAATATTATAATAAAAAAAGCTGTATGCTGACCCAGGGAGTTGGGGGTAGCTCAGTGATTAGGGCATTGGACTACAGTTTGGAAGGTCACAGGTTCAAACCCTGGGAACACCAAGTTGCCCCTGTGGGGCCCTTGAGCAAGGCCCTTAACCCTCAACTGCTCAGATTTTTAATGAGAAAATCTCTGGATAAGGATGTCTGCCAAATGCTGAAAATATAAATGGAAATGTGGATTAAGGTCTGTAACGAGCAATCTAAAGGTGAAAGTAAAAAGGGAAAATCTAACTGTAATGCAAGGAATACTGTATATCCTCTTCTCTGTGACACCAAATAGTGAGCTTATGAATCATTACCCTTCTACAGTTGTATACTATTTTTCGAAACATTTAACTGTACTACTATGCCTGTCGAAAGGATAATTAGAAAGATGATAATGTGAATAAGAGTCAAGAAATAACCACAGGTCATTCTTTATGATTATAATGACAGGTACAAATCTACAGTATTCTGGTAAAATTATGCACTGATGCAACGGTTGGCCATAAACTGTTTTGGGAAAGAGTAAACCTTTAGGGTATCCATTTGGAACCAGAAGATGAATGACAAGCAAAGAAAACTCCGCGAAGAAGTAGAGTTAGAGCAGTCCTTGGGCACCGCTACAGACATACGAAAAGCACTATTCTGTGTTATGGCAAATGTGGAATCTGTCTACTTTACACAGAATATTATGTTTTGAAAATTTGCCTGAGTGCTTGGTAAAGGTGATCTTGGCAAAGAATGATAAAATGTGCTTTCTCTGGTTCTCAGCATCCTTCCCACAAAGGGTTTACCTGTCATTATAGCAGCCTGTTTTATTTATTTATTTCTTTTGTAAAACAGCTTGAGACAAACAAAAGAAAGGCGCCAACATCAAATAGCTACCTCAGGGGCCTGAATGTGTCACTCCCACAATCACCATAGAGATTTGCTAACAAGCTCAGTGGGGAAAAATGCATTTTCCACCCAGGTTTACCTCACACTATGATTATTTTTTCCAGCCTTCAGCTGTCAAAAATAACATTACAGATTCATGCAGAATGAGAAATCCGCATTAAAAATCAGACAGGTGACAGTATCCGTAAATAAGCTGTGTTCTGTAGGGAGGGCCTGGAGCGATCTCACCTCTAAACTAGCATATATTGCAGGTGCAAATTGTTCTACCATGTAAAGTTACTGTATGGAACAGGGATGGGCTTTTCTGGCAATGCAATTTCGACAGAAATCAAAGGTCTTACCCTCATCTTCGTCATTAGCAGTGACGGTAATGACTACGTAGCCCACTTCCTTGTCCTCCTCCACACTAATCTCGTATACAGGCAGGGAGAAGGCTGGGGCGTTGTCATTTACATCCGTGACAAAAATCCTGACATAGGCTGTGTCTGTGCAGAAAGAGAACATACCACGGACATTAATGTCAGTGAGTACTAATATGGATTATGCAATAAATATTGCTGAATCGCGTATTGTGGCCTCTTGTATTACATAACAGAATTAGGGCCACAAGTTTTGATGGTGCCATTACTTTTTCCTGTGTAGGACATTGCTGTAGTGTTATGAATTTAAGTTGGGATGTGGATAAATAATGATTGAATAAAATCACCTGAATTCGGTTGACCCTGCTGTCCGGGACGGGCCGACTCTGAGCTGTCCTGGGACTGAACCTCAATCAGGTAAGAACTTTTCTGTTCACGGTCAAAAGTGGCTCGGGTGTGTATGATGCCTGTGTATGGGTTAATGCTAAAAAACTGAGAGTCTCCACTCTGGTCCTTTAGGATGATGTAATTGACCTTGATGGGAATAATATAGTTTTGTCATGTCATGAACAATCGGACAATTTTAAAATATCAATATCTTGATATCATCATACATCAACCTAATTTTCTGTCTTTCACAATTATCGTATAGTGTCATGGCATTTAAAAAGCCTTTGCTTATCAAGGATGTTAAAAACTATTTGGGGGGCAGGAAATATTAATAATGACATAGCCTCAAACAAAATTACATGGAAAGGTTATCACACCTGATAAGTATGCTCCTATGTAGTAAATTTTAATCACATTTAAGTCCCCACAACTAAAAACTGATGTGAACTTGAACAAATTAACAATGTGCACCCATTTTTATTTTATTTTATGAGAGATAGTCTAATCATTTTTATCTAACCTCTCTCATTTTTTGCACCATGTTTCCCCCAGTCTAATGTTTGATATTAAACATTAACTGAAGCTCTTGACCTGCCTCTGTATGATTTTATGCATTGTGCTCCTGACTGAATAATTAAATAAGCAGGTGTACAGCTGTTTCTAAGTGGCCAGTTAGTGTAAACGCTTTGACTCTGCCCCACCTGCCCATAAGGACAAGCTGTCACTGCCCTGCTATCCAAGTTTGAAATCCTCATTAGTGAATGCCAGTGTGGCAGACATTAAGTAGGTTAACACTGCTACCGTGGACTTTTAGATGGCAGATAAATATTTCTCCTTAGCACGTCATCATAGTATCAATACCACTGAATGATCGGTGTTGAAAAATACAATTACATCTCATGATACAAGTAACCAATCATGAATGAATTCCTCAGTAGCATTACATTGATTTAGGGTTAGAGCTTGCCATCAAACCTATATAGTAATAGCCTATAGACAGAACAGTGCAAGATTTTATTTTATTTTACATTTTTATAAAACTATATAAACATATCACTAAATAACTATAATTAGTTCTAAACACAAGATGTATACTTATTCCTTGCCCCAAAAACCCTGGCAGAAGTTAAAGCTTTCACTCTCAAAGGGATGAGGTCATTGTGTCTTCAGCATGCAAGAAAGATACACTGTGCACTTTTCCAAAAATGTTAGTCAAAGAATTCAAACTCCCAACTTAGCTCTGAGTTAATCAACAATTTCATCTGTCATTATTAATAATTGAAAATAATGCTCTAACAGGTGTCTCAGCAGCAGAGCAATACATGCAGAGATGGAATTTGCTCAGTGGGAGCTTACCATGCCGTGAAGACCAGAGTCTAGGTCAGAGGCTGAAACCTGGGCCACTGAAGTGCCAATCTCAGCACCTTCAGGTACTGTGGCTTCATACGTGCTCGACATAAAAAATGGAACATTGTCATTCACATCTGTGTGACGGATGGAAAAAAAGCGGGAGGTGGAGAGAGAGAGAGAGAGAGAGAGAAAGAGAGAGAGAGAAAGAGACAGAATCTGTTATTGCTGTAGAGAGCGCACACATAATATACTGGACACTACAGATTTCATAATGATGTGTGACATGAATAAAATCCCTTTTTCTACTGAGTGGTGCAGCATGTGGTTTCCACATGAGAGTGGCATCTGAGAAGAAGGCTGCTAAGTTCACAGCAGGCAGGGGTGGTGTGTGGGTGAGTAGCTGTAAGAGGAGAGGAGCTTGTCTCTTCCCTGCAGAGCGCTGATTACAAAGTCTCTCAAACGAGCTTTCTGAGGGCTTTTGTCTGACTTTCATTCCATTTCAATCTCCATTTTTCTCCTAATTAATGCTGATGTGGTCTCAAGTGTTGTTCTTCCCTGCTGTAGATGCTTACTGCTTCTTTGCTGCCCCATCCTCAAACATACACACACACACACACTATCCTACCATGGACATATTTATTAATAGAGCTAATTACTGCTATCCGTACACCTAAATCTAATCATAGCCTTTAATTCAATGACAAAGAAATTCTTTCTCATTTAGTTTTTATAAACTAATAATAATTAAATATGCATATTTTGTTAAGCTTTTTTCTTCCCACAACAATGGAAACACACATCCAATGGAATTAAAATGCAACTCTAATTCTATATAATAATTTGACATTATCTGTCAAAGTGTGTTAAGTTAGTTCCTACCTGTGATGTTGACATAGACAGTGGTGAAAGAGGCGAGTGGGACTGCTGCAACATTCTGCACACGAACACGCAGGGTGAAGAAGCGCGTGGTCTCATAGTCCAGCGGCTCAGCTACTAGAATAGAGGCTGAACTGTCCTTTCGGTTGGGTTTGACGTAGAAACGCACAGGCATGTTAGTTTCGGGAACCTGACCCTCCTCAAGGTTATAGGTCACACGTGGGTCACCAAGAGGAGACGTTGCTTTAATGGTCTGTGAGTAGAAGAGATAACAGTTTTTTATTGTGCAGGTAGAAAGTACTTAATTACCTGGTAACCCAGGATATCTATCTGCATGTCTCTGTATGTGGCTGGAAATAAATCTGTGTGTGTGTGAGGTTGAGTGAGAATGAGTGACAGTATGAGCTAATTGAGTGAAATTTTCTTGGACGTGCTATAATTGTTCAGAGAAGGGAGTTTTTTTAAATTTTATTTTACTTTACAAGGATGTATTAATGGCAAAGCATGGGTGCTGAGGAAAAGTGCCGCTTTTGCTTAAGTTCATGGAGGATAATTAGCATTATATGTGAAAGGGCATTATAAATCAGCAGAAATGTCAGTTATACATGAATTCATTAAGCACAATTCACCTGTAATCCATCTAATTTCCTATTGAATTCATATTGACATTTATAGAGTAACTTTCTCTGGAAGTCTCTGGACTTCCTCCTGATCAAGCTTCATCTCAATTTCTCACCCTTACATCACTCCAAGCTACGGCACAGAGAAACTAGAGTATTCACAAGTATAATAAGGGGACAGACACCAGTGTAACACGCAGCCGGGCTCACGGAACGGTAAAAATGACATTTTTATGCCTTTATGGGAATTAAGTGAAAGTAAACATCAGTAAGAAAATCCACAGAGTGTCTTTTTAATCGGTGAGAATTATGACAAATATCACAAGTTACCATTATGCTTTTGTGGGTGTCATCATCGTGACCCAAGTAAATGCCAAATTCCTGCAGTGCTGATAGTTAACTCTGATTTTACATTCATGGCTTAAAGTAAAACAAAAAAATTGGCAGAACAGGAAAAAAGCTCACTTCATACACATTGCTCAAGCATGAAAAAGGGAGAGGAAATGCAAAGTGTTAAAAGCATGATAGCAAGTTTGGTTTAGGGAAATGCAATCAAAAGCTGCAGCTGCAAACTGTCTGTTCAGGAACTGGGAGTTGTCTAGTGTAAGGGGAAAAACATGTAACCCCAAACTACTATCCAACAACTGACACTGTAGAGTAAACACATTCCAGTACAATGTAGATGACGGTCATGGCAAAGCCAACACAGGCCCAAATAAATGGAAATCTAACTTCCATACCATCTAAGGAAGTCCTGTAACATGATGAATGCATAATGTGGAAAAATACTGTTTGAAACCAAGACAAGTGAGTGGGAATAGAAACAAGAGAAATACGAAGAAGCAAAGTGTTCAGAGGAAAGAGTTACAGTGTTCAGGCAGACATGACAACCTCCATGGCCAAGGTTCTGACTGACTCTGGGAAGGACATGTTCTCAACTGAGACACATGGAACATGAACCTTAAAAGCTCTGTGGCTTATGCTTTCTGCTTTCATGCCTCTGACATC
Organism: Leiocassis micropogon; assembly: GCA_028565275.1. Classification (NCBI taxonomy): domain Eukaryota; kingdom Metazoa; phylum Chordata; class Actinopteri; order Siluriformes; family Bagridae; genus Leiocassis; species Leiocassis micropogon. The sequence continues at coordinate 15,026,614 of JAOVVA010000048.1, forward strand.
CAGGATGTTCCCACTCCAGGCTGACCTATTCACTCACCTTCCCTGTCGTAGTCAGACAAGAGTCTGCTGCTTTGAGACAAATCAGCTTCTCCTGAACTATCAACCCAAAATTTTAAGCACAGGGAACAGTGAAGCCAAGCAACACCTCTGCTTTATTTATACATAAAGGGTATGTGCCAATAAAGTAGGAATGCAACAGAATGTGAATACATTATTCAGAATGAGCAGATAATACAGTATGTCCTAAGTTGAGAAGAAACACACTCACTGGCCAATTTTTCAGGAACACCTTTAGACCTGCACAGTCATACAGCTCATAACTAATCTGATAATCACTCAGTCATATGTCAGCAGTGCAATGCAAAGAATCATGCAGATACAGGTCAGTAAGTAAGTAAGTAAGATAAGGTAAGTCTAACTGTGGCATGGTTGCTGGTGCCAGATTGGTTGATTTGAGTATTTTAGAAACTACTTATCTCCTGAGATTTTCATACTCTATAGAGCTTTCTCAGATGATGCAAAAAAAAAGAAAAAAAAAAAAAAGAACAAAAACCATCCTGTGAGTGGGGAGTCTGTAGAATGATGGGGAAGGTCGAAGGAGACCTTCGATAGGAGTTAACAAGATGTCTATAATAATGCCAATAAGCACTCTTTACTGCTTTGGTGAGCAGAAAAGCATCTCAACTTGCTCAAAACATTAAATCTTGAAGTAGATAAGCTACGACAGCTGAAGACCAGAATAGATCTCACTCTTGCGAGCCAAGAACAGCTGAAAAGCATGTTGAGATGCTTTTTGAAATTGTCACTTTGTTTCAGGCGAACTTTAACCAAGGCTCTTGACCTAAAGTCAATGTGCTGCTGCCAAAAGGTTGCTGCTGTCTGGTTGGATACCTACCAAAGTAAGAAGGTATACAGGCATTTCTCTTAAAGTGAATGGTTCACACAGAAAAGAATAGAAGCTTCGGCATTTGTTTTTTAAATAGGTTGAATAAACAAGAGGTTTCAAATTAGAATGTCAGGGACAGATACAAATAAATATAAAAATAAAAAAAAATCTAGTTTAAGCAACACCTACTTCTGGTTTGTGTCCAAATCAAGGGGCTATTTCCAGGTCTGAAATAAGAGTCCAAAATGTGCAATTCCTTGAATGACCACTAGAAACTGGCCTCATTAGTGAGTCAATCCCCATAGACCCCTATGTTTAAAATATCCAACTTTACAATAGAAATAAAGGTTTGCCACCTTGCACCTAAAAAAAGGTCTTAATAGCTAGATTTTCTATTCATGACTAATGTCTGGGGTGAATTTGTATTTAAAGGAATGTAAAGTAGCTAAGCTAAAATTAAGCTTGTGGTAACTTGGGTATGTAGGTATATTTTAACCAATAGCCAGGTTCCGTTTGTTCTACCCATTTGCCCATGTATAACCTATAGATGACATCTCAGATGGTTTGTCCAGTTCTTATACAGTCTATGGTCCAAACACAGATAAAGAAATGATTATTTGCAGCACATGCCAGATAAAGATTGTCTCTACTACATATAAAACAGAGCGATTACTTCAAGTAATAAAAGTAGACGCTGTATGGCACAGAGATCTTGATGAATTCAGCAAGATCAGGCAGTGTTATAGACAACTGCTTAAATGTTAGGAATTTGCCAGTCCACAAGGTTTACTTTAAAGAGCACATCACAAACACACATGTATTCTCCTCTTCCGCAAAAGGAACAGAAAAACAGACAGCACTGGTACACCAAAAAGCTCTTGCATGCAACTGGAGGTCTTTTTCTCTCCTCTCTTTCTTGATCCGTCTACCAGAAAGGTGTTCATTCGTTTTTCCCTAGCACAGAAACATCCTTACGAGTATGCATTAGCTAAATCATGAATTTTGATTATGTTTTGAGAAATGCAAGCTTAGCTGACCTATGAATTCACACCTAATTAATCTCCCCCCTGAGTTTATTATTGAGCAGCACTGGGGCTTGATGAGAATGATATCCCCATTGTGGCCTCCGTGTACAAGAACAAGGCCCCTTAATTATTTTTTCAAGGTTGCAATTACTGCATTTGAAAATTCGCTAATTGTCATTCCTTGAGATGATTCCGCACTGATATTTGCATTTTTAATTAAGGTAACAGATATACAGATTGATGGATGGTGAAGGAAGAAAAAAGGAGAGATGAATAAGAGCACTTGGTGCACAACAAGGAAGCTTGGTGTACCTAATGAATGCATTATACTGTTTAACGAGCCTAATTTGTATTTAGAGTTCTAAGGATAAATTAGCATGAAGGCTCCCAATGCACGGAACAGATTTGAACAGTCAGAGTCAGTTGCTGTAGTTTCCTCAGCACTAGGGAGTAAAAGCGTGCACTTGGAGAGAGAGAGGGATGAAGTGGAGCAGGGAGAAAATGTCTGTAATTGCTCTGAAGTGCTTTGTTGTTCAAGGCATATTACCAGTAACATGACTATGTACATGTGTGTAAGAGGATATAGAGGGAATAGATGATAGAGTGGTCACGACATAATTGCTTGAAATTTTCTTTTCCATTAAAGCACACACCATGGATATCTACGAAACAGAACTCTCTTCTCAGTCTGAAACTGAGCATGTTGGTTAATTTTGAGCCGTTCAACCATGGTAATCACATTCTGAGATTTTTATTTGCAGAACCTATTCACTAGAAGCTGTTACCTTGAATTCTACCCATTACAACATATTTTTAGAAAAATGTAGAGTGGTACCGTTTAAGTGGTTCAAGTAGAAGCCTTAGCTGTGTACCTAAAAGCTGAAAGTGAATGTGAATACGAATGGTGAAGACAGAAAAGTTAAAGTAAACACAGAATGAATAGAGAAGCTCAGATACCACAGGCGACACTTATGTATCATCTCTATTAGACAGAGTATGAGTGTGGACACAGGTGTCAGTGTATTTGAGCCAATAGTACTGTAAGTACCACCTTAACATACAGTACCTTAACCATAAACTGCATGGTGAAAGGCAAATGCATTTAAACACAAAAACTGCAGGAATGAAGCACTAAGTTATAACAGACTTCAGTGTACAAAGACAAGAAAGACATACACTAATGATAAAATAATAATTAAAAAACTCATACTCAATTTTACTTTATTTTTAATAGATTTTTAAAAAATAATATTTTAATTGATATAATAGTAGTATCAGTATTTTACATTATTGCAGACACCCTTATCCAGAGCAACTTACATTTTTATCTTTTTCTACATCTGAGCAGATTATGGTTAAGGGCCTTAATGGGCTGGGGTTTGAACCTGGGACCTTCTAAACTGTAGTCTAGTGCCTTAACCACTGAGCTACCCCTGACCCTGATGCTTTCATCAAGCATATAAATGTGGCGTACAGTACCACCTGTGAGTGTCCTGTACATGTAAAGGTACAAAGACATCCAAAAATGCCCAAATCTTTAAAAAAAAAAAGAAAAGTTTTTGTCCACATGTTTGTGGATGGGTATCAAGTTAAACAAGGACTTTTGATCTTGCGGAATTATGTGCACACAGTTATGAGTGTAAAACGAACTTTATTTCTCTATATAATTCCCTGCTACACTAATACACTTATCCCAGTGTTCTACTAGTGCTTAGATACCATCAAGGTTAAAAGTTTTTTCAATAGGCCAGAGACATGAACAGACTGCCTGCTTCACATCTGAAATGCTGGCCGCCCAAAAACCCCTTTAATGGACCAAACATATGGACACTTCTTGGAGTGACATGCATAAAAATATATACACCTGCCTCCACAGAATTAATAAAGACTGATTCGTCTAGAATTGATAACATTCTAAAAACAACCGAAGGCATTTTCATTGAAATCAAGCCGGTCAGGCTTAGTAATAGATCTGTGTGGATGTCACAGCAACATTGTTACTGGTTAAATTGACACAACAAAGCCCCAAAGCCCCAAAGAGGATTTCAGTTACTGAGACACCATAATACAGAGCTTATGTAGACAAAACCATTACAATAAAAGAGCACCATGTTGTACTAACAAGTCCATCTATCACTGACATAACAGTGGTTGGGTTTGGTGACCTATGATTTTACATCAACAGTCACTGCTGTAACGCTAAGTCCCCAGCCTCTGGCAAACTACAGGTGCACGCAACCACAGGTGCACGCAAACATGCACACAGAATCGTACACTACAGCTTACTTAGTAATGCCAATCACCCTAAAATACATGGCTCTGGACTATGGTGGAAATCCACTAAACAGGAGGACACATGCAAACTTCACACACGATGCCAATCCCCAACCCTAGAGGTGCTGACCAATAATCCACTGTGATGCCTTTTATACACAAATACACCAGTGCCAGAAAAACCCATGATGAAAATGGAAAAGAGGAAAGTTTAAAAACTAATGCATTTCATCAACTCTTTGTGTAAGCTGGTGTGTAGGACACTGTAATGACCCTTCAGTCATAAGTCAGAGGCTCAGCATTACAGTAATTCGTAATTACACAGAGGGTTAGAGGAGAATAAGCTGATCAGAAACGCCATGCCAGAGTTCTAATATGGAATATGTTTTAGTTGTGAAAAAGTAGTTAATCAAGTCTGTGTGCAGTTGTGGGTGTTTCCACAGAGATAGATTAGAATGTCTAATTATGTACGTCTGAAAATCTGACCAGAACAAGAAACCCAGGGAACACAAAAGGTGTACAGCATGAGTAAGAGACTCATTGATATGGAGATTAAGCGTCCGCAACCGTGCCTTGGCACAGTGTAATTAACACATCAGATTAGTGCTGCTAAATTTAAACAAAAATCTACCTGGGTACTTGGTGGCGAAGGATGGTGGAGCGCGGGAATGATCATGAGAAAGAGTGAGACAGACAGAAAAAGGGACAAGGAAGGCAGAAATATCATTATTAAAATATGGAAAATGTGATGCATGGATTAAACCAGGAATCATTATCCATGGTAAGAGCAATCTCTAGAGCTACCAGGAGATGAGAGTGCTGTCAGGAAATGAATATATTTATTAACTGTTCTTCCTCGGCATGGTAGAGATGTATTTTAAGCGCTTCTGTGATCCTCTGTGCCATTTTTTCCACAGATTTCACTTAGTATTAGCAAAAAACACGAAGCAAGGCATTTGCCTTAATTGGTAGGCCAATTCAAAACGACGTCCAACTGCATCATCCTTGCAATGCTCCTTCAGCTCTAACATTGCACCTTAGCAACTTTTATATCCCTTGGCAACTTAAAGAGCTGAGCACTTCTGCTTATAAACAGAATCAGCGGCTGGAGCTAGAAAAAGCTGCTGATAGAGGAGGGAATCCTCCTACAAGCATTGTTACTGATCATTTTTCTGGGCTCTCAAAGGTGCTGGATGTCTCTCAGGCATCTGAAGTTTTTACTTTTTGTGAAGACAAAGTCTGACAGGCATGCTCTATGAGTTAGGTAGACAGACGAGGGTCGTCTGTGACCGTGGAGGTGATTGTAAAAGCTGACGGTAGATAAAACAAGCTGAAATTGCAAACATGACACAAGATGAGATGTGACAAGGTTCAGCTACAAACAAGCCCACTAGTCCACCTGAGGTATTTTACCCTAAAGGCCACTGCACACAGGCTGCATACATGACAGATTTGTATGTGTAATTCTAAACAAACATGCAACATTAAAGACAATTTTAGCTGATTATTTCTGCAGCATATACTGTACTACTTTTAACTACACTAGATTGATTTCTTTTTTCGATTGCATTAAGACTTGATCATTAAGAACTAATCCTATGATTTTGACTTTTTTGACTTCTGAATTGCATTCTGACAATATTGTACATCTATAGTGGGTTTAAATCAGAATGTGGATCTCAATGAATTTTTCTATGCTCCAAAATCAGGTGGATGAAATAATGAGATTTTCGCTTCTATTAGCTTCTTATCCTGTAATGCAATTCCAATTCCAGGGCTCTTCTTCCTCTTCTTGCTCTCTGGACCTGATGCTCTAATCTTCCCCCCTTCCTCCTGCTTCTTCAATTATTCTGTAATATGACTCTTTCTGTTGTCGTGGATATTTCCTCATAGCTAACCAAAAGACTTCTAAAGGCTAGATTCTCATTACAAGACAGATTGTTCAATTACGATTTTTGGTCAGATCAGATTTGTATGTCAAGATGGTTCACATTCATAATTACAAGTAACTTTTATCTGACTTTAATGAAGACTGTCTGTCCTTTGAAACGGGACACATGTGGTCAACGTTTCATCTCTATGTTCCCGTTCACATTGTCTGGGTTAAAACACATCATATTTACATATTTTCATATTCAATTTAAATATTTCCATATTCAATTCTCATGACTGCATACCAAATATGTATCCGATCTACGACATACTGTATGTATCTACACATGAAAGTGACTTAGATATGATCTGAAAAACATCAGATTTGTGGATTTAGACGGCCCTCAAAAATCAAATCTGTGTCACATTAGGGTAAAAAAATCGAATTAAGTCATTTCAGGCTGGTAATATGAACATAGCTGTACAATTACCCCAAATTATTTAAGTAGTACATGTAGTTTATCCAAAGATTTAACCAAAGAAAGGTTTAGCAGCAGGAATTGAATGAATGATGTTGAGATGGAATAGTGTCAGGAACTCACCACTATCTTGCTGTCACGCACAGTGTTCTCAGGAATGGTGACCCAGTATTCTTCCTGTTCCCACTGTGGTGGCTGGTTGTGCATGTTGGTGATGATGACAGTGAGGTCTACTGAGCTGCTGCGGTTGCCTCCATCTGAAGCCATGATTTGTTGACTGATCCGTGAGGTCTGATAATCCAAGAACAGAAAGATATGATAAGCCGAGAACTTTTTTAAGCCCTAGCCTCTTTAAAGATGTTCAAATGTTTTAAATAATAGCTGGAGAACGTGGTGAGCATGCTATTTCCATTAGTGCTAGATTATCTAGTTCGTTTTTTTACACTAGTGTCAGATTATAGGGCTTTGTTTAAAAATTATAACAATGACAGAGAACGAAAATGGAAAATTGTCAGCATTATTCATTGGACAATGGAGCTACAGCTCCAAAAGTACAGCATGTACGAACAGGCCTGGTCTCCATCTATATTTTACCTTTTGATTTGATTTTCAAGACTGAGGCCTTGTGGAACAAAGGCAGAGTACACTTGTTCTACATATTCCACATCATTTCATTTAAATTACCATTGGATTAATAATGGAGAAGCAGATCTGCAGCCGAGTCAGCAGTAAAACTTCACTTAACACACTTTGAAAGACTGCCTCTTTTCAGGTCATGTAGCAAGAAAATGTAAGACACACAGAGACAGAGAAAGACAGAGAGAGAAAGAGAGAGAGGTACAGGAAGAGAGAGAGAGAGAGAGATAATAGAAGTTGTTTGTTTGAAGGCAGGTAAACTAAATGTAGGTGACATCTCTTGGCTCTCCAGCAGTGATCCATTCTGACAAATGCGATGTGGGGAATTTGGCTGAGTTAATGTAAAAAATGGCTTAGACCTACACATCCATGATGACCTGCACTGACATACTGTAATCACTGTGGAAAGCGAGAAGAAGGTGGGAGGCATCAGCAGGCAAAATTAGAGAGAAGGGAGTTTAATGCCTTCAACCTTTCGTCACCTCCCCAACAACTCCTCGAGCCCTGCTTAAATCTAGACAAGTTAAAAGCAAAAAGGTGTTGGATGTGAACTCAGCATTAATAATTCACCACGTGTAATGCTCCACCTGAGGTACTCCCTTACCACCCAGTCTCTGTCTTATTGTCGGTAGTGATTGGTATGTGTGTGGGTGTGTGAGAGCAGGGATTTGGGTTTCTTTAAAAGCTCTGCCGAATGGGGAGAAAATCCATGATCCACACTCGCGCTCTGACACTCCACAATGCAACTAATTCATCATGGCTGCTGCTGTAGCTTGCCTGGCCAAATCGTGCTGTCAACATCATCTGAGTATAGCCTGTCTGTGTGTGTGTGTGTGTGTGTGTGTGTGTGTGTGTGTGTGTGTGTGTGTGTGTGTGTGTACGTGTGTGTGTGTGTACGTGTGTGTACGTGTGTGTGTGTGTACATGTGTGTGTGTGTGTACGTGTGTGTGTGTGTGTGTTTGTGTGTGTGTGTGTGTGTGTACGTGTGTCCACAGATCCTTCTTAATGTCAGACAGTGGAGCCTGAGGTTTTATATAGCCTGCACTGAAATGACAGGGCTAGCCAGTGCTAGGCTGAGAAACACAGGGATATGGCATTTCTGCACAAGTCAAACCAACAAGAATACACCCCACACACACACACACACACACACAAATATACACACACGTGCACATACATACAGACACAGAACTGATACAAAGAAAGGGAAACAAAAATATATGAAAAAAAAGGGCAAACCGAGACAGAAAAAATGGAGCAAATGAAGGATATGAGGAAAGCCCTGCTCATAAATAAACAGTATCATGCAGAGGAAATTGAAGAAAAGTCAGAAACAGCTTTGTGTGAATGTATTTATGCAAGCGAGAATGCAGTTGTTTCTACCAGTGCCACATTTATATATCTATATATATCTATCTATCTACAGTATATATATATATATATATATACACACAGTCTAAAATATATATATCATGTCTAAAATGCAAATGCTGACAAAACAATGACTAAAATCACTGACAGCCTCAGTGCTAGATATCAAACTAAGAATATGCTGCTTCCTCAAACTAAGTGAGACATGATTCTATATCCACACAGTCTGGGCTTGAGGCTCGTCAACTCTGTTCGCTGTTCTATTCATCTAAAGCGTTAAGATGTATTTAGATTAGGAGGTGTGATGTATTGAATTTCCAACACTTTTGGCCATGTAGATTAAATTAAAGAAATGGGAACAAATGTTTTACTGTCTACAGTAAAGACTCCTGTGACATGCTGCAAAGTGCCCAAAGATAGAATTGGTTGTTTATTTAACAACCTCAGCAGCAACCTCATTTCCCCTCCCGTCTGTTCCAACCACTCAGCATTCAGCATCACAAATATACTAATCACATCTGTCATCATCTGCACCTGTTTCTCAATGGTTCATGCCGTAAGTTTAATATTTTTATGCTCGAATGGTTCATAGGTCACTGTGCAGCTTAACATGTCAAAAATGAGAACCAAAAAAGTCTGTCAGGAAGCCTGCATAACTATTCCTCAAGACTTTATTAAAATACAAGAAAGTCTGGCTCTTTGGAAGCAAAATATGAAGAAACGAAGGATGGCTCAAAACTTTTGCACTTTACTGTACTTCATCTTATGAAATCACAGCTAAAATGGTAGTTCTCAGTGACTGTAAACCGTGCTATGTTAATTCTAGTACGCACCTGTGAAATAGGGTGATTGACATACACCCATCCCGTGCTTGGATTGATGTGTAAGTAGGCTGGAGTCTGATGAGTTAAGGAGTACATAATGGCTGAGTTGGTGCCCTGGTCATCATCGTGGGCTGCTGCTCGTAGAAAACTGGTTCCTACAGGTGTGTCCTCTCTCAAGAAGTCTGGCACAGAAACGGTTAATGTGAACACAGGTGTCAGTAAACAACAACAACAACACCATCTGTGTAGAGGCTTGCTCCTGACACAGCCTTACTGCAGCGCAAACGAACGCGTTTACCAGAACCGTCTCAGCCTCCGTGTTAAATACTTAATGAGCCAGTTCCCATAAGCCAGCACTGCATTTAATATGATGAAAAGGAATTCTGACATCAATCTTATCGAACACGGATTTGAGCACATCGTAAACAAACACCAGTCTGTTAGACGAGCAGTGGAAAATAAAAACTCTACTCTGTATATCCACTTACTTTAAATGATTCTAATATTGACTTAAGATGATGTAAGGTCAGGTGCTGAGAAGTGGCTGCTTAGGTCCATCTGGTTCAAACGAATTTACAAATTTAATATTGGGATCTAATGTTCTCTGTGTAGACTGAAACCTGTGGTTTAAATATGTGTCAGGTTTCTGTAAAGTAAAAGGGATGAAGGTTTAAGCAAGTAAACCTTTCTGTTTACTGAGCTGTATGTCATAAAATATAGTCACGAATATACAGTATAGACAAAAACAAATATCAGACTTGCTTACAGCCCAAGAGACCGAGTGCAGGCTATAATGTTATAGTAAAACCACTACTAGCTTTATGATTAAAACAAAATGACAGGGATTTTCAATCAAGCTAGGATTGGATATGGGACAAACTCAGCAGAAAACAGAATCTAGAGCAGAAGTTGGTTACAAAACACAAGACACTGTGATTGCTAACTCTTACATTGATAGCGGCTGTTTTCGAACTTAGGGTCGTTGTCATTTTGGTCCCCGATGAGTACGGTGATCTGACAGATGCCAATGAGTGGCTCTTCTGCCTGATCTGTGGCTGTGACGGACAGCGTGTATTCTCTCTGCCTCTCTCGATCGAAGCTCACGGCTGTGCTGATCACCCCTGGACACCACAACACACACAGCACACATACTGCTCAGCCAGGCTGAAAAGACTTTTCAATACAGACTCTACATACAGTAAGGGTGTTGATGGGAAAATGTAAGCCTTACTTTAAATGAGTTAATGCACTAATTTGGACAACCAACAACGACTAATATTTTTGAGTGTTTTATCACATTTAAGTCATTTTGTAATCATGGAAAACCAAACTCAAAATCCATGTAATGTATATCATACAGTATGTAATATCATTCATCAACCTCTATACCGCTTTATATTGTATACAGGGTCATGGAGGCCTGGAGCCTAGAGCAGGAGAGTTAGAGCATGAGGCAGGGTACACTCTGGACAGGGTGCCAGCCCATCGCAGGACACATACACATACACACACACTCATTCAAACACTACAGACAATTTGGGAAAGCCAATTAGTGCAATCTGCATATTTTTGGACTGTGGGAGGAAACCGGAGAACCCGGAGGAAACCCACCAAGCACACAGGGAGAACATGCAAATTTCATGCATACAGAGTTGGGAATCGACCCTGGCCGGGAATCAAACCCAGACCCTGGTGATACATGGCGACAGTACTAATCACTAAGCCATCGTGCCGTCGTGAAGTAAACCTTCAGTTTTAAACTGGTGCTTCACGGGACAGTTCTTCTTCAGATAATTCTCTTTTATTTTCTATAACTTAGAGAACTTAAAATGGTGTGCTACTATTTTTACAGGTATCTGACAATTTCTACTCTCACACAGCCCTTGAGCCGTGACCTATAAGCCTATAGTGAAAATGAATCCAGCCTTGCAATGAAGCACACTCACACACACACACACACACACACACACACACACACACACACACACACACACACACACACCCACACAGAGTATTGAGCAGATTGGCACTTTTCACAAAGCAGCCTTGTATATATTGCGTTATACATACTAAAGTATGGTTTTCTTCCACTGTGGACTGATAAGAAAGCCATGTATTTAATGTAAAGTGTTAATAGCAAAGAAAAAATTTAATTATGAAGCCTTTTATACTTAAGCACCAAGTAACCTAAAAAAACGTATGCATAGCTTTTTCATTAGTACAAGCGCATTATGTATTATGACTTGTCAAGGATATAAACTACACTGAGATATATTAAGAGGATTATAAACAGCTTTTGATTTCCTTTTTCTACCTTGAACACTTTATTATTAAATATTTCATTTTAATTTGCTGGTAGGTATTGTACTCTCATTGTTCATTAACAGTTAGCAGTTAGCAGTTGTCTGACATCATAGTAATACATGGTTACAAGGGAGTTTAAAAGAAAAAAAGAATCATCTTAAATGCATCTTCAGAATTATGCAATATCACATTAATGAGAAATCCAACAGAGAAATTTGATTCCCCAAACTATTCCCCAAGACTAACTCATGAAAGAGACTGAGGCAGAGACTTCTGTGTTAACAATCTATAAGATAACAAGTAGCATGGTGTTGATGGTGTTATTAGTTAGTTAAGGAACCTTTAGGTATCTAAACAGGACAGTAGATACTGTAGGAAACCAAAGTTATAAATAAGTATATAAAATAACTATTAGACAACAATCAGAGGTAAAATTTATATCAAATGTGAATGAAGAATGATTGAAATCTGGGCCGTTAAACTTTTTCTACACAAACCTTGGCCTTAACCTTAGTTTCAGTGAAGGGAAAATGTAATGCTACATCATACAAAGACATTGTATACAACAGTTTGGGGATGTAACGCATATAGGCGTGAAGTGTCCACATACTTGGTCATGTAATTTACATTTCAATGATTTCTCGAGGTTAAGACAGAAGCAGGACAGCGGCCATCGTGAGTTGCCATATTGGTGTTTGCTTGGTGTCATAAGCACTTATTTTCTATTCATTGCATGACAGATACACAATATCAAAGAATATGTCTAAATAACATTTAATTTGCCTGTCAAAAAAAAATAAATTCCACCCATCCATGTTTAAAGTAAAGTGTTCATATTTCTCATTGTGAAAACATTCGACAGGTATGTCTAATCAATAGTACATACTTTCATTTTGCACTTAGCTGTATGGTTTTCAGATGTCTGATCTACCTGTGTCTGGGTCGATAGTGAACCCTGGTGAGGCTCCATCTCGCTGCATGATTCCGTACTTGACCTCCCCGTTGACCCCAGTGTCAGCATCGTGAGCTTGCACGCGCAGGACCACTGTTCCTGGTGGCTGGTTCTCCGGCACCAGAGCGTTCAAACTGTAATTATGGCACTGAAACAGAACATGTAAGTGTTTATGCTGGCCAAACAGAATTGCTAATTAATCAGGACATATTTACTCTATTTCTCATTACTCATTTACTCTACTTCTTCCCCTCTTTTTCTTTTTCATCTTTGTCACCCTTTACTTTTCCTCATCCTCCTCCAACTAACATTGTGCTTTCATGACCCACTCTACTATACAGCTCTCACTGGAGAGACTGTGTAAACGTGGAGCAATTAATCGACTAACTGGATCAATAGCAGGGCTAAAACATTGAACTAGCCCCAGCCTCGTTCAGCAATTTGCACTGTATTTTAACACAGACAGGCACAACCACATAGACACTTTAGAGAAGGCACAAAGAGCTTAGTGGGGATTATGGAGTTTAGCTAGGGAAAACATTTTAACTGATAGTCTGTAGCTGTAATCTATTGTGCAATTAGAAGCGGAGATAGCACCTGACTGCAAAGCAGCAGGGGTTTGGTGTGCACAGAAGAACTAGAAGCAGTAGGGCCACTTTTTTTATAAAGCAGGCAAAATTTCCATGCTGTGGCCTGGTTCGATCGCTCCACCTGCACGAGCAGCAGTGGGCAAATCCTGGTCAGGCGAGCAGAGACAGGCAGCGTGACTGGAGAAGGGCCAATTGTTGCCTCTTGGGCACACTTAGTGCTGCTCTTTCATATGCATCCACATTGCCGGGGGCTAATTTCTGGCCTGAAATATTCATGGAGAGCAGCAACAGAGTGGAAGCTTGGTCAGCTCTCTGCTGATCTACTCTCCCGACACACAACAGAGGCTCTGCCCGTTCAGCCGAACACCACAACCCTCAGATCTCCTGCTGCCAGCTGTATTTCTCTCTTCTCATCGCTTCAGTGCCCAAATTCCCCAAAAGTCATCTTTCATCGACTTGAACTCTTTCTATTTATCTCATTCTCTCAACTTCTCCATCATCCTGACTGTTCTTTTCAGCTCTTATTCATGGACACACCAGATTGCAGGAATTCATTCAATCATTCTGTTGCTCTAGAATTCTCCATCACTCTGAAGAATTTCTATCCTTTGCACAGAGATAATGAATATGGCTCAAAAAGGCTTGTCAGAACACCAAAAAGTAATATATTTACTGAGATATACAGTACACAGGCCATAACAATAAAATCACCTCCCTAATATTGTGTAGGTCCCTCTTGTGCCACCAAAACAACTTTGAGCCATCAAGGCAAGGACTTCACAAGACCATTAAAGGTGTGCTGTGGTGGCTGGCACCATGGTTTTAGCAGCAGATCCTTTAAGTCCAATGTGTGGCATTCAGGGATCTGACTTACTTTTCCAGCACATCCCAACAATGCTCAATCAGATTGAGACCTGGATAATTTGGAAGCCCAGTCAACACCTTGACCTCTATTTCATGTCCTTCAAACCATTTCTAAATGATTTTGCAGTGCACCATGGTGCATTATCCTGCTGAAAGAGGATACTGCCCCCAGAGAATACTTAGTCTGCAACAATTTAGGTGGGTGTTACGTGTTAAAGTAACATCCATATGAATCCCAGAACCCAGAGTTTTTTAGCAGATAAACTGTCTTTGCTGGCATGTTTGCTGGCAGCAGTGGTCAGGGGTCAGCATGGGCACTCTGACCAGTCTGTGGCTATGTAGCCCCATACACAGCAAGTTGCAATACACTGTGGGTTCTAATGCCTTTCTATTATAGCCAGAAAAAAATTTCTAGGAAATTATGCTATAGTATATGCTATATAGGAAGCAAAGGCTAGCCTGTTTCGGCCAATCCTACAGAACGATTGGCTGAAACCGGCTAGCCTTTGCTTCCCATGTGCGTTAATGAACCTTGGATGACCATGACTCTATTACAAGTTCACGATTTGTCCTTCCTTGGAGTACTTTTGGTGGGTACTATCCACTGCATACCAGGAACACCCAAGGAGACCTGTTATGTCAGAGATGCTCTAACTCAGCTTTTTAACCATCACAATATGGCCCTTGTTAAAGTCTCTCTGGTCCATATGGTTGCCCATTTTACTTGTGTCTAGCAAGTCAACTTTGAGAACGGACTGTTCACTTGCTGCGTAATACTGTATATTCCACCACTTCACAAATGTCAATTTATGTTAAAGATAATCAATGTTAATCACCATAATGCTATGGCTGATAAGTGTATTTTTATACATTAGAACTAAGATTAAATTGCTTTTAACATAATTTTTTGTAAGCATTCAATATCCCATTTGTTTGTAATTCCAAGTGCTATTCTGAATGAGTAAGAAGTAACAATGACATGACATCATGTACTGTAATATTTCAGCAAAAAAATACATCTCAACTACAAAACTACATTTATCGATCGTAATTACTTGCTTCTATGTGTGTTTGTGAGCTTGTTTGCTAAGTGTGTGAAATATCTGTGTCTTACCTCCTCAAAGACAGGTTTGTTGTTGTTAATGTCATTAATGCCAACGATGACCTGTGCTGAGCTACTGAGGGGCAACGGGCCGCCGGCTGCATTGTCGTCCGTTGCTGTGATGTTGAGGACATACTGAAGCCCGCGCAGCTTAGGAGGAGGACTACGACGCAGTCTGATGATGCCTGTCACAAGCAAACCACAGAGAAAGTTATATCGCTGTAAAAATAAAAAGCTTCCCAATACTGATAAGGCGCTCCCTGTGAGGAAAATGGCTCTCATGAGAATCCATTACAATCTAAAGCAGGCAGGCCATAGCTAGCTGCCAATAAGTTATTATAGAAAAAAACATATAAAGGTGAACACAATAAACCCACACAAACGCAGTTGTTATCTTCACGATAGGGAGCTATTGCTAACAAATTGAATGTGTGGGGTCGTGACAGAAGACAGCACAAAGCACATTTATTTTCCTCATAAAAGTCAGCAAGATATGAATGAAAGAAAATCATAAGGAGGAGGGTAAAAGATCTCATTTATTACGGGATCAAGATAAATGTTATCATCAATACATCTGTTGTAAACACGTCCATTCATCTCTAACAGCATTGGCGCAGAGATACTACAGTTTGAATAATAGGAATCCCACTGCCTGGGCTCATATGTTTAGAGTTTTAGATGTTTATGGGCAGATTGTTGCTACGTTAAAGGCTAATGCAGAAGAAAGCTGAATATTTAACAAAGACTCATTCGAGAGGATATTCATATTTTCGCTTTGTGATAGCCACTACCTTCTTTTTGTTAAATGTTTTTTTTTCTAGAAAAATGTAGAATAACAACACCATTAGTAACTGCCTGTAAATATCTTCTATACCGCGTACCGTTGAACTCCTCACATTCTTCATCACTGATCATTATCTTTGACACATCTATCGCAAACAGTATCCTGATAAATAACAGCTCCTGCACTGCTGACTAGTGATTCTTCCCCAGGAACTCCACATCACTTGGCAGGTCTCAGGGAGAATTCACAATGAGTGTAAGATGCATGTGTGTAATGCATTCTGGGTTTTATAGTGAGAGAAGGTGGATGGACATAAACACCTTACAAACAAACTTACAAAGCTGTCAGAGATCCAATACTGCGCCACTAAATACTACAAGGGAGTTATTGCCTCATCCTGCATATAGCCCTGTCCTCGCGCCAAGCCATTTCCACATGTTTGGCCCATTAAAGTTCCTGGGGGGCCAGCGTTTCAGGTGTGAAGCGTAATGAGAGAACTTTCTACCTTAATGGTAGATGCATGGTATTCTTGCATTAATGAAACGCTAGGGTAAGTGTATTAGTGTAACAGTGAATGATATAAAGAAATAAAGGTATTTTTTTAATCTTATAAATGTGTTTTATTATTTTGCACAATCAAAAATCCCGATTTGACTTGAACGGCTCTCGAATTATTTTTTAATTCAAATTCAAATTCAAATTCAAATTTTATTTGTCACATACACAGTCATACACAGTACGATATGCAGTGAAATGCTTGTACG
>JAOVVA010000048.1:15056115-15066834 GCA_028565275.1 Leiocassis micropogon
AGCCTGTGGCACTGCTGAGGTGTTATGGAAGACCAGGATGCTTCAATAGCGGCCTTCAGCTCTTCTGCATTGTTCGGCCTCATGTCTCTCATCTTTCTCTTGGCAATGCCCCGTAGATTCTCTACGGGGTTCAGGTCAAGTCTATCTCCTATATTAGTTTCACCTTTTAAGTTGCATTACTGAAATAAAAGAACTTTTGCATGATATTCTAAATTTTTCAAGTTTCAGCTGTAGAAGGCCATTTCCGTCCAATAATTGTTTTTAGACATTCCAGATTACTTTTAGCTGTGCGTTTGGAGGACTCATGACCTGCAACTAGGACAAAGCTTACTGACACTGACTCCAAAAGCTGACCTGTGGTCATTTCTGGTCTACTGTAGTCATGTCGTATTACAATGAGGTGCCATGTATTTTGACGGCATGGGGTTTTACTGTACATGCTAGGATAGTATCACTGGTGAGTAAACTTTTATACATTTTTTTAAAATCAGTGGGATTACTTGTTTTAAATCAGATCTTTTCATATAATATACACAGATCAGCCATAACATTTGCAAACAAAATGCACTTTGAGTTCTGACATATTTACCAGCATTAGCAATTTGAGATAAAGTAGCTCTTCTATTAAACAGACTACATGGGCCAGCCTTCATTCTCCATGTGCATCAATGAGCCTTGGCTGCCCACAATCCTGTCACCAGTTTACCCGTTTTTTCTTCCTTGGACCACTTGTGGTAGGTCCTGACCACTGCAGACCAGGAACATCCCACAAGACTTGCAGTTATGGAGTTACTCTGACCCAGTCGTTTATGCATCACAATTTTGCTTCCTCCATGTTTCCCAGTCGATATGGTGTTCTTTTATTTAAATGTTTCATTCTTTTGAACTATGAACATAGAGCTGATGTGACTTGCCAAACAATTCCAGTTCTGACTTTTTTATGCTTTTATTTTATCAATAGTTCCTCCTGGGTCTTCATCTATTAAGCCCACAGTCACTCAAGAAGCCACTGATGGTGCAATCAGACAATGATGTACGTACGTTGACCTTGGAATTCAGCTTTTATCTCTGTGGAACTTTTCAATGAACTTAAGCTTCTTAATACAAGGGGCATTCAAGTCAAACCGGGACTTTTGTTTGTGCAAAATAACAGAAAACAGGCATGAGAAAAAAAACTACCTTCATTTCTCTATCCCCTGCTTTACTTGTGCACTTAATCCTGTGTTTCACTAATGCTTGGATACCATCAAGGTAGAAAGTTTTCTCCAGAAAACCACGTTCGCCAGAACCATGATCAAACTGACTGTATCACGTCGGAAACAGTGGCCAATGATTCCCAGCCAAGGTCCTGTAATGTGCAAGTGGTGTTCATAAATGATTGTCAAATGATTTTCCACTGATGATGATTTGAGTTGAATGATGTTCCATTTGCCAAATGTTCTTGGGAACGACTGCAGTGGGCTCGGAGCCACCTCTGCTGGGATCGTCATTCACAAACATACAGCCTTTATTTGCACCATTTCTGCATTTAGACCATAATAATGTTTTACTCCTCTAAGAGTCACGTCACCTTATTGTGCTTGAATTGAATGTACGCCTGTAAATGTCAATCAGTTTTATGCCTTCATTCACGAGAGATATCATGACAAGGCCCGTTTTGATTTGAACCCCCCCGTAATATTTGCAAATGGACACAAAGGGACATCCAGCCGCTTGGAGATGGTCTTATAGCTTATAGCTTTAACATTCTTGTCTATAACTTTCTTCCTGATCTCCTCAGACACCCTTCTTCTTTGTTTTCCATGATCACATGATGATACTAACCGAGTGACTGAATTTCACTATTTCAATAAGAAATGAGTGATACTAATTAAGGAAAATTGTCGGTTAGTTAGAATATCTCATAATAAGCTATAATATATCGCTTATCATCCTTTCTTTGTCTTTGCTTTGTCTGTGACATACCAAAGACCTGCAAGTGTATATGACACGATTCCTTTCAATTCATCACATTTAAGTGAAATCAAGCAATGTATCAATGAGCTGTACGGGTAACAACAAATTTGTCCATATCTGCATGTAATGGATTACCTAACAAAACAAGATTAATTCATTCTGGCAGTTTTGAGAAAAAAAGATGAAGAAAAAACTTTTGATGCAAACGGTATAACCTTTTCTCTGGTTCACAAGGATGTTAAAAGATAACAACATTTAAAAATTCTCAAAAATGTTTGGGTCATATTAGTTTGTATTCTTACTTTTTTTTACATACAGCATGTAGTTTTGCATTATTTCACCTCTCACATTTTGTAAACAATAATGAATCAGTTCAGTTCACACTGCATCGTCAGTAATAATTTGGCAGATCCAAAATTAGAAAAAGGGGGTTTATCACGTTTTTCCAACATATTTATATCCTCTTTATATATTCTCTAATCATTCTTAGTTGCTTTTCTATCCAGATGCATAAACACATAACTGCTCTCACCGGAAACAAAGAATGGGGTGCATGGCAGATTAAATTTGCTGTTCTAAATCCAGAGTTTTTGATTTGAAATCTGTCTGTCTCATACATACACACCTCAGATGCTACTGCTAACAGTGTCCCGGAAGAGGGAGCATCGTTTCAAAGCTAGAGGAAGGGAAGGGGGGAGAAGCTGTCAGCAACCGTGCTTGCACTTTCACAACTCATCTTACACTCCAGAAACTAAATTTGGTGTGATATAAAGTCAATCATAAAGTTTTAAAGTTTGTTTTTTTTATGTTGAATAATAAATTGCTTGTTTCAAAAAAAGGTATCAGAAGACAGACAAAGAAGAGGTTTTACTTTGAAATCCATAAAGTAATCCAGATTCTATGAATATGCAAATTATATATTATATATTTAATGTAGTCCTCTATACCTCTATTCCCTGTACATGACTGTTGTATCTGCATATTGGAACCTGATAGGCTCTTAAATTTTATGACACAATAAGCAATAAGATTTCCAGTTTTCCCATCTCTGCAGTAACTTTCACACAGGCCTGTGCATTAAAATTTATTCCCCATACTGGTTACAAATTCACAAAAAACAAACATTTATTTATTTTAATATCTCTGTTTATTTATAGCACACATCCAAGCGTACATCTGAGCAGTTGAAAGCAATGAATCTTACTCAAGGTCCCTACAGTCTTCCTGTAAATTCTTGCCTTCTCAGTCTTCAATCTAATGAGTGACAATTACTACAATCGTTTTTTACAGACTGAGCTCCCAAATTAATCCCCCAATATGATTTAACAGTATAAAAAGTGTCAAAATATAAAATGATTTTAAATACATAACTGAAATGTGTGATTAATAAACATCATTATGATGTAGTAAATAAACAGAGATATACAGAGTTCTATATTGCTCCAGATTACTGGTCTGTAAAGTAAGAGCAGCATGACAAGCTCCAAGCCACACTTTAAAACGCCATTTTATTATTTTTAAGCAGATATAGCCTCACTGCTACTGTGGCTTTACTGTCAGCTCAGTGAAAGCCAGCAGATGAGATTTCAGAAACAGCAATAATCATTAGCTTGGGATCCATTTGTTATTCATTAGCAGCAAATCAGCAGTATAATCCTCAATTTAGTGTTTTAATGACAACCATTTTGTGCATCTCACCGCATGTTGCAGGCATGACGCCTTGCACCTGCTCCGATTAAAATTCAAAACAAAAATAACTAAATCAATGCAGGAAGCATCTTAACTTTCAGAACCTCTCCAAGCAAAGCAACAGTTGTAGCACAATGACATGAATGCAAGAGTAAGGAAATAATAATATGAAGTATATGAAATATTATTTGGTACAATTTGTGCTTTCTCCACTCTTACTCGCTCAGTCCTTCTCTTCCTTAGTAGTTCAGCAAGAATGAGAATTAATTAGTTATTTGACTAGACTGGCTGCTTCCCAATCATAAAAAAGTTTCAGATTTTGGGCTAAGTGTAAAAAACACTCACCATCCACCAAAAGGAACTGGGCCACTTCCAAAGAGCCGTCCCTCTGTTGGGTTGCCAGTTTGTAAACCAAAGATCCTGGAGCTGCGCCGGGCTCCACTGTGGCGAGATACGGCTTGGGAAACATAGCCCACTGCAGATCTGACATGCCTGGAAGGGTTACAGATAGTCTGCACAGGTACCACTCATCACCTGCAGATAGGAAAAAGGGAAGAAAGAATTACCACTGTTCAGACAAAAAAAAAAAAAAGCTAAAAGGAAGATGCTGGGTTTTACGCAGGTGCAACAGTCAAAGTCCTCAGAAGAACTGTCGGTGGTTTTGCAGGATGCTCAGTAAAACTAAGTAGCTGATTTCTTTATAAAACTGCAATTGCATCTGAGACTAAAGGGTGCCCAAAGTGTTGTCACACCAAATACTGACTTTGTTTCAGTTATTACTGTTTAAGGGACTTTATAGTTTAGTTTTTTTTGAAGCCATCGTTGATCAACAGCATATACTTGCATGTACTTAAGACTTACACAGTACTGTAGCTTAACAAATACTTACTACTGTATGCATTTTACAAGTATAAATACAATTGTGACCACAAACAGGTAAATTGTGTAGATAAAGTCCATCTGTTCTCATAAAATGTACTGTTTCTTGATTTTTGTTTTCAGGACAGTCATTGAACTGAGTACTGAGTATCTCTTTAATCTCCAAAAATCTCACGAAATAAATCTCCAGCATTGTGGACTGGTAACAAGAAAGCACAGTGTTCTTAAGACTAATCACCTAGGGAGGGACACTGAAATCAAGTGAAAGATGAAATAGCCATGAGATCTTGACTTCTTCTCTGAGCTACTGTCATCAAGTCTAAGAAGCCTTGGCTAATGTGAGAAATGACACTTTTATAGAAGTCATCAATACATTTTCCCCCCACCACATTCTCAGAAAGTCGTCTGCTGTCAGAGAGATGCACAGAGCGATCACTCAGGCACAATCATGATATCAGTCACAGTGAACGGAGACTCGAATACAAACAGAAATGCGACTGGTTGTTTTTTCTCTTTTTTTGTTACTACTGTTTGTCTCTAGACTTGCACTGCATTGTTTTCGACATCTCATGCAACAGCAACACAATGGCAGATATAAGAGGAAACTTCACATCTAAGCACCAAAGCGAAGGAGATGATCGCAGTGCTTCCTGTATTTCCTGCCTTATCACAGAAAAGGCTTTGATAGATGTCAACAGAGACTGATCGAGGGAGACAAAACAAGTCAGAGAGTGGAAAAAAACAGAGATGGAGAGCAGGAGGTCGGGGGAGAAAGATGAAGGAGGAGAGGGAAAATCTCTTGACAAGACCTAGTCGATTTGTTTTCCAGTTTTATGTCTCCGAGTTTCATTGTGAATGTAGCAAATAAGATTTGCACATGGATTTAGCACAATCTAGCTTAATTAAGATTTTAAGATTGATTAATAATGATTGATTTTCTCTTCCTCAGAGAAGACAAAGATGGCCCAATGGTGTGCCATGGAGATGGACATTGTGTATGCATTCATGTAAATGAAACAGAATATAGCAGTCAAATGGCACCATTTGGCTAATAAACCGTTCACCAGAACCTGATGCTAATGTACAGTACATACATTATTTATGATGCACATGGATGAATTCACAGTCCAGTATGCTAATTTCTAATAAAAAACAAAAAAAAGATGACACATTATCACAATGCACATTATACTTTATATATTGCAAAAATACACAGGACAAATAGTTGCAAAATTAATCATTGTGGCACTGAATGGAATGGAATTCTGGTGAATGCTTGAAAGAAATAACTTTACTCGATAAACTACCTGAAAATGTCAGGAAGAAATGTCATTTGAACACGTTTCCAGATGGCGTACTGGTAAAATGACTCCCCTGTGATGCGTCGGAATCCGGTTGACGCCAAGCATCGTTGTTCTGTCTGTTTGGACTCCTTTAACCTAATGTCTTTTTTTTATTATTTCATTTAATTCCTTTCTAACTCTTTTTTTTCTTTTTTTTTTAAAGGAATTTATAATAAAGCAATTATGTTTATGTATGTTCATTTCTTCTTGATGTACAGGTTATTAGGATTCCGACTTCCTGCTGCCCCTCATTCATTTATTTGTGGCCACACCAATCATCATATTTATAGTTTTCAAGCTGCATTTACAAGTCTTAGTTATAGGACAAAATGTTCTCTAGTTTACTCTGTATTTGTTTCTCCGAAAATTGCAATCTATATCTGTCAATCATGCCTTATTGTAATTTTCTATCCAACTTATTCTATACATGGTCACGGTGCCCCTATTCTAGGAGTCTTCAGGCAGGATACTCTGGATAGGGTACCAATCCATCAAAGGCACTCAGGCACACAGAATAATACTCATTATGAGCATTTTCGGAATGCGTATTAGCCTAATCTGCATGTCTTTGGACTTTGGGAGGAACACTTAAGTAACTGGAGGAAACCCACCAAGCACAGGGAGATCATGCAAATTCCACTCACACAGAACTATCAAACCTTCAAACCTATAGGTACGAGGCCACAATGCTAACCGCTATGCCACTGTGCCACCTTTGTCGATCATTAAACCAATGCACAATAAATGAATTTAGTCCTGATCTCACAGAAAGCAACTGATTTTGTGGACTTTGCAGAGCAGACAATCCTTGCTGCCTACATACTGTATCCTCAACCAGTGCTTTTACCACATTTTCTTTTGTTTCTTGTTTACAGCTCCCCTTTTTATCATGAGAAAGTAGAATTCAGGCATCTGGTGCTCTCATCTGCAATCCAAGATCGTGTAGTGAGAGACCCTCATCTGCGAGTGCTTGCGTATTATGCACACCCCGACATCTGCCAAACTACTGATAGCAAGCAATTAAAGTCATTCAAAGTCAGTGACTTTGAGATTTTAAATGTTGTGTAGAGTGCACTTAGTTTTATTCACCACTAAATATCTGTGAGAGGTGTTCAAGTTAAAGCGGGACTTGTGATTTTGCAAAATAACAGAACACTGTTATGAAAGTAAAACCTTCCTTTATTTCTCTACATAATCCCCTGCTACACTAATACACTTATCCCAGTGTTTCACTAATGCTTGGATACCAACAGGGTAGAAAGTTTTGTCGGTACGCCAGAGTCATGATTCACTTCTGAAACCCTGGCCTCTCAGGAACTCAGAGGTTTTTATAAGAGGTTTTGATCTAGAAATGGTTTGGCATGAGGTCAGGACTGTAAGAGGTATGCGGAAATAACTTCCAGCCGAGTCCCTGTAATGTGCAGAGTGGTGTTCGTGAATGATTATATGTATAGTTCCCATAGTCTCTCCTGCAAGTTGGTGACAAGTTATCTTTCAATTTTCAAGTATCAGGCGTTCTACTCGCTAAATGTTCATGTTAATGCCTGCAGTGAGCCACCTCATCACCATACTGTGCTTTAAGTCTTCTGTAAACATCAATCAATCAGTCTTCTATCACAAGATATTTCAGCACAAATCCCAGTTTGACTCGAACATCCCTTGTGTTTATTCTAATTATTTTGCCCTGTCCTAATTAGTGTTTCACAGAAAAAAAACCTAATGGTAGTCATCACAAGCTGGTAGAAGTGTCCTGTGGAGTAACGGGACTAGAAGACGTCTTGATCCTCTCAGTATGTATAAATGTGCGAGCGTTACACTGCATGGATCTGCTGGGATTCCTGCACCACATGGGCCCTCGGACCTCACACACTTCACCACCCCAGTGGGAGATGCTCACCCTGGGACAGCTAATGGGCTCCAGACACGATCAACACACCTCCGACTGGGAGGCTCGAGCTTAAAGCCCGGCCATCTCCACACTCCCTTAAGCAGCTGTCACATTACCAGAGGATCCTGATGGAACATAAACAGCCCTCTGAGAGCCAGAGAATCAGAGAGAGAGGATAACAGACTCTCAAGGCAGGACACGCTAGAAGAAAAAAAAAAAAAACACATACACAATATGGGAAGGAGAGTTGCTGACCTTTCAGCAATGATGAAAATAACAAGGCCTTGTGGGAAATGCTGGGATGTGACTTGTCTCCTCTATGTGACTGCGCTTCTCCCTCTTCTGGGAAATTTCGCCTGGACTCTTTTACTGTCTGTCTCGTTCTGTCACTTGATCTCTCTTTCTATCTCTCTCTCAGTTTCTCACTGAATCTTTTCAGCACAATTGCTTGTGAGCAGAGATTAAAAGAACAAAAGCAGCAGGGAAAGGCCTACACGTGTTTGTATATGCATCAATAATTCCTGACTAAGCCTGAGCAGTAATGAAGCAATGTGCCATCTATAACACGCTCTATGTATAAATAGCTGATGAATGCATACTGAGACCTTCCAAAACTGTACTAATTTGAATATCAATACATAAGACGTCAAGGATATTTATGTTAAAAGACGGAAGAGCGGTGTGGAGAAAAGAGATGGAAATCGTCTTTGGCAGGAGTTTTTGTTTAGCATCCTACTTTGACATACACTACGTGGTAGGCAGTGTGAAAGGAGTCTATATTAACTAGACAGATTTAGATGCCTTTGAAACAGAGCATTGTGCAATAATCAGCTTTTAAACAAGCACATGCAGAGTTTGTGCTCTCCTCAGAGAACTATAATTCATTTATTACTTCATATGAAAAAAAAAAGTCTTTCGAACACTCGAGTCATGGATTTGAACTTTAATCTCCTTGACACAATTTCCAGAACTGATCAAACAACAACATGTGCTTACTTTAAACTCACTTACAATGGAAGTCTAAAGAAAGGTGCTGGCAACAAATGTGTTTTTAGGGAAAAATTAAATGTATTTGTGAAATCTGTATATTTCAATTTTTCACAGCTGGAACTGCTTGTTTTTTTTTATTTTTATAAAGGATAAACTAGTAGTTAGTTGTTGCTGAGAGAACAGAACTGTTCTTTTTCTGTTTTGCTTCAGTATTTGAAATGTGAATAAGCTTCTTAAAAACAACTGTGGCTTTAAAGACTCTTCTTATGCCTCATGCATTTTAGATGCTACTGATTGTTTTAGCATTATACTGTATGGTTGCATATTGTAAAACATTTTTGACACCAGAGCATGTGACTTCTGTTATACTTTATGTGAATATTGAGAAAATGTATTTTTCATGCTTGGCCAAATCCGTGTTTGTTTTAACATGTAACATCACCTCCGGTCTGTGTGCATGAAGTTTGCATGTTCTCCCCGTGCTTGTTGGGTTTCCTCCGGGTACTCCGGTTTCCCCCCACAGGGCAAAGACATGCACATTAGGCTAATTGGCGTTCCCAAATTGCCCGTAGTGTGTGAATGGATGCGTGAGTATGTGTGTGTGCGCCCTGTGATGGATTGGCACCCTATCATACCCTGCATACATGACAAAGTGGTATAGATGTTAAGTAAGTGAGTGACATAACATTACTTTAATAACATTACTTAACCTATACATCTACATAGTTTCTGAAATTTTATTAAAATAGCGGTTACAGTAAATAAATTGCCTTCTCTAAGTAAAATGACGATAAAGTCTAATGTCTCCAGTAACTACGTTCCCTCAAGGCATCTCTCATGAGTCTACCTCAGGTCTCCATCTCTCTTTCACACATAAAAACATACACATGTAAACACTGAACCAGGAGAGGCTCACAGGTGTCTGCATGAGTGACAGCGTGGGCTGTGTTGTCATGGCGATTGGCAGGGAGCAGACGTCCCCTGTGTTCAGGCAGGCCTTGGCAGCGTTAAATCTTTGTGGCATCTGAAGAGTGCTTGGGCGAGCTGCCATAATCACCC
Organism: Leiocassis micropogon; assembly: GCA_028565275.1. Lineage (NCBI taxonomy): Eukaryota > Metazoa > Chordata > Actinopteri > Siluriformes > Bagridae > Leiocassis > Leiocassis micropogon. The sequence continues at coordinate 15,065,920 of JAOVVA010000048.1, forward strand.
CGTCCTCGCTAGCCTTGCAGAAGCTGTTTTCTTTTTTGGTGTTGCGGACTAATAAGAGCACCCTTTCACGCCCAATTAACTACTCAACCATGTACATCTCATTGTTGCACTGATGACATGCGTCTCCATGGCTATAATTAAGTTTTCAAATCAGAGCCTTTGTCTTGTTTTCTCCCCTGCCACGAGCTACACATTGAAATCTCTCTGTGGAGCGAAGGTTTCATAAATATACACACACACACGCACACACACACACACACACACACACACTCACACACATAGACAAAAAAGGGGAAAAGGTGAGACTGGATGATTGAAAGAGGAAAGAGTGAATGTGACTAATGTCACAGGGATGGAAATGGGAATGGACTGTAGACCGTTAGTGTATGGTATGTCAGCATGCATGCTAATTTGTAGGCATGGACAGAGGGCTGTGTGTGAGATAGACAGGGCTTCATTGTTTCATCTGTGTGTGTGTGTGTGTGTGTGTATACATATAGCCCATGTGGGGGGGACAGGGGCTGAATGCCCTGGATCAACAGAGCAGGAGGCACTGCCTTCCATCTGCTCCACCAGGGCACTGTGAGCCCTAATTAATGATATTATAGACTGGCCCACTTTTACTAACACACTCATCACAAACACATACACACACACACACACACACACACACACACACACACACACACATACCCATCTCTTGTGAGGACCTTTCATTAGCATAAATTTTATATTAGTAGATATAACTAATTCTTTACCTACACCTGACCACTTCACATTAATTTTTTTATTAAAAATAGGTTCATAAAAGCTGAAGTTTTTGTTTAAACTAACAAACAGATAGATAGATAGATAGATAGATAGATAAGCAGGCAGACAGACAGACAGACAGACAGATAGATAGATAGATAGATA
>JAOVVA010000048.1:15066934-15101382 GCA_028565275.1 Leiocassis micropogon
ATAGATAGATAGATAGATAGAGAGATAGATAGATAGATAGATAGATAGATAGATAGATAGATAGATAGATAGATAGAGGTCCCCACAAGGACAAAACTGTCAGATATTCCCACCACCACATTTGGTCCACACCAACACATGAAAATGCATGCGCGCATTGGTTTAACCCTAACTTTAACCTCTAAATTAATTCTTTGTCTATTTTTCTCTCTATTTTAGTTTGAAAGGCACTTTTCTTAAAACACACCAGCTAAATATCCTGACAAGGTCAAACCATGCTGTATGCCTATCATAATTGGGACATTTGGTCTTTGAAAAAAGGACATGCTTACACACATACACACACTGCAGCATTTTTTATTGCCCTTAACTGCACTCAACAGTGCATGCACACACACACACACACGCGCTCACATGCGCGCACACACACACACAGACACACACACTCAACAGGGCCATTCTGAATTAGTGAGAGTGTAATAAAAACATGGGGCACATTTGAGCAGAGAAAAATGCACTCAATGACAAACGCAGGCTGTCAGCCATTTACAACACTCTGTGCAGGTTAATTAGGCCATTTTTCAAACCAATGATGGAGCTGAGAGAGAGGGAGAGAAAGGGGGAGAGAGAGAGAGTAGGAAGGACAGAAAAGCCATATAATTATGTTTTCTCTGTCCTGTAGCTTTTAGGCTGATATCTGTGTGACATGTACATACGTGTGGACACACACAAATGCACCCACACTGTCCTTGTCTCTTACAAATTCCTCTACTCTCCTTTGCATTGTGCTGAAGCTCAGACATGATGTATATTTCATACCCTGTCATCTCTAAAACAAGCACTTGGAAAAACAAAAACCCCTACCGACCTACGCTGAAGAGCAGAAGGCTGCATGCAACCGCACAGCTATACGACATCGCTCCTTCTTACTGATACTGTTTTTTTCTTGTTCACTCACTTTATTTATTTTCATTTCATTTCACTGGCTGAGATTTGATTGAAAGGCCTGAGGCTGTTTGTGGACATGCAGCTCCACTCAATCAAATGAACTGGAGACAGCTGCACATCAACAGTGGAACATAGAGATACAGCAAACTGCACCGTTCTGTCTTTATCCTTTTTACACAAGTGCACATGGATTTCTGTAGTGTTTGACTGAAAACATCAAATCATACTGGGGCATGAACGAGTATGGTTCTCACTGACTATCCAGTGTCACTAGAGGTCACTTTATATTTTCTAAATGAAACCTGCATTGATGACTGTGATGATATTTGGGGCTAGGGCTAACGGGAACTGATAATAACTGTAAACTGTAACCCTAGGTTATTGTTAAGATTATGTATTATAAGTTATTATCTTAGGTATTACAGTATGTTATGTTGAACTATTAGACATGTTATTTGCTGATTTTAGAGTTATACTGAAGGTTTTTAAATGTATTTGTTATTTGCATTGATATGCAGATAAAGCTAATAATTGTAGATCTACCTGACGTATCCGAAACCCAAATGCACAGTTTGATATTTGAAGCCTCCCCTGTTGGCACACACCGGCAGGACTTCCCTATAGGCATTTATTTATTTATTTATTTATTTATTCTTAAATCAGTCATTGACCAACGCTATGTTCCCGGCATGGATCCGTGCCACTCAAGATTTAAGGATTAATAAATAACACGTTGCTTTTTTAACAATTTATCTTTAAGAAGCATCTGAATCTGTAAAGCATAGTTTACTGTGTGTGTAGGGTGACTTTCACACACACACACACAGACAGACCAGTTTATTATAGCAGTGTGTAATATTTCGAGCCTGTTCTTGTCTGTAAGATGAATTGCAATTGCAACAAAAACACTGACCATCTTTCTCTTTTCCCTTAGCAACCTCTTCTGAATCCTAGTTACACGTTCATTTGATTGTGTTAACTTTTCCACACTTCTCACTCATTGTTCCTCTACCTCCTCAATCCTTATATAGCAATATTTCCTATGATCTGTGTCCCTCTCTTTAGTTTCCACAGAACCTGTGAATGGCTCGTGCCCTTTGGTGTAGCAACAGATGGAGGTGACATGTATGTACTTTTTATTCAGTCAGGAATGGCTCAGGACTTAAATATCCCCTTTTCTGTGAATAAACCTGTGAAGAACATTCAACACTCAATCGTGAGTGTGTGTGTGTGTGTTTCTCTCCTGGCCGGCAAGCGTGTCGGAGCTGACGGGTAAGCGTATTGGTGCGCGACGGACACATCAAGCAATTCTTCCCTCAGATTTTAAACTTAACATGAGAGGCCTTTAAACAAAGAAAGTGTTGAGCAGCTCTGATCCAGCTGTTTTTTTCCAGGCCAGAAAAAAAGTACAGTACAGTGAATTTGGAAACAAAGAGGATGTTACATTCTAATACAAGACAGTTACTACAATTGCTATAACTTACTGTTTTCTAATGTTTACTTTCATTTCAATTGTATGATGATTCAGATCTATTACTACTTTTAACAATTATTAACTGCAACTGTAAGCTATGAGAGTATGTGTGTATGTTTATAGTACAGTATGTCATTGTTGTTTTAAATGTGATATCAACACAGCCATGCTGAACTCCAATTATTTGTGTTTGCTGTAAGTAAGGAAATGTATTTGTCAGAATCTTAGCTTCTTAAATTCTGTGACGGAGACAAAGCCAGCATCTCACTGGAACTCAGAAGCTGTGTGTGTGTGTGTGTGTGAGAGCGCTGTCTCAGGGAAAGCTCTACCATTCTGTTAATGATCATGACCTCCCTCACAGGTGCCTGGAAGCCCAGTCCCTACTCTCTCTCTCGCTCTCTCTCTGTCTCTCTGTCACATGCACTCTCTCTTACACACACTTGAATGTAGCTAGGCTGTTACATCAAAAGGACATCACGTTAATTTCATTCATTCAAACTCAGACCTTAAATGGAACAGAAATATTATAACACAGAACCTGCAGACCCAGGGATCCAGTCATCATTTAGTGCGGCTGTACCATCCAAAGGTTTCAGTGTCATAAGATACGAACCCTGGTGACCTTAATGCGAACCTAGCTAGAGTCTTCTTTATGCTCTTTCAGATCTCTTTACAGCTGCATTCCCTTCCTTGAACATGTCCCGTTTCAGAACAATACAGTCCTTTTGAATGAGTCTCTAAAATAAATGAATTAGTAGTGGTCACTGCCATGTCCATTTTTGTTTAGCTGCTGCTGATGTTTTTTTTTTTAACTCAATAAAACTACAATGTGGAAATCAAATCATTGCGATTACCTAAAATATCTCCAATCAAATCCACGATAATTAAGCAAAGGTTTTAAATGGTATTACATCATGCTGTTTAGTTTTAAACATTCATGAACTGTATAAGTAGTGAGCATATATGCAACTGATTATATGAATAACCTGATCTGTATTCAGTGAATCCTTACAGACATGACTAAGAGTTGCTCCTTCTATGTTCAAAGGATGAGATTTCATTGAGTATTGTTATAGCTCTTTCAAGCAGTGCTCATGCACACAGTATTAGACTATGTTCTACTGGATGTAAAAAATTGTTTTTATATAAAGCCAAAAAATACAATACCAACATACCAATACCACATACCAACAATTATTAGCCATTTTGATGAATTAAGTAGATTGTTGTTGCTTGCTTTGGATGGGAACATAATCAATTCATAGTCCATAATCTGGACTCTTGCTATTTATGAATTCAGCCCATTGGTATATGTCATAAACTATATCTGATGGTTACAGACTGACATACTATATATTTTATATGAGTGTTTTGATAAGCCAATATTTCCTATCCCAGTGGTAGGCAGGAGATGCCGGTTGATCCAAGGCTTAAGCTCACAGCTGGTTTCTGGATCAGTCAAACTCAGCTATCTGATTTTGCCTCCACACTTCAGGAGCCGAATCAATCATGCCAGAGGTGAAGTGAAGGCAAAGCCCAGTGAAAAAATCCAGCCTGCTTCTAAAGCAGGACCTTTATGTGCCTCTTCCATAGAAACTCAATTATGAAGCTGGAGTTCGACAGGCTTTATTGGAGAAGGGACCAGGAGAAACATTTCCAATTGGCCTCCGTTGAACAATAAGAACTCTCGGAGATGGTCAGTAACTCACGTCTTCTCTCTACCAAACATTAACTGGCTGCAGATAAAGGGCTGAACATATTTCCCATTTGCCTTTGTTAAAATAACGAATAATAATAATACTACTTCATTTATGTAATTAAGTATTTACAAAAAAGGTTTAAGCAAACAGGCTACAAGCAGGTGCCTATCACTGGAGGAATGGAACACAATAAAATGCTAACATCCATATACCCCCCCCCCCCCGCCCCCCCAACCAGACACCCCCCACCCTCAAGCAATATGAATAAAACACCCACAGCTTCTTGCTTACAGAATCATGTTATTCAGTTTACAAAACAACTCATGATATTACATATTAAGAGGAATACTAAACCGGACCAGTTAGATACAGCTTAGCTGTTGAAAATGTACACTTTTCTACGTGCCAGATGATGCAAAACTGGAAAAAAACAGAAAATGATTTTCAGTTCCAACAAGCCCTGAGTGCTCACCATGCAGTCTGTCATTAAAAAACATGAAGTGAAAGTTTAAAGCAGCAAGCCACCATGTAACCAGTGCTTTTAGAACATGAAAGACATGCACGTTCAACCCAAGTGGAGCATTATAAAACATGAGATGGCATGGACAACATAAGATAAGAAAAAAGGAATAACAGGTTCAGCATTACTAAGCATGTATAATACAATTGGCTTTAGATTTTAAGCCCTTAAAACCCACCTAACTGTGAGCGAAAGGAAAGAGGAGAAGACGGCAATGTCATTCTATGGCAGCTATACTTCTCTCAATCAACTTTGAAAAGGAAATGAGAAAAAACACTAATAATTCACCGGGCTTCACATTTACAACACGAGCACATCAGTGAGTGAAGCCTGTTTTACATGTGGCTTTCGTCATCAAGCACAGACATTACATTTCAAAGCCCTGAAGTAAAAGGTCCAACCAAAAACATGGAAACTGCCACTTAAATTATGAATAACTGACGAATTAAAAATAAAACTCTGAAAAATTAATGCCTAAGGTTCATGGTTCAGTAATAATTTATGTCAAGACATTTCTTCTAAGAATCCAAAAAGAGCAAAGAGGATGGTGGTGAGTCCTAGCCAGATGTCTTGACGTCTTACTGGATGTAAGCATTCATGTTCAGTTAGTCTGTAGCGAAGAAGTCTACTGGCAGTAGAAACACTTGTGGCGGTCAAAAAACACCAAGTAGTCCATCTGTCAGTCCTGTAAGCCTCAGGACAAGCTGTCTCACATGTATACACACGAGCAAACAGTTACAGAATTCAGTTAATCAAAAAGCGAGATCCCTGGGGGTTACACCATAAAGAGTCTCCAGATGAACTTGCTGGAGAGAAGCGGCACATCTTTTTGTGTATGTGTGTTCCCTTGCTTCTATTAATTGAATATGAGGATGTAACCTTATTAGATACCCTTGCTTGAATGAGATCAGTCTAAAACAACAGAACAGCCACCTCTCTATGAAAAGGAATTGTATTGGTTGATAACGTATTTGTCTACAAGTTTATCAGCTGCAGACAGTCCAATTGTCTTTAAGTTGAAAAGCGCGGGGTTGGAATCGGCCGAGGATTCCTGGCAGGCTGAAACCAGAGTGGTGATTCTCGGGGAGGTTTTGAGCCTTCATTCAGGCCTGGTCTCTCTGTGGGGTTCTCTCCGACACTAATGCCTAGACTCCCAATGCCATTCAGCTGAAATAAATCCAGCACCACCAGATTTTCCACTCAAGTAGACGTGTAAAGAAATGGTACCCAGGGCTGGATGGGACAGGCACAGTCCTGCTGGGCCAGTCCACACAAACACACACATACACAAAGCCTGATGAATGCCAATGTTTTCAAACACAAGGAGATATAGAAGAAAGCGGAGGTTCTGTGCGAACTAGGAATAAAGGAGGGAACACCTACAGCTGTGGCACAAATTAGGACCTCGGTCACTCTTTACTCATTCTTAGGAAGGACAAGACCTGCGGTAACACAAGTACAAAGCCATTTAACCCACATTTTATGTAAACTCGCAGACAAAAACGCAACCCCTTCTTCTCTTTTTTTTTATTCACACACAATGACAGACTTGAAGAAAGAAAAAAAACATGGCCCAGTAATCAAGTGGAAGATTTGCCCCTTTGTGTAAGTAAATGGCAACCAAAGTCGGTGGAATAAAGGGACTTGGCTGGAGGTGGGTGGTGGAAAGAGTGTCATACAGAGACTTCTCACAGACAGAAGCCTTGCAAAATCTTAAAAATTCCATAAATCTCATCTAATCTCCACACCGGCGCCTCCTCCACCAAGCGAATAAGAGCCATGGGAATGTCAAGTCCTGCCTAAATTAAACTTAGTTCCTTATTTTCTCCTGATTTCTCACCATTACTTTCCCTTTCACTATGAACGGAATTGCACTGACTACGAGGCAGAAGCCTGTAGAGATTTGAGGATTAGTCTGGAGTGCTCTCTCTGGGAGTTGGGGTGCGATTAAGAAAGCAGTCGCTGATAGTCCATCGTCACTCCTGCTCTGTGCTCTTTTTTCCGAACCTTGGCCTCTTCTTTTATACTCCCTTCCTTCGTCTTCATCTTTCTCTCTTTTTTAAAAATTCTCCACTATGGCTCACACTCAATGATATTCGAATAGTGCAGGGGAGACTCATGAGATTGGAGTCATGGTGAGGCACTAATCAAAAAACCCAAGTCTCTTTCACTTACTTAATGTATCTCTCAGCTCATTCTGGGAAGCTTTTTTGATAAGGACAAACTGTTCACCCCAGCTCTCTGTTGCTCCCTCCCATGATAAACCTGTTTACTGTTACACTCTTTTGTTCTTTTCTTCACCCTCATGCAGCTCATCCTCCAACCCAAATACCAGCCCATTTCATATACGATACACATGCTAGAGTAGTACAATGCTAGTTTTTGTATTATTATTACAGATGATGGATATAAAATCAGAAGTGGTTTGCATTGAGCACTGGTAAATAACCGAGAATATGTCTAAGAGTTTATCCTGGTCTGTTGCAATGCTTAAATATCTGCAACTGAGAAAAGACAGCAGTCTTAATACAGCAGGCAGTCTTCAATTCACTTCACGTTTCCTTCTCACATTGGCATGAAAGGAGAGGAGCTCAAAAGAAGACCTTCTCTTTCACAAACTCTTTTCTCATGGCCCAGAAACATGGTGCTGATGAGCTTTAAAAAGACTCTTCAAAATCCTGAATACCCTTCAACATCTAGATATTACTTGCTATGGCTTGTTATCTACCAAGGTGTGCCATTAGCCATGTGTGTGTGTGTGTGTGTGTGTGTGTGTGTGCGTGTGTGTGTGTGTGTGTGTGTGTGTACGAGTTTCTTTTACTGCAGGATGTTTGACCACAAAAATTGTCAGTGAATCCATTTACTGAAGTCAGATTGAAGTTGGGATTGCTTTGATATTGGTGAGAAAATATAATATAAAGGGTACTTTTTAAAACTGTTCGTCATAAAAACAACCTAGTTCTTCCTTAGTATACTTGGATAGACTCCGAGCAAATCCCAAGACTACGTAATCCTATTAGAACCTTAAAGGGCAGGGCATTTCTGCTGTATACATGGGCAGAGTCGAGTGTCCCAGCATTGTTTTGGTCTACGGAACAAAAAGAGCAAGGCTGCATCTCCATCAGTGGGGAGATGTGGACAGGTGGAGGACTGCTCGCTGGCATAATGGAATTTGCAATTCAATCAGATCAAGCAGGGTGAGGACATTCAGCATTATAGTGCTTGAGCAAAGCTAAAACACAGAGAGAGACAGAGCGAGAGGATGAGTGCCAGGGAAGGATGGGCGATGAGAGGTAGAGATACATAGCTTTACACTAATGGTGCTTCTTCTTCAAACTGGACACTTGAGGTGTTAATCATGTCTTCACTAATGTGTTGAATTAATCAAACGCTGTCCTGCTATCTTTCAGCATTACTACTTCACACTGTTGACCGAAGATAGATTCTAAAAGGGTGAAACGCTTGCACAGAGCTTTATGAATAATGCAGAGGTGTATCTCTATGAAAAGAATGCCAACAGTGTGGATCAACTATTACCTTTTTTACATAGTGTAAGTGAGTGTCTGCATGAGAAGAGCCACCTGCCTTCACTGCTGCATATGGCATTGTTTAATCTCGCGCTGCTATCTACTTTCCTCCCCCATCAATCAGCATTAGAACCCCAATTATTAGTTTTCTCGCCCAATTCCTGCCATGTGTTGGACTTTTTAACCAAACTTGTGTGATAGAGCTATGGAGGCATTCAAAGGGTCTGGGCCATTGTCCCTCCACAGCAAGACGTAGCCATCCTAGACAAACTACACCCCGCTGTGGTTAAATGCCCACTTTGTTTGGCATGCTCCTTTAATTTATTTTCCCAAGACAGAGATGTGTATGTGTGTGAGTAGGGTGGGGGGAAGTGTAAGCTGTATGGGGACATGATCAAAAGTATGAGTAGGCTTCCAACCAAGTACAAGCTTTTTCTAACAATCTGTCGTTTAGACAGATTGGAGCCTCAGCACGCTTCAGTAATCCAGTCAGATTTCCATTTCCCTGGTATAATTTCGCTGGTTATTTTCAGGTATTGCTTCCACTCATAGGTGGTGTTAATATATTCAAATTAAACTCAACTGGTTTTCCATGCAAGGGAGAAAGCAGGATTGAGAGGAAGCAGAGAGGGAGAAGTGGTGAAATGCAGAAAATGGAAGAGAAAGAGAGCGAGAGAGAGAGAGAGAGAGAGAGGACTGCTCTTTAAGGGGTCTCCAGGTCCCTGGTACTAGCGCATTAGAGCTCTCCTAAGTTTTATTATTCACTCTATTAATATTCAACACCTCCATGAAGGTCATAAGTGTCCTATTCATAAGTGTCCTAACAAAAACAGTCCTAATGATTAAATGGTGCTCCAACTCCTCCTTCACAAATCTCTCTCCTATCAATTAGACTCCCATAACGCCACCAGAAATTGGAAGCTGAAAAAAAAACCTCACAATTTTTAACCTAAATTAAAATTATTTTTTATTGTCCTACAAATACAGGAGCAATTTATGGTCCAACAGGATACATCCTCACTCCCCCCGAGCTCAACTGTTTGCTTAAACACAGCTCAGTTTTGTAGCCCTGTTCGTCCTAGTGTATATATTCCTAGTTGGGGAAATACATTTGCATATTAGTTTAAAAATAAATGTAATAGGCCTTCACATTTTGCCAAAAGCCCTTCAGATGCCACACTTCATTTTGCATCTATTACAGTAAAGGAGGGAGAGAAGCAGTTATTTATCTTCATTCTACAGGGAGAGGGATTAGTAATGATTGATGTGTGTTTGCCGTAGGGAACACTGGCAGCACAACATGCTTGGAATAATAGAAGAAAATCAGGAAGAGGAGTGAGTGAATCAGAAGAGTGTGTCAAGAGGGACTGAGTGTGGGGGAACAGGAAAGGAATGGGGCATTTGGGTTTAGAACCAGCGTCCAGGTTTGGTCAGAGATGTATTTCAGACATGGCAATTGGCCTTGCATCACACACACTGCCTCACCCCAAGGAGTAGCTTCAAAATCATCTCTTCCTCTACTGTATCTCTGTCTTTCTCTCTTCCTCTGCTTTTTAGCAAAGTTTGCGGTGAATGGCAAGGCAATGTGGAGGAGCCGGAAGGCTCAATAATAAACACAGCCTGTGTTTCGTAGGCTTGATTGCTGTGGTGATCTGTCAAGGCTCAGCCTATGAAAGCAGCAGAAATTACAGACCTCTAAAATTTTACACACCCACAGAAATATTCTTAATTGCAGCCAAAGGCCTGCAGCACACAGGTAGAGATGCCCCCGGCTCCCACATAACCACTGTGCTCCATATTTGTGACATTAAAACAGAATGCTATGAATCCTCCACCTCTCAAGGCACCCCATTATATTATATCCTGCTCAGGGACAGGCAGCAGTGTGCTATTTAGATTTATTCATTCATCTTCATTAGCTGCTTTATTCTGGTCAGGGTCACAGCAGATCCGGAGCCTATCCAGGAACACATGAACCACCAGATAAGGAGCCAATTCATCACAAAGCACCATGCACACACACACACACACACACACACACACACACACATTTACATACTCATTCGCACCTAGCTGGCAATTTAACACTACAAAGAAAACCAGGCAAACACAGGCGCGCGATGTGCAAAGCTCCATGCAGCAAAGCTTAAGATTGAATCAGGAGCTGTGATTTACAGTAGCAGTACTACTATACTCTCGTCGCACTGCTACTGGACCTCACATGTGCAGGTTTTGAAATGTAAAAAATATTCCAAGTTCAGCCCTGACCCCTATTATTTAGCATTCCAGTAAAACATTCTGGGGGTTACAGCTGCTTTTGTTTTTCCTGTAATACTCATATCTACACTCTCTGTTCCACCAATTATATCCGAGGCCTTTAAATCATGCCTGAAACAAATTAGCAGCTGAAAACTATTCAGGTGAGGATTGATCTGTCAGACACGGCTACAATATGGAAACACGGCTTTTAATTCTTTTAATTAAGTGGATGGCAAAACCTTTCGTGTTCATTTTAGCAGTATGGTGGTGGGAGATAAAATGTGTCCATTTTAGCATATTCAGCATCTCAAACAGAGGTGTTACCCTGGGAAATTCCCCTGGATGAGGTATAGAGACACTCTCAATTTCAATATAACCAGAAACAAAGTGAGGCAAACGTAGGAAAACAGAGGGGGAAAGGTGGCCAACATCAACCAGCTACCACTGGAGAGGCAACAAAGGCTACATTCACATTACCAGCCACAATGATCAATTCCAATTTGTTTTTGGACATGTCTGTGTGCACATCGATGGCACCTGGGCACCATAGTTCCAGGCACCTTAAACGTGACTGTACAGTACAAGCTTTTTATAGCTTTTCAATTTAAATAATGCATTTACTGTATGTTTTTTTCTAGCCTCATTTCTAGGACGTTACTTGGAACCAGTTGTAGCAAATAATTGTCATCTAAACACTGATATAAGACCTATTGTGAATTCTCATTTGTGACTGATAGCCATTTTTAGGTCTGGTCCCCTGGATCAACTCTTAACACACTGGGTGAATAAAGGTGAGAGCTGTCTATCCCTCTTTCATTGCACAGTTATGGCTATTAGCTCTGCCTTCATGCTCATCTCTAGTTCTAAAGAATGAGTGACAGTCTGGGGTCAGAAGCCACCTAAAGCCCTGCTCACAGAATACATACCATTACACGAAGGACAGACAGGGCAGGCGGAAAAGCCTACAGATTTCCACAATTCTGAATGGAATCCACTGAAAGCTTTTGTGTGTGACAGCAAATTGAGAACTGTCAATCATTTGGGGTCAAATTATTAACTTCATACGCACCATACACACATTGATTTTCTACACTCAATTTCTGTTCTACCTGCACCTCCAACATTATGCCTGCACCTCCAATAGTATGAAATTTACTTAAAAAAAAAAAAAAAAGAAGAAGCAGATACTAGCCAGCCTGGCATGTCTGCTTCACTACTACACTAGGCGCAGGACACAGGCCCCAGATTAGAGACTTTATTTTTGGGATATCCCAGAGGTGATGGCCTCATCCAGGCAAACCGGATTACAGAGATTTTATTGGATTTGTTCTTGTCCAGCTTGTCCTGTTGAAGCATTTTTAATCCAACTTTTTATAAAAACCCCAGCTCAAATTGATCCCTTCACAAACTTTAGGTTGTCCTTAAGGTTTCCATAAGAATAAAAATTTCATCTATTTAGCACCTGTGACATTACTATGACATTTATGTAAACTTATTTGTGTTCTTATTATACAGTATATTGTATGTATAAGTGTACGCATACAGTATATACTTCTACTATAACATTCAAACTGTCTCGTCTCATCGTCTATACCGCTTTATTCTATACACAGGGTCACGGGGGCCCCGGAGCCTATCCCAGGAAACTTAGGGCACAAGGCGGGGTACACCCTCGATGGGGAGCCAATTCATCCATTCACTCTGTAAAGTCCTATATTCAAATTTTTTAAATTAAATTTTAATATGTACTGTATATATTTTCTATTAAAATAATATTTTTAATTGAAACTATATGAAAGTCTCGCTAACATAAAAAAACTCAAGGCTTTCCATTGAAAGACTTTACATTAAAATGTAAAAATGTTCTTTAGTTTTCACAGATTCACCATGCTTTTGTTTCCATCGTAATACTGCTCACAAGTATGTGCTACTTTCCTGCAGCTATCAAAATCAGTTTATCCAGCTGTACTTCAATGTGTTTACTCCGCAAACTCTTTACTCTACCATGCAGCACAGACATCACTGAGCAAGGACAGAGGTGTTTATGATGGAGATTGACTCAGAAGAGAATCGTAGCGTTAGCGTAGATAGAATAGATTTACATGAATATTGATCGGACTGGTGAAGGTGACTTCCAGCTCTGAATATACAAACATACGCATTCTTCATCTGTCACACACACTCGCAAGCCAACAACACTCACTTTCAAATTTATTGATACTGACTGGCTGATTAGGTCAACTACAGAGCAGAGCAATGTGTTTCCTGAGTGTCCAAGCAGAATTTTAAGGCGAACAAGCAAGAGAGAGAGAGAAAGAGAGAGAGAGAGAGAAAGAGAGAGAGAAAGAGAGAGAGAGAGAGAGTCTGGTGGTTAACCTGATTAATTTTTTATCAGTAATAAGACTAATTATTTCCTCTACCTCTTAAACTGGCTGAGTTAATCCTGTTATAAGGTCCGGTACTTTGGACCAGCGCTTAATTGGGAATGGAAAAGCAGGAAGCTGGAGTGCTGTGATGATGGGTATGGTGGGTTGTTAGAAAACACTAGCTGTAATTATTTGGGACAGTATTTGATTTTTCCCTTCCGAACAAACAGCAGGAGCACATAAGCGGCTTTCCTCCAGAATTTTCAGTATGAAATCAATTATATATGCAATAATAAATCCTCATCTTTCAGAGACGCATGCTGCAGCGTGCTCATCCTAATGACAGCAGACGACTCCAGCAGAGCGTGTCTTTTAAGAAGAGTGAGAAAACATGCCAGATGTGTGCGTAAGTGTGTGTGTGCATGAGAGAGAGGGAAATTAATTCATTATTATTTTACCACATGCAACCAGACAGGCTCAGCACTGATTTAAGCAGCAAAATATTAAATGTTTTTATTCTCTCCCACAGTTCTACCTTTATCATTTTGTTATTGCCTCATAATAAAGTAAGAAATAAGTTTTAATTCATCCATTAGTGATGGCATGTGTGGTTACATGTATATTAATATTACTAATATTACAAGTAAACGCCATACTACAATATTTACAACATTTTCATGTCAGATTAAGAGCATTCTCAGATTACAGGAAACCAGTAAAAAGAATCCTAGATCTTAGCCGAATCATCAGATCATTTAATACATGTACTAACAACTTAATTAATCCAACTGTTTTGTTATTCTGTTTTCATTTTCCACATCAAAGAATCTTCACCAAACTAACCTGGTAGGGAAGAACCCCTGGAAGTGATAAACAATTAATTCAACATTATCTCCAAAGGTAAGGAAGAAAAACACTATGTGCAAATTGAAACCAGGAAAGCCTGCAAATAAATATTGATCAATAAAGTCTCAATGTTTAAAATGAAACAACACAATCTATTTCCTTAAAATTTTGCAGAAAATTTAAACTTTTGAAAAAACCTTCCTGCATCTTCCACAACCAGCAGAAACAGTGCAAAAAGAAATGGACAAACCCTTTGTGACATCACCCATAGGTTTTCTAAAGAGCGGTTTTGAAGCTCTTGGTCAAAATGGTCATCGCCATCTTGGCAGGGGCCGACTCCAGAAATGGGCAAATGGGATGGAGCTAACGGATACTAGCATAGGAACTTTATGGCTTAATATAATTTTAACTGTAAATTCACCTGAATATAGAAGTGAGGAATGAAAAATGTAGCTTTTGGAACCAAAACCATTTTTGGTACCAGGGTGTAATGTAACATGTTTATTTCTGTTTTGACGTTGGGCATTTTAGCATGGGGTCTATGAGAACTGACTCCCTTTTTGAAGTTAGCATCTAGTGGTCATTCAAAGAACTGCATGTTATGGCATTTTCGAGTTGGACTAATTTTTCAAAACCGGGGAGGCTGTCCCATGGGCACCAAGTATCATTTCTTTTGCAAGTTATCATTTCTTTTGCAAGTTATCATTTCTTTTGCAAGTATCATATACATACATATATATACATACATATGAACATACATACCAGTCAATATGTGTGTTATTTATTTAGTTCCATGTAAACATACTCAGTATAAAAATCTATCTAACAATATATCTATATACTGTATCTATCGATCAATCTATGGATCCATGGCGCATATTAGTAAAAGTCAAAATACTAAACAAACTTATTACTGTTTGCCCATAATGGTAATCATATAAATGAAGCATGATCAGTGAGTTAAGACTGAAACTTTTCATACACACACACACACACACACACACACACACACACACACACACACACACACACACACACACCTCCAGCCTTTGCCCTGGATTCTCTTCCCATAACCACCTCCTTCTCTACGCTTCACTTTCTTCCTTTCCTCTTTCCTGCTTTTCTCCTTTCTTCTCTGACCCAGCACTAATAACAAACATATTTAAGCTCAAGTTTCAGACCTCCTCCATGGTCTTTGATAAATAAAGCGATGTTTCCTAATAAAGTTCACATTGCTGTAAAAGTTTCTCCCCACAGGGAAGCAGGCAGCAGCTGTGTGCTCACAGTGTGGTGATAAATCAGATCCACACTTGCTTCAGTACGAGAGTTCTGTCCAAATCTCTGATCTGAGATGGGAGAGACAGCTGCACAGCAGAAACACATCAACATCATGGCCAAGGGCCAGGCAGGTTTAGATACTGATCTGATGATCAAAAGAAGCAGGTTAGAGAGAATCTATAACAGCAAACTATGCTCAAAGGGTTGGATTCGGCCTGACACAACTGGAGGGCATGAAAACTCTGTCGCAGGAGTGGGCAGTTTCACATGTGTAGGAGAGGACAGTCATATATAAAGCTAAGACTATAAAGGAAGACATTTCACATGACAGCTTGTTCACACATGAGCTGTTTTCACAGTAGTTTCAAATATTAATTCGTTTATATTTTGCAGGAACTGACTTTGTTAAAGACTTATTGTCAGCAGGTATGTAAATAACTGCATGGTTGAGCAGAATTGGTGAAGAGTGTCGGCATGAGGAGGTGGAAGTGGTATTCTTTTGTTTGTATGTAAGGATCTGTTCTTGTGAAAGCTGAAATCCCCATCAAGGTATAGTACTTCTAATTTTGGAACAAGTGAAATAATGGGACTGTAATACAAGGTATACAGGACTGATGATTCAGGTGACAAAGATATGTAATATGATGCAATACATGTTATGAGATCAAAGATTTGCAACATATCAACAGATATGCAGGAAACATTAGCCATAGCCACACTCCGAAAGAGTTCCCACGACTTCTTTTCTTCATCCAAAAAAATGTTCTACTGGGAACCCTCTCAGACACACTGAAGCTGTAGGCTTCTAATGATGGGTCCCCCAAGGGATTCTGGGTAGCTCAGGCAAATTATCGTAACAGTGACAAGTTCACACCACATGGTGTTTCTTGAGTAGGGTTTATATCCCTGTCTTTAAAACCAGAAGTAAAAAAGTAATTTAAAATTTTTCAGAAATGTTAAAGTACATGGTGTGCCAGGGAAATCCTCGCAGTGCACTCTGATCAGAGCCAGGAAAAGGAGGAAAGAAAGGGAGTGAAATTAAATAAGCAGGATTGTGGAGGAGGTGTTTTATTTTTTTTATTTATTTTTTTTACAGGGCAGTGTGAATGTTAGCTGTTAGGGTCCGGTGAGCTGCTACTCCCTGTTCGCCTCATGCCCATCAAGACCATCCTAATTTCATCTTAAATAAACTGCACCAGTGGGGATGTCCTCAGGCCAGACTTACTCATTATGAGTGTAAGTCACTAGGGGAGTGTGATTATTGTTCAGGTAAGTGTTTATATAACTACAGATTTTGTGTGTTTATCTTAGTTCCCATGTGTTCATTTACTCGAGTGCTTGGCCACAAGAATACAATTTCTGATTACGTCAGTCTGGGGTAATCTTGGCCATCTTTCCCTCACCTCACATCACATCTTTCTACTCGCAGTCCTGGTTGCATTTACATTTAAAGGTACAGAAGCATTGGAAATGCTATATGAGTGTGTCTTTGGGCACAATGGAGACTTTGCCAGTTGGCCACACACTTAGTCCGGCCTTTACATTGAAAGATAAGGGCCTTACGAATTAATGTCCACATGAAGAATTGCTTGTTGCTTAATGCCAGTGCATAGCATGCACTATGTAAAATCATCCTCATGGAGAAAAAATGGAGAATAACAAATGCTGGGTGGTTAAAAGGGAGAGAAATCTACAAGAAACTGCTGCAGGATAGATGTGATTTAGATCAAATGTGCCATTCCATACTGGGGTTTGCACTTGATCAAAGTGTCCTCCAGCATCTTCCAGCAAAAGTAAAACCAATCAATTTACCAAAAGGCATCAACCATAAATCAGAACTTTCCACAGCTCTGCGAATCTGTGTGCCTCCTCGACTTCCAGCAGCACTTCGGCCAAGTCTACACGTTGTGCTGACAGGTCGAGGGGAAACCTAGCAGACCAACCCCAAACTCCATTTTAGTCAGCTGCAGTCATGCTTTTGGTCATGCAGAGTATTTACTCTGGTAACCTACTGTAGTGTGCTTTTGGGCTGAAACAAAACCTGCAAAACTACTTTAAACTGTCCTTCTCCTGCCAGACACCCCATTTAAACCATCTCCTTATCTTAAATATCCTGGACTCATTTAGCACAATCTTGAATATCGCAAAGGTTTCTTATTAACCCGTGCTGACCCTCATATATAACTGGAGAGTTGACAGATCAGACGAGTAAAGCAAATCCTGTGAATCTGATTGCACTCAAGCAGAGCACGTTTCAGATTTCACCTCTCTCCTGCTGTTAACCCTCCTGTCTCAATGCCTGGCTCTCAGCACTAGCAGTCAAGCACTTCAACTCCACATTTCACTAACCGGGAAAAGGTGGCTTTGGTTTCCAGACGCTGATCTGATGGCAGATCTGATCTGTGTTTGTTTAGTTCAGCGAACAAAGACTGTGTGTGCTCCATTCTGGCTCTCCACACCTGCAGCTTCTCTGCTGAGTCTGTTTCTGTCGGCTTTGGACACGCACTACTCAGATGCATCATGTGACTTCATCTGTGCCTGCTTTCTGATGACTTGCCTTTCATACTGAGTCGTTCAGGTTTTCTCAGGTTACTTTCATTATAGTGCACACGACTACCTAAAATTACACTGTTCAGAAAAGATTATTTGATCTACACTCAGAGAGGGTAAACATATCCATTTTTTTTTACTCAAGTAAAAGTGCAATTACTACAGTAGGTCAATCTAAATAAATATTTTAGTAAAATCTGCAAAACAACTTAATTTTTCACTGTATGAAAAATAGTTGAAAAATAGAAATTTATACATTTACATACATAAGTCTGAATGTAAGTGTACAAGAAAACATACTAAAGAAAGTGACATTTAACATAAACCATATGCTGATTTAAGTCAAAGAACCAAGGAATGTGGGAAAACATTTTTTCCCTTTCTTCTTAATCTATCAAATTTTAGCTAGCATGAAAATAGCTATTCCATGCAATCTCTTTCAAAATACCAGCTAGCTTTTACAATCCAAACAGCTTTAATATGCAAAGAATAAAATACTGTTTAGATGACAAGACATCCAGAGGCATCAATAAATAAGCAGAATAGTGCTTTTGATGCATGCTCACATCCATAACTTCTGTGTCCTTGCACCTTTCCAACAGCCCTGCTGCACTTTTATTCCACATTCCCTGCTTTCTCCCTTACTTGCTCTTATCCTTTTTTTTGACATTCTTACATGGTTTTGCGTGGTATCCAGGCTGGCGTGGCTGTCTGCACGCCTCAGCTGAGCTCAGGTGAAGAAGTTAGCGTTGGTGGTTGCTTTCTGAAATGGATGGACCCCCGAGGGCTGCTGGTTCAGGTTGAAGGACGGCAAATACTGCAGGAATACTGCTAGAGTCACCTGACAGCGAGTGCCAAAGCTGGGCTCATGTGGAGAACGATAACATGCTTCGCTCTAGTTCACCCCATGTCACCCTGAGGGCCTTCCCTGTTTACCTGTCACTAGAGATTTCATATGAGTCCTGAGCTTGGTTTCATATTCAATTATCGCTGGGCCTTGAGTAACATCACTGCCTGTTTAGGTTTTATAGAATGTTACATGCAAGATAGAAGTAGAGATGTATATGGCACAGGGTTCAAGTGGCTCAAGCTATACGTTAATTAGAAAGCTCGCTTTAGCGATGGAAGCCAAGACCTGCATTATACATGCAGTATATAAAGAAGGTTGTAGAATGCAAGAGGAGGAGAATTTCCTTGTGAAGCACAGACATGTGGGAATAGCTGACAGAGGGGATAAGCACAATGTAAATTCTAAGGGAAGAGATGCAACCTAATGTCAGTGTGAAATATGACATCAATTAACAGAGAGGAGAGCGTAATGGGACTGGAGAAAGCAAGCGTGGAAACAAGAGCTGGCCAGGAAAAGCCTGATTATTAACACCTTAGTGCTGAAACAGCTGAATGTGCAGAAAGACAGAAATTCAGCAACAGACAGCAGGAGGAGGACGGTTGTCGGTTAAACAAAGGGACAATAAAGATGTTTTGGCATGTCGCTCCTTTTCTGTGGGTGGTGTCATTTTTCATCTGCCTTTGTGAACATACTGAAAGCAGTTTCATATCACTCATCAGCGCGGAGACAGGAGCACGCTCACGTCTTCACAAAGGAGGCAGGTGACTCTGTCAACTCCTGCCACAGTCACGGAAATATACCACACTTTGACAAACGGGAGCTCATCCTATCCCTCCTTTTTCATTAGTCTCCATGTTTTGAGGCCAGTCAAGTGTAACACACGGCAAATAAAACACCAGCAGGAAGAAAAGCAGAGTGAGCAACCCGCGCATAATTTAATGAAGCAGAAAGAAAACGTTTTCTCCATTCAGCAGCAATGTTCTTTCATTGCACTTTATAATTAAAGATGAAATAAGCTGGCTCAAATAAGCAGCTTCTTTCACTTTAGGGTTATTTCGCTCTGCATTGAAAAAGGCTTCGCCCTCATTATTTTTCAACCTGGGGAACGGCAAGGCGCGGAGGAGAAAGGCGAGGGATGAGAAATAAAATGCAGATCACACTGTGAGGTAAAATGGTACCTGGGAGCAGAACGGAGAGGGAAGAAGAACAATGCACTCAATGTTGCTTTCTTATATTGACTCGCTGTGTGTTTCCACTTTGTTTCCTAACGTTCACATTTGTTGATGCGTGAACAAGTGTGTTCGGAATCTAAAAACTGAAGGATGGCAGCGTGAATGGCGAGGGGCTATCTGGATGGAAATGAAGGGAGTTGTTTCTCCAAATGAGGTCTCTCCTCTGGAGAATGACCATTTCCCTTCTTTCATGCATCCAGGGAGTAGGGCTAAAACCACCCTTCCTACACAAACACACACACACATTTTCCTCAGACACAGCTTAATCGACAGAAGTTCTGGATCAATTTTAAATCACTTGCTTTGAACAGTAAAATAAAAAGCATCACACATTTTCTCATAATGAGGCTAAAAGGTTCCTTAAGGGCTCGAAAAATTATCTGCAAGAATAAAAACAGATCGAACATCAAGAAAATGGCCCCAGAATTTGTTTAGAAGCATAAATAAATCAATGTTAAGTCAGAGTTTGGGTTAAGTGCTTTCCTTCTTTCTATCTTTTCTGTCTTCTGCCCACGGCTAGTAATTTCTACGCTAATGTTTAGCACTACGGAGACACAGGCGCTCCAGTTCATGTGGTATTTGTGAGTTTGGAAGCAGGTCGCCGCAGGGCTTGCACTTTCTCAGTCAATGTGGAAACTTTCAGCACGCTTTGTAGAAGTGTAGAGATCAGGGTTTGATCTGGTAGCTCTCTGGACACTAGACAAGCTCAGGCTGGCATGCTGTCCTGTGATATGGAGATGCGTAAACCAATGCCATGTTCTGTGTTATTGCTCAGGCACGAAGGATCATACTGCCAGAACAAAGCGTTTGTACTTTGGTTTGCAAGCAATCTTTGTACGCACACATTCTAGGCTGTGTATGCTAGACTATGCACTGCGCTGCCTGTGAAACGCACACACAAAAATGCTGCTCTAAGCAATTAACTCACACTATGTCCTGTTAATTCAGTAGACTAGAGACTGAGCTGAACAAATAACGTTTCAAAATGTATTTAAAATGGATTCATTTGTATATTTCTGGACCGTTGGAGAGTCTGTTCTTACCTGCTTTTACTGAATCAAAGTGAAATTGATGAATGCGATGTGTTTCGGTCTGACCACAACACCTAAAACATTTTCTAAGAGGTTTTTTGGGAAGAGGTAGGGCAGGCTTTAAAAAAAAAAAAAAAAAAAAAAAAGGGTTAGAAAAAAAATCACCTCTTTTCAAGCATGCATATAAAACGCAGAAATTACCAGAGTATCATATGGAGCCAGCGCTGAATTATAACTGGATAATTCAATAATAATGCAAATGAGTTCTCATATGAATCTACTCATATAATTTTTCTATTGAGACAAATCGTGGACGTACTGAGCAAGTTCTGTATGTAAAACTTTTTGCAATCCCTTCTACTATGATGCTGGACAGCCTGGATATTGTATTTCAGCAGTCCAGGTCTGTAATGGCACTTACATTGTCAAAATAAATAAATAAATCTTCGAGCAGCCCATAGCCTTTTGGGTTTACTTGCTGTGGTTGGGTTGAATCTGCAGTCTATCCTCACCACTCTCTTTCTCTCTCTCTCTCTCTCTCTTTAACATTCCTCAAGGGTACAAGTTCAGTTTCTGTAGGGATTCAACTTGGAATCTTTTCTGAAAGAGAAACTGAAGCTTTGAGGTTTTCTTCCAGACTGATTCTTTTAGGGTGTTAGCAAAAATTTTAGGGGGTTTATTATTTTTATTATTTTATTAAGAGTATAAGGTTTGACTGAGACTGGACTGAGGCTACTTCTAGCAAATGCTTTGTATCAGTTGCTTTGGTCTATACTGTAGATGAGGACAACTCTCTAATGCCCTTAAGTTCAATCTGTGATATCTGTGGGCATACAGTACATTCCTACACTGGCTTTCTTTAAATCAGACTGGACCTGGATCAACAGAGAGGAAGTGTGCCATGGCCAGGTCACTTTTGTGTATTTTTGACAGAATTTGGCAGAAGACATGTCCTGGTCAGTAAAGGCCCAGACCCAGATCCAGAAGTCTGCTGGAAGCCCAGGCTGGATGGAGAAGCTCTGAATCCCAGAGCATACCTTCCCCTCTGAAGCAGAGTCAGAGAGAGACAGAGAGAGAGAGAGAGAGAGAGAGAACACATGGCGTCCAGATAGGGAAATCAGTTCTTCATCTGCCTTTGACACAAATGGAAAAATATCTGTCATAAAACGGCTCCCGTGAGACAACCCACCACTGCAAAACCCACAGACGTTTTGAATTTCATGAGGCTACTGAGGGACACATGCTGCTTGAAGACTGATATAAAAATCAACCCAGCGTCTGAAATGAGACAAGCATATCTTTTCCACTCGTTTCTTCTAAAAATTAACATAATTTGCATTCTTATGAAGATGAGATTTCATATGAGGAGCTTGGGCTAGTTTTTCATGTGGCTCATACGTCAAAAACCAACAGACCGCGGAAGGAAAAGTCAGGGCATCACTAGAGTCTTACTTCATTCAACTCCTGAAGGATAAGATTCCTAAAGTGACATTCATTCAAAAAGTATATTTATTTATCGCTATTTGAAACATACACATATGTTTACACAATCTGAATGCACAGATGGAGCTGTAGAAACAGACAGGAGCAGACTGCAGTCAGTGCAGCGGGGCTGACTGTGTGAGTAGGCGTAAACAAATAACCAAATAAGCAAATATTTGTGTCTATTAAAATATTACAGAAATCATGCACCCTAGAAAAATCAGACTATTAAATGCTGTGAGCCTCAACAGAAGTCATACAGTCCACACTGTGTCCTCCTCACACACTCTCTGAAAAAATATTTTATATATTTAATTCAGTATTTAATTTCTGATATCCATACTTGTCCAAAGGTATCCTACAAATAAAGCTATCAGACTGTAATATTCCTAGTAAGTGGGGACCCATTAGGGGGACATGTCTTATCTTCATTTTGCATCCTTTACCTTTAAAAATAATTTACCTATGTGAATGAGTGACTGCTGAGTCACACCCAGCCACAGAGCAGTAACAAGCCATGGAAGAATACTGTCTAATAAAAAATTGAAACCAGGTGAAAATCTAATTGGCTTGTTTAAACCTTGGCCAATGCAAAAATGTGATTTTTTTCTACCCTCATGTTTTTGTTTGCACACACTGGAGACCCATCTGAATGTTGAAAAAATGACTGGAAAGTGAATTTTGCATAACAGATCCCCTTTAAGGTCTCCTGATGGACCTTTAAACCTCTAAAAGCTAATTAAATGTTCACAACATGCATTTTCCCTAGGTAAAAGATACACACTAATGTACAAAAGATAACAATAGAAAGTATGGTTTGGTTCTTTTAATTTTGGGAATTGGCTTCTGAAGCAGGGGCATGGACTCATGGGTAGCACAAGCTAGAAACATGCCATGGGCTTCAATTATCATGCCAATTGAGACCAAAGACTGTTCCCTAAGGTTCTGATTAATATAGGTATTTAGGTAGACAGACAGACTTTATTATAAAAATACCTTAAAAAAGACAACAATATAGATAAAAATATTCCAAAGGCTACAACAATAGTTTGTAATATACAGCATTTATATATACACTATATTGCCAAAAGTATTCGCTCGCCAGCCTTCACATGCATATGAACTTGAGTAACATCCAATTCTTAATCCATAGGGTTTAATATGATGTTGGTCCACCCTTTACAGCTATGACAGACTCAACTCTTCTGGGAAGGCTTTCCACAAGTTTTAGAAGTGTGTTTATGGGAATTTTTGACCATTCTTCCAGAAGCTCATTTGTGAGGTCAGACACTGATATTGGACGAGAAGGCCTGGCTCTCATCTCTAATCCACCCCAAAGGTGTTTTATCGGGTCAGGACTCTGTTCAGGCCAGTCAAATTCTTTCACACCAAACTCACTCAACCATGTCTTTATGGACCTTGCTTTATGCACTGGTGCGCAGTCATGTTGGAACTGGTGGGGGTTTTGTTTTTCAGGAGTTACTTTCAATGAAAGGAACTCCTTAATGCTTCAGCGTACCAAGACATTTTGGACAAATTCATGCTCCCAACTTCGTGGGAACAGTTTCGGGATGGCCCTTTCCTGTTCCAACATGCACAAAGCAAGGTCCATAAACTTGTTACTCAAGTTCATATGCATATGAAGGCAGTCGAGCAAATATGTTCGGCATGTGTACAGTGGAACCTTATTGCGAGTAACCCCGTTTGCAAGCAATATCCAACCAATATCTTCATAGCTGAGACAGAGATTACAAGATTACAAACAGTACTGCAACTAATATTGGACAGGACTAAAAGTATCTTATTTTCAGATGCATCCATTTGTTTCATCCATAAATTTATATATGAGATTTCTGAATACGACTTGACACAAACAATTCACTAGCACTATACCCCCTAGGCCTCTTGAGTAATATTCTCAAAGCATCATTGTACACTACCTGCAGGCTCTGCATGCTATCTTTCTTAAAGTTTGTCCACAAGTGTGTAATATATAAAGATGTACAGCATGCTTTAAACAAATACATCTTTACAGGATAAGAACACATACTAAATGTCATGTCCTCATATTAATTATGTGAGTGATTAAATCAGCACTGTAGCATTGTATGTACTGTAACAAATCCTAGCTAGAAAGCAAGGCAACTATGAAAAATTACAGCAATGCCATTCATTTTTTACTTTGCCACACCATGCTTGTTTGGTTGTCCGACCCATTTTAATAATCTAACACATTAAAAACTGCTCTAATATCCTCATTGCCTTTAAAAACCATTGCAGAAGTTCAGATGGACTGAAATTAATCTCTTTTCTCATTAATCCATCCCTACATATAAGGGAGCACGCTTCTGTAGCAGCACCAGCCCTGCTAACTTGGGCCTGTCACTAAGGCCCAGGAGACCCAGGAACTCCAACCCCAGGTTCTTGAGTTAGGAGGAGTATGTGAGTGTGTGTATCTGATCAGTTGCCTTGCACCTCCTTCAACCCAAAAGGAATGAATGGGTTAAATATAGAATACTGAAGATGGAGGGACACCTCTGAGGAACAACATCATTTTCACCAGAGAAAACATGTCTTTTCTTTTCTCCCTGCCTGAACATGGACTCTTGCTTTATCCCTATGTGACTCTTGTTCAGGCCATGTCACTCATTCTCACAGCACACTAACAGTTTCCCTGAAGTGAATATGGCATAAGATGACTGAGTAGGCACACTTTCTTTTATCTGTGCGCTTTCAGACCTGGGGGTAAGTCTCTCTCTCTCTCTCTCTCTCTCTCTCTCTCTCTCTATGTCAGGTCTCTCCCAGTAGAAACACACCAGGCACAGAACATCAAAGCAGTCCCTTGTGCTACGAGCGAAACTTCAAAGGTTGGACGTGTTACTCCCTGTGAATATGTGTGTTCAGCTAAACCTCACCGTAGATAACAGCTCCAAATACACTGCTGTAATTTCATGCTCCATTCAGATGCCATTTCAACCTGAGAATTGACTTCTTGGCATAATTAAAAGTGAGAGCTCAGTAAGTGCAGAGAAATGGTTTAACACACATAGTTTCCTTCAGGTTTTTTTTTTAAAGGTTTATAAAACATTTAAACAAACAATGAGAAACAGTTATTTCTTGAGACACCTCTCTGACTCCCTTGGGGTCTTTAACGTTTATCATACTCAACATAAACAGATAAGTTAATTTGTAATATGTCAGGTGTGGGTTTAGAAAAATTACAAATATGCCAACTCTGTGATTTTTGGTTACTTGCATTTGGTACAAGGGTGTACCCTTACCATGACCCTAGACAGGATAAGCAGTATGGAAAATGGATGGATGCATGGTTGGTTGACTGGGTGTATGTTTGAACTTAATTGATGACAAATTATATAATTAATAAACTGTTGCTTATTATTAATTGTTTGCGCAGTAATTATGTTGTACCTAATATAATTTTAATATAATCCTATTCGCAATATAGGAATGTCCAATAATAGAAATGTTCAACATAGGAAAAGGACATTTCATCAACTTCTCAAGTTGGTGAGAGTAGTGTCCTAAGTTCTGTTGGCTGATATTTGAATATGCAACAGAACAAACAAACAAACAAACAAACAAACAAACAAACAAACAAAATGTATACACATTTAGCATTTTTTATTGCATTAACAAGCTCATAATGAGAGAAAATGAAATAGTGAAATAGATTTAAGCTGTGTCTTTTATGTTAAATTTATAACAAACATATAGGAAATAAGCATTTTCTCCAGGTGAATCAAGAAAAAAAAAACCTAAAAGGTGCAAACCACAACACAATTTGCACATCCCCATCAGCACACAGCAGACACCTTCCTCAAACACAGCAGGGATCCTGAACTCCTCAGGGTCTCTACAGATACTCAGCACACAAAGCTACACAGATGTGCACCATGTCACACACAAGTGGCACATTTCACTCCAGCATGAGGTGTGCTGTGTGTGATGGGATGTGTGCTATCTAAATAGTGTGGTGTTGCAACTTGGTATACTGTGTGCACTCAGGCCTCACTATTAAAACACACAGCTTAAATTTTACCATGTACACACAGCCCGCTCAACTCAGCACAACAGCATGGGCTTTTTTAGCAGCAAACTTACACTTACATTGCAAGCTCTGTACTCCCCTCGAAACTGTCCACTGACTGAAAAGCCAAAACCCCTAAATGAGTGAAAAGTGAGGAAAAAAAATCTGATGTCTGCTTTTCACGGGTTTATCCGCATTCACTCTTATTCTCCTTATGCTCCTCTTCATCACGATCCCTCATTCAGAAATCCACATGGAGTGAAAGGCACTGGTAGGAAAAAAAAAACTCATGCAAATGAAAAGCTGGTTCCTTTGTTTCTGGAAAAAATTAAAAAATCTTTCTCCACATGACACTGATCCAAACAATGTAAAAAATATGCAAACAAATTCGCACACATAACCATATTGATGCATAACAATCAAATAAATTAGAGAAGAAATTCTTATATCCAGCAGAACACAGCTAGGAAAATTATTCTCCATGGAGAGTCAGACAGTTGGACCTTCATTAAAGCAAAATGAAAAGAACAAAGTCCTTATTGAACTTGTGTTAATACTCTTACATGCTGCTGGATGCAGCTGGAAAAGTGATTGGTTATGCTTTTCACACATTGGTTACACCCACTTAAATATTAAGGAGTATTCCAAGGGGACAGCTGCATACATGCTGGAGCTACATTACAATAAATAACATAATGTATGTATATATAGACATAACATCTAAATCAAATATAATGCTTAAAGTAAGAAATTGTGCTAGCACTCCTCATACTGGCATATTTGTACAGTATATACAATGCCCTCCCACGATTATTGGCAACCTTTGTAAAATTTAGTAGAAAAAATAAGTTAGGAGCTTCTTCAAGAACAGGGTCAAAAAAAGGGTCAAGCAGCTTTATCGCAAGCTGAAAACTCTGAAAACTGAACCCTGGAGCCTATTACAGGGGACTCAGGGCACTAGATAGGGTACCAGTCCAACACAAGGCACACAGGCAAACACACTCACAATGACCAATTTAGAAGCACCAATTAGCAATATCTGCATGCAGGAGGAAACCGGATTACCCTGAAAAAACTCAACAAGTAAACGGAGAACATTCCACACACACAGACCTGAGGCAAGAATCAAACCTGCATGGACAACAGTGCTAACCACTACATCAACATGCCACAGATTGAAAAATTGCAAGAAAAAAATTAGAAAAATCCAACCTTTAATTAAAATAAATATTTAAAAAAATCCTTGAATAAACTGTTTAAACTGTTTAAAAAATATTTTAAACAAACACAAATGCACTACAATTATTGACATCCATGAAAAATTTCGTGAACGCAATGAAGTATTTCCCATTTAAAATATACATTGCTGGAGTGTAGAGGAACCTTCAAGCTGTTTTTCATGACTTTCTGTTTAACTGAGGTACAAATACGAGGTGACACAGAGGCCAAATTACCTTAGTCATCCAACAACATGGGAAAGACAAGAGAAGGCAATAAACAAATAAGGAAGAAGTGTTTTGTATGTCAGGGAATGGTTAGAAAAAATGTAGCTACTTGCCTGAATGCCCATTTCTACTGTATTACAATGTTAATAAAAAAGTGAAACTGCTACAAACTAGAGAACCAAAGTTTATAATGCCCCCACATACACAATAAGACTGGCAAATAAATCCTAAAAACCACTGTTGGTCAATTACAAAAGCAGCAAAATCTTGGGGTTACCAACTCTCCAAAACCACCATCATGCCAAACGATTATATCAAAGGTATGCCAGAGAAAATGGCTTTTATCTTAGTTAAACACAAACATAACTGCCTTGGGTGTTTGAGAAACACTTCTACAACTTTGACTCGAACAGTCGGTTGAAATAAAAAACACTCAAGGTTGATTTTGGTATAGAAGGGACAATGGCTAAAATGGAAAGAAACTTGTCCCAACTATAAGATAAAGTGGAGGATCTGTGATGTTGTCGGGCAGTTTTCCCCTCAAAGGCCCTGGAAATGGCATCAAGGATTCCATGAAATACCAGGACATTTTAAATGAAAAACTTGTTGCCTCTGTCAGGAAACTTAAACTGTTACTGGATCCTCCAGCAGGACAATAATCCGAAGCAAATGTCCAAATCAACACAAAAAAATACCTGACCACAGAAACAAGCTTCTACCACGGCCATCAGTCCCCTCAGTCCCCTGACCTGAGCCCCTTTAAAAAGCTGTGTTATGAGCTGAAGTGAAGAGTGCACAAGAGAGGTCCTAGCACCATGGATGACCTAGAGAGAGTCTGTTAAGAGGAATGGTCTCAGATACCCTGTTCTGTATTTTACAACTTGTTATAAGAAAGAACTCAATGCTGCTTTATTGGCAAAGGAATGCCAGTGTGTCAATAATTGTAGCACATCTATTTTATGAGTTATATGTCAGGATTAATGATTTGCTTGTCTCTGAATAAATTGGAGTTGGATTTTTCTAATTTTTTCAGGATGAGATAAAGCAACTTCACTAAGGTATAAAGATGTAACACAACGCCACAACATGTACCCGTATCTTTTACTTTGGTGCATGACCTAAACCAGAAGATTTTTTTTGGAGAGAGGATGCACCCACCAACCCATCACATGACCTCCAGGAAAGCACCCATCCCTGCTCAAAATCACCTGATTACTAATGACACTCATCTGTTTACAATCACACTACTCCGTTTAAATAGCCCAGGCTCTCCAGATTTCTTTGTGAAGTCTTG
This sequence comes from Leiocassis micropogon, assembly GCA_028565275.1. Lineage (NCBI taxonomy): Eukaryota > Metazoa > Chordata > Actinopteri > Siluriformes > Bagridae > Leiocassis > Leiocassis micropogon. Next base: position 15,095,785 of record JAOVVA010000048.1, read on the forward strand.
CATCACTATTGCATCTGTGATTATTCCAAGCCTTAGATTTCTGTCTGTTTTGAACATAACCTGCTTTACATTTACTGATTTAGTCTTGTCCAGTTTATGACTAGTTTATGATCACCTCACCTGTCTAATTTTTCTATAAATTGCATACCCTTTCGACATTAGGTTGAATAAGACAAAAAGACACAAGCTTTCCTGTGATAGGTCCTTTCTAGCTCCATTCAGGCCAATTTAAACGTGACACATTTCTAAACAAATACACAACAGTAAGACTTCCATTTTAACAAATTTTAACTAATGTTTACATCGGCATTTGATGTGAAAAATGCAAGCCCTTGCAGGATTGTTTACTTGAAATGAACCAAAATGTCCTCCACTTAGTTTGAGTATGTACCATAGAAATGTTGTAATTATTAGTTTTTAAAAAAATAAAGTGGAATACTATAAACCTACAAGAGGTGACTGTTAAAAAAATCAAATATTTTTTAACACAAAAAATATAAATATAACAAATATAAAAGTGTTAATAAGTAATGATCACTTCAAATGTCAAGTGACAATTGACATCAAATGGAAAAACCCAATGTAGTTTTTGTTCAGTAGTCATGCAGCGCTTATGTAGTCACTTAAAATATAAAAAAAAAAAATTAAAACATAACTGAACTCTATCAAACTTTGTAACATACTGAAAGTCCCCTTTATAGCTGTCTGAGGAGAAGACATCAGTTAATGAATATAAGAGAAAGAGAGAGAAAAAAAGAGTGATAAAGGCAGAGACACATGGCTGATGTCCAGGCTTCCAGGTTCCTCTGCAAAATCGAGAGGAAGTTGGTGGGGGAGGAGTTGAGGAGGGTCTGGAGAGCAATTCCTCCATGTGTTTCTGGTTTGGAGCAAGAGCTCAGGGGTGGGCCACTCAACCTCTGACCCCCTGAAGTCACAGGTTAGCTGCAGGCAGCGCAATAGCAGCAGGCATCCGGACAGCATCCGGCTAAGCTCAACTCACCCCTCTTACACACATAGATTATGACATCCACCAGCCAGGGAGTATTACTAACACTGTCCTCTGTGCAATACGCTATCAAAAAGCTTGCAATCAACCCATATAAAAATTAACCCCTAAAAACCTTTTTCATATACTATCCTATCTAAAAAATATAATAACAGCGGGGGGAAAAACTGTGTTAGAAGAAAAAACAATGATGGACAACTTAGCAAACGAACCCCTGATCCCTGCGATGAAAGCTGTATTAGCTGAGCGATGCATTATTGATGCCTGTACGAGTCTACTGCAAAAGTACTATCAAATAGTGACAACTGCGCTGTTTAATTATTACTGTGCGTAGTGGAATATGAAAGATCTTGATAAGAGACATAAATTCCCAAGTCTCCCCCTCAGCCGAAGAGTTAAGCAGCAACAGCCGCCTCTGTCGCGCCTCTGCCTGGACTAGGAAGTGCAATCAGTGTGTACGAGGCATCGAGAGCTCGCAGCACTCAGCCAGCACACTCCTGCTAACAAGTGCCAGTGCTTAAGCCCAAGCATCTCTCTGATATCATTTGAAAGCTGTTTTCATACACAAACATTGCTACTACAATCCCTTATGAAAACACAAGTGTTTAGGAAGTCCATTTGGAAAGTGTGGTATGTCTATCAAGCGTATCACTGTACTGTATAACAAAAGTTTTATGCTTTGTTACTAGAACATCTAAATTAAAATCTTTTTGGCATCTCAAATATAATAAATGTATCATAAAAATACTCTAGCCAAACTATACTAGTCATCAAACCATGGTAGACTTTTGGAACATGGAAAATACTTTTGGAATACTAGAAAAGTATAAATTTGGATAAACTTGTAATATACTTAAATAGAGATATTAGACTATATAAGTATAAAAACAAAAAAAACCCCACAAAATTAATTAATTAATTATTTAAAAAATTTCATTGTAAAAGTCATATTAATAGGATCGGTCTTTATCTCCCCTCTAATAATTTACAGGCTTGCTTACTTAATCTTTCTCTCTTACACACTCACCACAAAGCATGGGCTCACTAGGGCCTCTTTGATGTTTAACTTAATATACCCTGTATTCATAAATCAAGCAAAAAGCTAAAGTGACCTTTATAAACCTTGTGGTAAACTCACTCAATGAGAGCCCATAAACACATCTGATAATTTACAGTCACTAGCTTTAACGTTTGCGAATGAAAAGGTTTCATTGTGTGTCCTGAAATTAATTTCATCCAAGAATGTTATTCATGTGAAAAGTCTACATAATAAAATGTTCGTAGAAAAGGAAAAATCAGTAAAGAGGTCGCACTAAAAACTTAGTTTCTCAAGGACAGCGCTGAGATTAGATAGAAACATAAAAGAGTCTTTAGCTTTAGTCTCCTGTCTCTATGATCTTCCTTTAAGAACCAAAGTTCTTAATAATTTCTTATTTCTCCTCTCTAGTTTCAGCACAAATATCACCTCATACACCGTACACAGATCTACTGACAATAATTCTCCTGTTCATTAAAAGCCTGTGCTTATACCAAAAGATCATGCGAGAAATTCAAGGACTGGTGAAGGTTAATAGATGTGAGCTAAAACACTGCAGATTAAATTTGCAATCCTGAGGTGTCATGGTATTCCTCTGTGGAAACACGGAAAAGGCTATAAGAAGAGCCTATGATTAAGGGTTCCGATGAGATCCCGTTTAGGAAGCTTAGAAACATTAACAGCCTATGGAAAAATTGAAGAAACCTTTTTTTCTAAACATGGGGAAAAAGTGCAACTAGCCAGTCACCATTTCTGGCCCAGAGCCTCTTTATCCATCTTTATAAAAAAAAAAAAAAAGTAAAATAATAATAATAATAATAATAATAATATTGATTATTATTATTATTATTATTATTATTATCGGATAAAATTTCTCCTGAGTTTTCGGACAAAAATAAAAAATCACAGAATTATTAAAGTCTCACATCTGATTGGTCAGAAAGTGTTCATCACATTTTCAAATTATTCATCCTGATTTGTTAATATGTTTATACAACTCATTCATATAGACTAATAATGAATGGATCAGAAATTTTTATGTTTTATTTTTAAAAAAATCAGAAATCACTGGAATATCGAGTGTCAGAAATGTATAACTCCTAGTAGTTTTTCTGTCATGGGCGAGTCTTCAGGACAGAGGACTTTGAGCTTTCTGGTTTTACAGTAATGTGACAAGCTGCCTTGTTGTGCTTTATTCCTAACATAAAAAATATGAATCACAATAAAATCTATTGAGTGATCAAAGAACTTTTCCTCACAGAATAAATCATGGTAATGATGTATCACTAGCTCTGCCAAGAGCTAAAATGCCAAAAAAGTAATAACTGTGCAAAAGGCATTTAGATATGAAGTATAGTTTAGAAAAGAAGCTCTTTATTACAAGATCTTTGCCTGTGGATGTACAAATGCCCTATTGAATAGCAACCACAGTTTCAAGAAGTGCATTTGTTTTATTGCTTTTTGAGAAGTATGTTAACTGACCTAAGCAATGTGGTATCACAACTTCAGGGTCGTGAATTCAAGTCCCGCTTTTATGTCTGTGTGTATAGAGTTTGTGTATACAGTTCTCCTGGGTTTCCTCAATGTGCTCTGGTTTCCTCCCACAGTCCAAAGACAAGCAGAGTAGATTGGCATTTCCAAATTGCCTGTAGTATGTGTGTGTGTGTTTGTGTGTGTGTGTGTGTGTGTGTGTGTGTGTGTGCATGTGTGTGTGTGTGTGTGTGTTGATGCTTGTGCCCCGCAATGGACACCCAGTCCAGTTCCCTGAGTCCCCAGGGATAGGCAGCAGGCCCCCTGTGTCCCCGTACAGGATAATCGGTATAAAGAATGAGTGTGAGAGTGAGTTATCTGACCTTTACTTGTGTCTTGTACTCTTTTGGCCCTGTCTCTATATGCCCAATCCCATAAATATAAAAATATTTACCACAAAAAGGGAAAATACAGAATATGGACTTACATGCTGTATTATTTTATACCAGGGTCACCCAGTTAATAATTGCCAACATGTCCTTCATTTCACAGTGTACAACATCTGAAAACAAAATGATAATTAAGTGACAAAAAGTGTCCTGTCTGTTTACGAAGACCAAATTACAAGGTACATTCATCTAGTCAACAATCAAGTGTCCAGATTTCCATAGACTAAGTCCTGTCTCCAAGTCTTGTTAAAGCTGCATTATATACAAGCTCACATAAAGCTTTCACTTCGCAGTCGCAGCATCAAGGAGAACACATCTTTTTTCCTATTCTTTTGAACACGGGCTGCCTGTGGGTTAACTGCCCTCTATTACACTGTCATCTGGCAGAAATGTGAAGTAAATTACTCTGACCTGTCTCATCCATGCTGAGAAGCTTAAAGCCAGCATCAGGTTCTCATATAGCAGGAAGCCTGAGAAAGAGAAGTGCATCCAATCGGTGCTAGTGTGTCAACCAAAGCTTGACTTAACACTACAGTATATACAGTGCCTAAAAAACCTCTAACATTTCATTGGACTGCCTTTAGCTTTGATTGAGGGACCTACCTGCTGTGGAATGGTTTCGCTAACCTTATGCAACATCACAACATTTACTTCCATCCAGCTGCATCCATTTCGGCCTGAGATCTTATATTAATGATGGGAGATCATTCAGTCTTCTCCAGCACATCCCAAAAAATTGTGAGGTCAGGTGTTAAAGGTCATGTGTGAAAATTATTCCTCATGCTTCCAGAACGACTCCTTCATGATATGAGGCTGATTAATTTTGCCATCGTTGTCCTGTAATATGCCAGTGCCATCAGAAAAAGCAAAACTCCAATGATGTGATGCATTGATCATTCTCCGGGAATCATTCAGTACATTCAGGTCATCAGCTGACTTCATTTTATTTGCCATATAACATTGCTGAGCCTAGACCTGACCAACTGAAGCAACCCTGGGTTATAACACTGTATGCAGAGGCTTGTACTGTGGGCAGTATGCATGATGCATTATTATGCAGTATGCATTGCTTCATTAGCTTCCCTTCTTACCCTGACGCACCCATCGCTCTATAATAGGGTCAATCTGGACTCATCAGACCACATGACCTTTATCCATTGCTTTAAAGTTCACCCTTTACACTCTCTAGCAAACTGAAGGCTTTTTTTCTGAATACCTTCACTGACAAGTGGTTTTCTTATGGCTACACAGTTTTTTTCCCCCTTTTTGTGTTTGCTTAGGGTTGTTAGTCATGGTGATTGTGAATCCAGAGCTTATGCTGGGAATACCGGGAATGAGGTTGGAATACAGAACGACTCCTTCTGGATGGTGTACACTGTCACACACTCTTATTTACACCTTTACACACATTTACTTATTAGGTTAGAACCTAATCAAAAATGCTGCACTGGCCAAACTGCAGCTATGGTTTTCAGATGCAGAATCCAGCAAACTAAACAATATCACAACTATTGACAATTTCGAATAACCTGCACTTTTTGTTAGGTAAGAAGAGGAAATACACACACACACACACACACACACACACACACACACACACACACACACACACACACACACACACACACACAAAAAAA
>JAOVVA010000048.1:15101482-15121752 GCA_028565275.1 Leiocassis micropogon
ACACACACACACACACACACACACACACACACACACACACACACACACACACACACACACACACACACAAATAAAAACAAAACAAAACATAACCATCACCAAAGGTCAGTTAAAATATTACTTTAAAAAAGTGAACTGTTAGTTTAACATATTATTGCAGGGTTAGTTTTGTTAAATTAATTAAAGAAGCAATGTGATCTTACTGTACATTATGAGCTTAACAATAGTATCTGTCAATGTGATTGGGCACCTATATGATCATACTGTTTTAAGACGGCACAATTCTTCATTTAGTTAAGCAAAAGTTGTATAAAGCATCCAGATTTGGGAAAACATTTAAAAAAACAAAACAAAACAAAACTTCAACTGTAATCACTATGAACTCAGATGATTATTATTTGATATTTATAATTCATGTAAATAATATTTTCAAAGTGGACTTCACAAATTCGAGTCAAATTTAATAAACTTCACTGTGTCCAAAACCAAGTATACTGTATGAATGAACCCATTGCTTATATCTCCATGGATGAATACCATGTAATGGTATGAATTACAGTAATAAACATTTCTTTATTATTCCTTTATACAGTTCTAGTGGATAGCAGCAATCCTTCAGGAACCTAATCAAAAATGCTGCATTGGCCAAACTGCAGCTGTGGTTTTCAGATGCAGAATCCAGCAAACTAAACAATATCACAACCATTGACTTCTTTTTAGGTAATGCCAGCTTTTTTTTAGAAAAAAGATAATGTCCAGGTTAGCTCACGATATAGCTACATATGCTGTATGTATGCCAGATATACTGTAGCTGTAATTGGCTTGTATATTGATAGGTTTAAATACGGCATTATTATAAATCTTTGCATTGTTTAGAAGCACAACGGAGATTTTATTTTCACATGGAAATCACACTGTTTATATAGTTTTGGTTAATCATTTCCACAACACTAAACGCCTGACAAAATGTCAATGTACAGTAGGTGGACAGGCAGTATGTGACTTTTACCGTCGCGGCGCACGGCAACAGCATTTGGGTTTGTGCGTTTGTTGGCTTTTACCGCTGAGTGGCGCTATATAACTACAGACTGACGCCTCAGGCCTTAGTTCGTTCTCTCCAGGATTAATGAGTCGCAGCTCGGCTAGAGTCGCATGTAGTTGCAGATAAAATCAAAGTTCTATCCAGTGTACCACAATGCTACCTATTAATAAGAATACTTTTAATATTAGCTTCATCTTTATGAGAGTAGCTGTCTTTCCTTCACATCCTTATCGTATTTATCGCTGCTGATTTTCCGATGTGTATAAACCAAAGAGCTGTTTGCATATTTACTTAATTGATTTTTACAGCCTTTAAATCTTTAAAAAGCATGCTTTTGGCAGTTTGTTTTCTGGCTTTGAAGTGTGCATCTTGGAGGGGAGTGCTGCAAAATAGTATGCAAATCATCATTCAGGACTTTAATGCACTCCTTTACGAAATCAGTAATATCACACGAGGGATTCTCACTGACAGATGTACATGATATTGATTTTGTGTCTTAATCTTGTGCCAAGGTCCCCCATAGGTTGACAGTGTTCACTCCATATCTTAACTCACACTTCCAGAATGCCAATGTACTCCCACATCCACTCATGCCAGCACTAGTCGTTTATACTGTATACACAGTAACCAGTAAGCCAGGTGGTGTTTCACTTTCGATGAAGGCAATTAATATGTGTAATATATATGTAATCATGTATGTGTCAGTTTAATGCAGATACACACTATAATGCAGGTGTATCCCTAGTCGTGTACTTGGGCTTGGAAACAGGTGTTCTTTTACAGGAAGCTGTATGTGGGTCATGGCATCAAACAAAATGGAGTGAACACAGGATGCTCATTTGTTCCCCCATCACCAGGACATTGATGGAAATGGGAGAAAAAGGAACAGAGAAGCAAAAAGCATTCAAAAAGGCCTCTAGCCCAAACACACACCAAGCCCGGCCTGAAAATATCTAATGATCTAATTAATTCTTAAAAATGTATGTGCTGGGTTCCTATTCCTAAGGCTCCTAAAGTGGCTGCACTAAAATCAGACACTTGCACAACATTCAGTAGATAGAATAGAGAGAGAAAGAGAGAGAGAGAGAGAGAAAGATGAGAGAAACACCACAGATGTGAGTCGTAAACAGAGCTTGCCTAATTACTGAGAGTCAGTGCTTTTGCTTGCTCGTTTTGCAGCCACAAAGGAAAGAGAAAACATGCTGATCACAAAAACCATAGCACAACAGTAGGTGCACAAATCAGCCAACCTATAAAAATTTCATGTTAATAGACCAGACTGTCCATGAGAAACATTTACAATCCAGCCCTAAGAATAAGAGATACACAGATTACTCATATTAGTCTGTCCTGTTCATATCGAATCAAAGTAAAGATAGCAAAGCAACCTGAATGCAACATTTAAAAGGTCCCACTGCGACTATGGAAAAAAGCAAGACTAACATCACACTGTTTCCTAGCTGTTGATCCCCAATAACAAGAGCCACACTTCACAACTTCAGACAATCATTTCCTAGTGGCTACAGTTTCCATATCAGAAAAAAAAAAACATTCACCTCATATTGATCTCCTTATAAAAGTAGGTTGGAAGAGAAATCCAAAGCACTATTGTTTATTCCATTATTTTTAATCTCATTCATATAAGTCTAACCCACACCAGCTGCCAACCCAGACAAATGGTGTTCCTGTTGAAATCCCAGATTAGCGCATTAAAACTGAGAGCACAATTTTCTTCAGCAAGAAAGTAAGTGACTTCCAAAAGACATGATAAAAGAGGCAAAGTGACATTGCTCTCTCTTCAGGAATCAAAATAAATCTGAGCCAGCGTGACCAATTTAACAATTTAGATAAAAAAAACACTGGTGGCCCCATGTGCCGTGGGCTCAGTGCAGTTTAACCCAAACTAAGAGAAGCACTGATGACCTTGTCCTAGTTCATCATTAAAACTGCTCTGGGCCACTCTGTGTATCCTGTCGATAACCTATTATAACATGATGGAGGAGTTGGCTGCTGCACTGCCATGAAGTTCAATTAATAGAAAGCAGGGAATGTGGACAGCGAGATCCCAAAATGACTGTGACTGAGCAGGCAAGTAAAGATGACCAAAGGAAAGTAGAGGAAGTGAAAGAGAGAAAAGGAGGGAAAGAAGGAAAGGAAGGAAGGAAGGAAAAAAAAGGACTTTAGGAGGGGCACTCATTGTTAACCAACAAAGTATGGACTTGATACAAAATTATCATTTCTAAAAATAAATACTGGCTAAAGATGCAAACTATTCTTTTTTTTCTTAAGTAAGATGTATATAAAATTTGATGTTGGTATTAACAAAAAGATGAGAAAAGTTCAATAGAACCCAGCACTAAGACCTAAATGGATAAGAATAAGGTTTCAGTGGCCTAAAAAAAAAAAGCAATCATGACGTATATACGATTGGATGAAAGTGCTATTCGGTGATGAATTAAAAAATCTGCATTGTCAAGGAGATGATGCTATAATGTTTGTCTGGTGTTGTTCTAATAAAGATGACAGTCTGAAAAAAAAAATCTAAGTATCCCACTGATTTATTATACAATGTTGCATGTCAAATAAAGGACCAGAGCAGGCGGCACTCATTACAATGAAAATTTGTACATTTTCTCATTTCAGCAATAGAAAATAGGTTTGGTGATAAAATAATTTTTCAGGATAATAATAATAATGTATCTTGCCACAAAGCAAAGAGTGATAAAGCTTCAGGAAAGGCAGATCAAATCTATGACATGGCCATTAAAATATTTGGTTAGAATTTTAAAAATTGGTCCAAGGCAAGGCAATGCTGATCGTAGATTTACTCAAGAAAGTTGAAACAAGCTTGATGAAGCTTGATTATTGTTTTTTAATTAGTGAAGTCGATGCCTCAAAGAATTCAGCCCATCATAAAAGCCAGATTATTTATTTAGCATATTTTTTATCTGGACAAAAATTCATTATTTAAACACGTAAAGGTGAAATCCTATCTATGAACTGTTTATTTGCTACAAAGTAAAATGCTGGGTGAAGTGTGGTGATTTCATCAGTTTTACCAGGGGCTGTGGTTTTTAAATGTCTATGCTCTAAATGTCTAGAATGTGAACTGTCCAAAACAGTTTATCACTCAGAAACCTCAGGGGTGCAACTTGCTTGCAGAATAATAACTGAAAGATTATTAATAAATATTTCATGATGTGCATCAACTTTGGACATCTGAAAGCGTTATCGTAGATTTACAACCAGTTTAAACCAGTCTCCTCTTTCATAAACAAGGCATGTCTACCCACAGATCTGCTGCTCAATTATCTTTATCTGCACTACTCTTAATCTTATGTTCTAATCGTTGTGTCTCAGGTGATAAGCAGATTTTGAAATAGTCAAACCAACCCCATCTGACACTAACCACAAGCCACAGCCAAAAACACCTAGATCAAACTTTTGCCCTTATTCTAATATTCAATCAGAAAATTAACTGAAGCTTTTGACCTGTATCTTCATAACACATGCTAACGCTGCTACCAGGATTGGCTGGCTGGATACTGGCATGAAACAGGCTGGTGAATATGTACTTTTTTATCTTAATACTTAATATTAACATTAACAGAAGACTTCAAGAACTGTACCGTGATGAAACTCATCTCTTTTAAATGGTGCAAACATTTTAAAGAATGTCTGTGAGTGACGATCCTGGCTGAGGTTGAACAGAGCCCACTGCAGTTGTTCCCGTAAACATTAAGCAAGTGGAACGCCTGATTCGTGAAAAATAATAATTAACTTGTCACCAGCCTGTGGGACACACACATCTGTCTGTGCGAACTGCACACACAATGATTCACAAACACCATTTGCACATTACAGGAACTCAACTGGGAGTAATTGTCATATCACCATACAGTCCTGACCTTGTTCCAAGCCATTTTCATGTGTTTGGGTAATTAAAGGAGTTCCTGGCAGGCTAGTGTTTCAGACGTGAGACAAGCAGTCCAAGCATGGCTGAGAAATGTACTGAGAAAACTTTCTACCTTTTTGATATCCAAGCACTAGTATATACAATGAAGTACCTTAGTGTAGCGGGAGATTATATAGAGAAATTAAGCTAGTTTTTAAGTTCATAAAACTGTATTCCAGTTTGACTTACATATACAGTAGGTTCTGTTGAGGATATGGAGCTGGTTGCCATCAATGTTTTAACAAATCAAAAAATAAAAAGCAATGCTGTGACAAATCGCTGGTTCTAGCTAACAAATGAATAAATAAACAAACAACCAAATACATTTTTTAAACATTGTACTAGAAGCCTGCAGCGCGTCAGTTGTTGATGCACAAAAGCAGGAGCTACACTTAATATCTCCAGACACTATTATACAATGATGAAGGTTACGAAACATTTTTTCAGGGTCCTGGTTTCTCATTGATCTCTTAATGCAACTAGGTTTAATTGGACGTTATAGTTTGCCCCACGTGCAGCAGAAGACTTTTGAAATCGCATAGGTCCCATTAAAAACCAGCCCTGCAGGGCTCACCAAGGTTGCTTTTCTTTCTTTAAAAAAAAAAGAGCAATTGCTCTTGCTTCTTGCCTCAGCAGTAAGTCTCTGCTGATATGCCTGCCTGACTGACAGCTCTCACCTCACTGCTGGCAATCACAATACGCAACTACAACCTGCACGCACGCATGCATGCACGCACACACACACACACACACACACACACACACACACACACACACAAAGCCTGGTTCTGCCTGCAGCCTTCACCACCAGTTCACAACCCTTCCTGTAACTATGTCTGCCTGCTCTCATACTAACACTGATTTAAAGAGATGCTAACACCTCTCCAGGGCTTCATTTACAACCAAAAAAGACCAGTTTGCTTCTTTGCAAAGATGTAACCTGCAGTCATTTATCCCCTCCAAATAGCCTAATGCTTTCACCCCAGTCAACACACACACATACACACATAGTGTCATTTTCAGACTGTCTTAGTGTGAGTTGAAATCTCCTGTGGACATTTCTATAATGGCTGTCTATATAGAATGTGAGCACAGGATCACCGGCCAGTCTCCAGGCTAAAACACAGCAGATGGGAGAAGAACTAATTGTACAAACTAAACAAATCTAATGAGACGTTGGTGGTCTGTTGAGCCTCTGGGCACCGGAATTCCTTCTGTCATCTAAACGTGACACTAAAGGGCACACCTGCGGAGAAATATTCGACTTATAAAAATGGACCCTGTTTTTTATATTGATGATCAGTTCATCTGTTTACAATTTCATCATATGCTCCATGAAGGTTAAGTTTATGCTGTGTGTGCATGTGCTCTGGTAGCTTAATAAACCAAATAATCCTCCAGGAATGACTGTGTGGCTGAGCATCTTCTTGGATGCTGAGTGAGTGACACATCTAATCAGCTGCCTCTGGCTCCCTCACACATACAGCAAAGGAAAAATCATCCTGTTTTCATACTAAATAGATATCACTCTATTCAAATACATCACCTCATGAATATGGCCATGTCAGTTGTACCGCATCTGCTATAGCAGTCAAATGGTGTAAAATCCATTGTCTTTAAAAATATTTATATTTTGTTCACCTTTAAAATGTATTCCACGTTTTTACAAATAGTATTTCTGTTGTGTTCCAGTAATCACTTTATCATGGTGGCAAATTAGGCATCTAAAAGCAAAGTTTGTATCACAGTTCATTATGAAGATCTGGAACTGATTTGATGGTAATGCCATCGCTTTTTTAGCATCATATTCTACCACTTACATGACATTTCAGAATGTTGTTGCTCTTTTAATGTTTTTACATTTAATCTGTGGCATTTTTACATTTACATTTTGTTTTTACATTTTATCTTGGATCAGGTTTTATTCTAGATGCCCTTCCTGTTGCAATTCTCACTATTTTTTTTTTTTTTTTTTTGAGGACAGGCACTTAGGATGCCCTGCAACCTAGTGGCTGGGTATGGGTATACGACTGGAATCAAACCTGGGCATTCTGTAGATGAGAAGCCTATCGCTGAGCCATCAATGCCCTCAAGTTTCAAGTATCAAGTTTCCGTCAGCCCATGGAGGGTAACGAGCCAACATTATACAAACACTTATAATGACATGAGAATAAGCATTGGATGGGTAGAACCTGTCTACTTAGCTAAACTGGTCACTATCATTTTAAAAAAAAAAACCTAGCTAGCAATATAAATATAATGTGCACATAAAACCTTTTTTCACAGGATTTAAAATGTATTCAAAGAATGCACTAAAATGAGGTGCCCCATCACATGAAAGCCACGTCTTGGCCAAATTTTTTCTTGCTGCATGTTAAGTCAAATTCTACCATGCGGTAAACGTCATGCACTGGATGAAACTTGATTCGGCCCTCCATTAACAGCTTTAACAAGAAGTAGAGTAGGTGCCCAAAAAGCTTACACTTTTTTCCCATTCTTTCTCCATTTCTTCACAATAGGTTTCTGGACAGGTAATAGACGCTGAAAGGCTTCTAGAACCGAAGACATCTTCAGCTTCTGCTGGTCACAATGAGAAAGGCACTCTTCTGAATGACTGAGTCTATGTGGGAGGCAAAAGGTCACGTGGCCCTTATTATACCTACAGTACACTTACCACACATCTGAGAGACACCAGGGACAAGAAGGAGGACTGAAAGATAATTGGGGGCTTGAGTCACAGAAAGGGCACTAGACTATGACGAGGGGGGTTTGAGTGAGATGTGGCTTTGTTGTGAGCACGAGCCTTGCCATTACACCTCCTCAGTGCCCTGGACCTCTTGCCTCACTGGAGATAATAATGCACGATAACTAGGCACAGAACAGATGGAAAGTATATGAGCAAACTGGCGAGGTTCGCTAGCTCTAACTATGTGCAGTGATTATTTACAGTGTGAATCTTCTCAGCATTCAGAAGGTATGGATTATTTCCAGCCAGATGCAAATCTAATAAGGACTCATTCTGCATATTTGTTTATGCAGAGCTCATTTAAAAGGAACATGTGCATATTTTTCTTTATTGTATTTGCCTCACAGTCTCTGTGCTTTTGTTTTTCATCACAAATTTCCCTCAGCCTCCAACCTCCATTCCATATCACCCCAGGCAAGCTCTACATGCAAAGTGTTTTCTGCATTCCCGAAAAGATAAAGTTGTTCCTCGCAAGGATTTTCTAACTTTTATGGCCGCTGTGCTACCTGGAGGGGGGTGAATAAAGTGCTTGTAGGAACACAGCATGGAGAAGCCTCTGCGCATTCAGCATACAAGCCATTATCAGTGTTTACTAAGGCAATGCAGGCACCACAGGGATGGTCTTTATGGGGATTAGAAGACTGCCCTGGAGTCCTGAAGAGGCACATGGCATGCTAATGCTAGTGTGGGTAATGGAGCAGGACAAACTGTTAACCCCCTGCACTCTATGAGCAGGTTGTTAATTAAATGGTACCTGACACTGGAGTGAATCAACCACATCATGTCTGCCATCTGTAACCGCACATATACGTGCATGGAGTTTGTCCTGAGCCGTCGGTGTAGGAGAGTTGGATATGCAAGACACTTGAAAAGCAAATTAGTGACCAGGTTTCATATGTTTACACAAACAGACTGTATTACATTTCAGGGATACAATGGTTCCTGACATAATTACCTCCCAAAAGACTAGTGTGTTGGCTTGTTTTTACCATGTGCATTTGGGGAGACCATCCTTGCACTATACAAACTACAAAGTATACCTGCGACCAATGAGATGTCCAGATTTTTCACCATTCTGCTATCTCCACTATGCTGTTGTGCTGTGTTATAGGGACAGTTCTTTTCCAGTAACATAAAACATTTTGGCAAACTGAACATAAAGTGACAGGGAGGAGATAAAGGCTGCACAACTATAAAAGATTAGAGACCTGTGTAGTGCTAGGTGTTAAGGAATTCTGCAATTAGAAATTTGAATTAAAATGGCAAAAATTTTGAATGAGAGTTTTAAATTAAGCCGAATGTTGAACTGAAATACATTTTCAAGGCTTGTTAAATAGCAATCTAAAAAAAAGGAATCACAGGCTTAAAGGGGTGATTGGAAATTGTGAAAGTCAAAATGCAAGTTATCTAGATGTTATTTCAAAAGCAAACTTTAGGGAATGTTTTTTAAATACTTTTTTTAACATACTTTATTTTCCATTTTAAATGTTTAATCACAAACACACATGAGAAATGAATTTTAAATAGCATTTTTGCAAAGGATTTCTGGTCAAAATTAAATTTTACATTACTCATCCATCCATTGTCTATACTGCTTGTCCTTATCTTTATTCTGTGTTGGATCACAGGGGACTCCTATTCCAGAGAACTCATGGCACTACAGTGGGTACCAACCCATCACAGGGCACATCACTTCCAGCTATTTGGAAACACCAGTCAGACTACACCATAGGACACCATGAGGACCAGAAAGAAACCAACCAAGCACAGAAGACCATAGCCCTAAAGGTAAGAGGCATCAGTGTTAACAATTAAGCCACTATGCTGCTTTCATATAATTTACATAATTTATTTTTTTATTTAAATTCAAATTTCTCAGAGTGTGATAATACTCTGTACACTCATTAAGCTAACTAACTGTATAGATATATAGGAATACTATAGAAAATGCTGTTGTGTCAGAATTGGCTAGGATAAATCATGTTTTACATCTTAAGCTCTTGTTTTAGCAGCTATCGTACAGCCATTTTCCTAATTATCAGTTCCATTTTATGCAAAGAAAACTACCATGAAAGAGGCTTGCATGATTCCTAGTTTTACATGCAAGAAAGTATTTTAGAAGTACACCAAATGCTACACATTATGGTAAATATGAAGACCGATGAGCACGGTGTAGGTGAATATTATACATAATTAAGAGTCCCAGATTTTTCTTGTAAACTTGTCATGAGCCATAACCTATAAAGCCTATGAAATCAGAAAACAATCCATGCTCCCTGACTGTAATCACAATCCAAGTCAACTGCCCTCTCCTAATGATGCATGTGGTCCTGACATACAAAAATAAACCCTTGAGTCTCACACAAAAACAGTATATACTGCTGTGGAGAAGGTATTTGAGACACCCAAAGCATATGTCCCTGGTGATTTCCAGGTGGGTAAATACTGCTGATTTAACCAAACAAACAGTGAGTGTAGGCTCACATTTTAGATCCTGATTAATAAAGTAAACCTGACATGACCCAACCGACTTCATCCAAACTTATGCTTGTAATTAGTTGGCTTCATCCTAATATTTACACTAACTCTGTGTCAGTTTAGCCAACATGTCACAATTTATTCATATCGGTGGAGTGAATATAGCCATGACTGTACAGTTCTTCTGTTCAGTGCATCAATACTATGATTACGTGACCACCAAATTACTGAAAAACTAAACAAAAGACATCTTTTAAAACAATGTCACAAATAGTTACCATAAGATCGTCTAATCAGATATACAGTAAAAGTATACACTTATGTGATTCACTAAATTACTGCTTAAATGTTATATAAACCAAAAATATGAACGCAACCAATCTAATCTACAGGAATGTGTAAGCAAGTGAGGGGTAGCTCAGTGATTAAGGCATTGGGCTAATGATTGGCAGGTCACAGGTTCAAACTCCAGCACCGCCAAGTTGCTGCTGTTGGGCCCTTGAGCAAGGCCCTTAACTGCTCAGAAGTAAAATGCAATAAAAATTTGTCACTTTGAATAACGGGCGTCTGACAAAAGTCAATGCCGTAAATGTATAGTGTGAAAAACATCAAGCGATGGGAAAGTGCCAGATGTGACACATTAACAGTTCAGGTGACAGAAGTAACTAAACATACAAATTGTTCAGAGTTCAGTGTTGATAAATAGATAGATTGTGTTGATAAACAGCAGTTCTGGCAATAGTTTGAGATGCAAGGCAAATTCCAGATACTAATACACTACTGTTTCTATTGTAAGACCTTATTTTCAGGGTCCTGTATGGAGGATGTACAATATAATGGTTGATTAGATCTTCTCTTTAAATACATTTATTTAGAATTTTGTAAAGAAGCCTCTCGTGTCAGTGCGTTTATCAGAGGTCAGAGGTGAAACTATAACTTTAAGTTTTCTGATAGTGTTTAAAAGAGAAGGGATTGCATCCTATCAACTCTCGTTAACATGACTCACCCACTCATACTCTCTAGCGCTTAAACTGCACACAGGAGGCCTGGAGCAGGTTCCAGAGCGCTAGGGGCACAATGCAGGATACACCCTTGATGGGGTTTCATTCCATCACAGGGCACGAGAACACACACTCACATACTACGGTCAATTGGGGAACGCCAATTAGTGTAATCTGCATGTTTTTGAATTGTGGGAGGAAACCAGAGTAGACAGAGGAAATCCACCAAGCATGAGGAGAACATACAAACTACATGCACATAGACCCGAGGTGGGAATTGAACCATTTACCCTGGAGGTGCGAGGCCACAGTGCTAAGAAATACACCATCGTGTTGCCTGTTAATATGACAACCTCCTTTTCTTTTTTTTTTTTTGGTCTTATTAACTTTTAAAGACAGATCAGGTGAGACTGGTGAGTAAGGGTTTTGTTTTTAAGCCAATAAACAAAGAGTTGTACAATGTGAATTATGAAATGTAAAATGTGAATTTCAGACACAGGTGGGCAATACATGGTATACTATTTTTATAATAATTTTATTACAGTACACTTTTAAAGCATATTCTTGTCATCTGTATTTCCAGAAACACCAAATGCATGTCAGAGTGGGTGGAGGATATGACAAAAAATATCATACAATAATATTTGAAATATTATTTGAAAAATATTTCTGCAATACATGAAACGTTGTGTGTCGTGTTTATTTCACTCCGATTTACTAACAGGCCTTAAGCTGTATAACCTTTTAACACACCCTGCATGTCAGATCTAACTTGTCTTAAAGCATCTTGCCATCACAGTTTGGATGTAGTAGACGTATGCAGAGAGCCAGCTTAGTTGTAACAAACATGTGAGTATCAGTACCAGATAAGCACTAGGTAGCATCCAATTCCCAGACAAAGTGGGATTGGTCCCTCTCTAACTGCAACTAACAAGTAGATGATTGGATATTAGTCAATTATAGCATCAGTCTGTTTTTTTATTTTTATTTTGTGTAATATTTTACTTTTTGTAATCTCTGAACTTAAATACCACTGCAACTCATGTACTATTTAGCTATTTAGCTGCATATAAATATATATAATTACTATATTATTTGTAATAAATATCATGTGCTGTGAAAATTCTATTTTTTGCCATATTACTTTCGAATATTGCCAAGGATTGTGTAATTTATTGAAATATTAGGTATATACTAATATTTATACTATATTACTATATTAGTATAGTAGAGCAGTAGCACAAAAGCAGTATGCAGTTTTAGGCATGGTGCTTCCTGTTCTGATTCGATAACAGCTGCCAAACCATAGGCTGTTCTGGTGCCAATTGGTAAGTTAATTTACAGCTTCTTTATTACTAGACAAACGTTTTAGGGTTTTTTTTATTATTGTTTTTTAGTAAGTGTTGTCTGATTTCCTGAAAAACTACTTATCTGTAATGGTGCATTAATTGTGTGTTTGCTTTCATTACCAGCTGGCACAGATGGGCTGCCAGTTTGACCAGCTCAGTCTGTGTTTTGGCAGCAGGTCAGACCAGCAGCAGGGATGTTCCTGGCCATTGCGACAGAAGGCAGAAGTGCAGACTTACCTCTGGCATTTAGGATTTTCACCAGCAGCTGTGTGGAAGAAGTTAGCTGATGCATTAAGTAGACTCGTCCAGTTTCCCTCTCCACGCGCACTGCTGAACCCGCTTCCGGTGACAGCGACTCGAAACGCTTTTCCTCAAACTTCTGATCCGGGACAGTGAAGATCACATCTCCTGCTTCGGCGTATTCTGACAGCGCTACAGTATAGCTGAGCTCCTCAGAAACAGCTCTCGGAGTTCTTGCAGTCCTTTCCCTGGCTGGTAGAAAGACTTGCGCGCTGGTGACTCCGACGTGCAGCTGTAGCGGTTCACTCAGCAGCGCCGCGTCTCCGTGATCTCTCGCGTAAATCGGGACGGTCAGGTTAGCGGGCGCGTGGACGGAGCGGACCAAGACAACTTGGCCGGTTTTAGGAATCACGTGAATGTTTGGGTTTGGAGCCGTAAAGAAGGTGATCGCGGCGTTTCTCCCGGCATCCCTGTCCCGTGCGCTCAGGAGGAGCAGCTCGCTCCCTACCGCCGTTAATTCATCAATTTCTATGCGCTCGGTTGAAGTGAGAAACTGCGGCGGGTTGTCGTTTTTATCCAGAACCTCGATGTTTATAGCAACTGCGTCCAACGCGCATCCTGGTAAAAGCGCTTTCACTTTATACTTCGGCTTGAGTTCCCTGTCCAAACTTTTCGCGGTTTTCAGGAGAAACCCTGTTTCTGATGAGTACAAAAGTGAGAAATCCGATGCGTTTTCCCCGCGTAAAGTGCTCCTGAGTCCCAACGAGCCTGACTCTCTGCATTCGTGTCCGAAATGCAAAACTACAGAGCCGACAGGCGCGTTTTCCTCAACTTGCCCATAATAAACCATAGGATTTGCGACCACGACAGAGAATGAAAGGAAAACGGCGAGAAAACCTGCATCCACACATCCTAAAAGTTTCATCTCTCGTCGACGTGTCTTCATGTTTAAAATATTTCTTTCACTTTCTATTACAAACACAACCTTTTCATCAATAAACCAATTATATCTAGATTGTAAACTTTTTTTTCATCCAGTATACACAACAGAAATTGTTGGTAAAGTTTAACATGCAATAGTCCGTAAAAAATAATTTTAAAAAAAATCAAGCCAAGTGTTCAAAATGAAAAGACATGGTAGTTTGCGTCTCTCCGACCGGCATCATTCAACTCTGAGTGTGCAGCATCCCCTGGTCCACAGCAGCTCAGGCTCCATGTGGTCCACAGCCCAGCCCACAAACTGTCAACCAATCACAACGCAAGAGGGCTGAACCTATCGGTTTAGCCACGCCCACACGATTGGAAGAGACGCTGATTAATTTAACATGCACCGTGCGAGCGTTACGGCTCCTGTTTCACTTCTCGCGTCCTCCGCCTCTTTAAACGGTCACATCCTCATATTACTGTCCGCTCTTTAAAAAGGCGTGGGTCCATAAAATAAACTCAGGACATCTTCAGTTACACGCTAAAAATGCTGGAATGGTAGGACTTAAGCAATCCTCCTCAACGATGAGGCACAGAGATATCCTCTATAAACCATAACAAAGAATATATAAACCTAAGTTTAATTTAAAAAAAAGAACGATAAATGCGGTTGATGGGTTAGATCTTTATGTGATTATAGTTTTTAGCTTCTAAAATAAATTTGATAGGGAACTACTTTGTTCTGCATGTAACCTGTAGGGTTTCCCCCATGGGAGAACTGAAGAAGGGTTTTAGAGGGTGGCACAAAAGTCTGCTCCATAGACATGTTCCTTATAAGAACTTTAATATTTTTCTCTTTTTATTTTGGAACAGAACTCATGCACATGTTCAACTGGGCACTACAAAGTGGACTCCAGTCCA
This sequence comes from Leiocassis micropogon, assembly GCA_028565275.1. NCBI lineage: Eukaryota > Metazoa > Chordata > Actinopteri > Siluriformes > Bagridae > Leiocassis > Leiocassis micropogon. The sequence continues at coordinate 15,116,139 of JAOVVA010000048.1, forward strand.
TTGCATGTTACCATGCAGACCTATTCACACCTAGGAGCAATTTAGAATAGAAATTCATGTGTCATGCTTTCAGACATTGGAAGGTTACTGGATAACTCAGCAAAGAAAACACACACACAAATACAAGATAGCATGGAAAACAGTAGGGATAGACACTAACACAAGCTTAGCTCTAATCCAGAACACTGAGGTAGCAAGTTAAACACTCCACCACTGTGCAATCCCACTGAGAGATTTAATTTAGCGGAATAATTGTAAGATATGAAACTGTGCTTGGAAATGTTTGACATTCCTTATGCATGTTAAAATGCTGGCTTTTGAAACAAAAATGACAATCTTAAACTTGCCTGTGGAAGTGAAACAATTTTTTACTTATTTACATAGTCAATTAATTAAGATACCTTTCAGCGATGATCTGCGCAGATATTTTTCACATTTGATTCCAGAATAAATACATAGATTCATACTATTACTTTCCCAGTTCATGTGTCAGTAAGGATCTGCAATATGAAGGAACATCAAGTTATTAATCAACTTTTAAAATCTGTCACTAGTGTGTGGGTGTGAAGCAAATTGTACATCTTTAGGCATAATTTTGGAACCTATTTTGATTAATCACTCTATATAGCTTATTCTCATTTTTGCATGTAATTTTTTTTCTCTGAAAATCAGTTTCAGCATGTTTACTATTTCACTGTAACGTTCTGAATAATGTTGAATGTACATGTTCAGTAGACACAGTTTGCTAGGTATACATAGAACATATACCTTAAAATATAGGAGTGGGATTGTTTTTTCTGGAAAATTGTATACCCTTGGCAGGAGGGAGCTTTTCTTCGACTCTTTAAGAGGCGCAGCACAAATTACAGCAATTTACCCCAAGAAGTAGCATGTCTGTGACAGCTGAATGGGTTTCAAGTTTACAGTGTCAAATGTCATGCCATAGCCACTCATGCCAGTCTTTCATCATATTTTGGCATGCATATGTGCAGAAAAAAGTGACAGGCTTGTGGGTGAAGGCAGCAATCTCACAAACGGTGAGATTTTCCGTCTAAGGTCAAAATGACTGATGAGATTTTTTTTCTTCCCTCAATGTTTCTGTTGTGATTTCCTTCTCATTTTCATCTGTAGTTTGTCATTGTGTGTTTCTGTTCTTATCTTTCCAGCCTCCTTCCCTTTCTAATAAAAAAAACTGACAGTTAAATGATTGCCAGGTGAATTTGTCTGTCTCCATTCACAGCACATCTCCACCCACAGCATTAAGATCAAGTTTCTCTGTTTTAGACAACAGATTTTTAACTGATTGTCCAGATGCTCTTTGACAGATTGATAGGAAGGTGAAACAGTCCCATACCCTGTCCCCAAAATCAGGCTGACTGTACTTGCTCAACTGTCAGATCATCCTCACATCAACACCTCACTGTCTCCACATGCGCTTTCTTCTGTTCAGAGTTAGGTTGCATCATCCACACCTGCCATTCAGCTTTGAGTGAATGCTGTGCAGTAGCTTATCTGGTCGCTCTAGCTGTATGAAATCTGCAGGGTACAAAAAATTAGCTAGCAAAATAGGAGCAGTACCTTTAAACTAATACAATAAAAAAAATTATATGATCACCAAAGTTGGTTTACGTGAATGACATGTGATTTCAGCAACAGCAACCAGTGAGTTCATTTTTTTTAACAGTTCAAAGAAAAAAAAAGTCTTGCAATGGCAGATTCCAAAAACCAAGTAAATGGAACAATTTTGTATTGATATTAACAATTTTGTAAGAAAATGCATAAATATAGATCATGTAAACATTCATTTATAAAACATGTAATTAAAATATACACTGCATGGGCAAAAAGTCCCTGTTTCTGAAGGGTAAAATTATTGACCGACATCAAGAACCACCCAACATTTTATTATAAAGAAGGATAGTGCTGAAGCATTAACTTCACAAAAGGAAAAAATGAAGAATGACCATGATTGGAGATCACATAATCACACATCCCGTGAATTACAGTAATTAAAAATCAACAGTAGCAATCACAGCTATATTAAATAGTGAAAGTAAGAGCATTTCCACACATATAATGTAATGAGAACTCACAAGATCAGGTCTAAACATCTTTGTGGCCATAAGAAAATCACCTTGTTAGTGAGTCTAGTCAGAAAAAAATCTTCTTCAGTTTGCTAGGAATCAGGAAAATTGGACTTTGCCGCAAAAAAAAAGGTCATATGGTCTGATGAGTTAAGATGGACCCTAGTCCAGAGTGATGGCTTTACCAGGGTAAGAAAGGAAGCACATAAAGGCAATGTACCCATTATGTACAGTGCACACTGAACGAGCCTCTGACGGCAGTGTTATGATCTGGGGTTGCTTCAGTTCATCAGGTCTAGGCTCAGCAACATTATGTGGCAGTAAAATGAAGTCAACTGATGACCTAAATGTTCTGAATGTCCGGGTTATCACATCTACAGAGTTGTTCTTCCCTGATGGCACAGGCATATTTCAAAATTCAAACTGTGAAAAAGTGGTTCTGGAGACATGAGGAGTCGTTTTCACACATGAACTGGGCACCACATTGTATGCTGTAATCAAAGCTTAATAAAATATTGGAGAGTGCAACGTTTTTGGCCAGGCAGTGCACATTAAACATAGCTTATAGTTTTAACATTACACTCTCAGAAAAAAAGGTACGAAACTGTACCTTTTAAGGTACAAGTGGCCGTCGCTGGGGTGGTACCCTAAAGGGTACAATTTTGTACCTCTAGTCAGAGGCACAAAATTGTACCTTCTAGCTTTGTACCATTTAAGGGGCAATTTTGTACCCCAAGGACCTATTGTGGACCTTTAAAGGTACCATTATATTTTTTGTTCTCCTAAGAACAAAATTGTACCCCTGCGGTACCTTTTTTTCTGACAGTGTAGGACAGATTAAAATAGCACATGACCACTTGGTATCTCATAGACATTTGTTACATTTTGGTGACTAGTGAGTCATATATTGAAAGAATATATGATTTAGCCACACTTTTGTTCAGTTCTGTTTCCTTCTGCAGAAGTCTACCTACATAAATATAATGCCATCTAGGCCATACTGTTTTTTCTATAATGCAAACAGGGTTATCTACCAGATGTCATCCAATGAAAATAATCACTTCTAAGGTCATGGCAATTAAGGAAAGCAAGATTAAAACATGCACACCCACACACAAAATTGCAGTCCAACACTTGCCTATAATTACCTCAAATCACTTCATTAAATTATTGTGACAATTCAAACTTGGCAGCTACTGTACACACAAACAGAAAACAGAAAACATACTCTGCCAGGACCAAATTAGTGGGAAGTATAAAGAGTATTATGTGACCTATTTGTATAAGAATATGACCCAAATAAATGACTTTGAATTAATAAATGACTTTACCCATTTCATAGAAAATGCACAATATGCACAATATACATGGGTAATTGCACTAATACCTGTGTTTGCTGCCACCATTTTTGTTCTCACCCTTTCTTAGAATATGACTCATTTTGTTCACCTCTCCCCGAATATGGAACTCCACTAGGCTGACAGGTGGAGCCTTTGAAGCATTAAACTGAGATATATGTCTGTGTAAAGGTGGCTGTAATCTGAGCAAAAGAACATAAAGTACAAAGCGTAAAAACAGAGTGAGTGTAACAGTGCCCCCATGTGACCCTGTACCATAGCAGGAGCAAAGAAGGCTCATTAATGGAGCATCACTCAACTTCGTCTTTCTGTTTCTGTTTCTTTCTCTCTCTGTCTCTCTCTCTCTCTCTCTCTCTCTCTCTCTTTCCCTCTCTCATCATTGTGGTGTGCACCGGCTCCATGTGTCTTTAGACCTCAGCTGTCCTTCCCAGATTTACACAGTCACCCTCTGCCTGTGACAGCCACTTCGTTTCCATCTGTAACTCAAGCTGGCTGAAGACCAACACTGCAATCACACAGGCTGGCTGCAACCCAACACTTGCCCTGAGAGATGTAACTGGTTGCATTACCACATCTTAAAACATAGAAAATTCATATTTCTATGCAAGCTGTATAATATTTTTAAATGGTTTTATATATAAGACGATCCATTTATTGACATGCACCATAAAAGTACTGGAACTGAATAAATTCCAGTATGAGCCACCAGAGGCCACTTTACCAAATTCTACAGTATGTGTTGCTGAATTAGCCACCTGTGCCCAGCACATGCCTCATTTCTCAGGCCACCAGCCACGTAAATCACTCAATCATCACTCTAGCAGCTCTGCCATCAGCACCCTGCCTCACATCTTCAGTGTAATCAGTGTTGTTTTTTCCTCTTCCTCATGGCACACACACCCTGGCCCCTAAATGGAGCATGCTCCCCACCATCTTCACCCCCACCTGTAACCTATTCCTCTGTTGTGCTTCCTCCATACAGAGTGGTAGCAATCTCCCCTCTGATTGCAATCAATGAAAGAACCAAACTCTGTTTGCTCGATTTAAACCCCCTTGAAAGCATTTAATGTGTAACAATTTGTAGCAGAATGTATCATTAGAAGCGAATAAACAGTTCTCATACTGGTGCTAAATCACCTGCAGTCCTGCAAAGAGCTCATATTGTTTCAGCAGGCGAAAGAATTTCTAAATCCATTTACACAGTACATGACCAGCAAGTTAATGATGTAAAAACACTACAATGTTCCAGAAAGGTACATAAATGTGCAGATTTATTTTTTTTCTATAGATAATACTTATAAGCAGCTTAATTTCTATTGTGCAGCCTTAAAAAAGGTAGAAAGGTAGAAAAAAATGTTTTTCTTTCCAGCTTAAAAGGTAGAAAAAATAAAGTGTGAGCATCATCTTTGACAGGAATGAAATGATAGAAGCTCATGACTCTTTATTCCAAGCAGACACAAAAGCATGAAATTTTCTATGGTTTTGATACCATTACACACTGTATTACAACACCATTAACACTTTATCCACTGCTCACACTAAGGAACATGAATCTCACATGTCTCTTATTTAAAATTGCCATAAAAAGAGAAACTTGATTTTAGTTTGTGAGTCTGAATGTGAGACATCATCGATGCTGCATTCTACCTATCAGTACCACAGAAGGCCCAGCTGAAATTTCTAGCGGTGCTGTGAAGGCAGGATTAAAAATTTAAACATGGACATTTGTTGTATTTTATGGTCTCCCACTGCCCTACAGAATGTTTATAGAAATTACACAATTGACAAGAGCCATGTGCACAGATGGATCAAGAAATTTAAAGAAGGGGAAACCATCAATTGTGACAAAGGGGATTTTCAAAGAGGATACGAGAGTTGGGTTCAACAAAGGCGCAAATGCATCACTTGTGATGGGGAATATATTGGGTAACACCTTTGTATAGAGTTACTCTACCGACATTCCAATTGACATATGCAATTTGATGTTTTATATCAGTTAATAAAAAGATTATTCCCAGTTTTGCGTTACTTTTGGTACACCAGTGATACCAGTAATTGTTGTTAAAATGCCAGCAGTTAATAGCTTGACACTACAGTCATTTTGATTTTGATACTGATTTATATTATATTATATTATATTATATTATATTATATTATATTATATTATATTAT
>JAOVVA010000048.1:15121852-15137034 GCA_028565275.1 Leiocassis micropogon
TATTATATTATATTGCTAATGCAATGAAATGCATTAGCCATGGCTTCACTTAAAGTGCCTGACCTTTAAGATTTTACTTTAAGACCTGTCAAACATGATGGTGCAGTTCACCCAGTGGTGCTTACAGTGTGCTATAGGTTGAGTTCAGCCGATCTAGTCTATATAGATATCTATTGAGAGGGGCCTTATCCTGGGCTGTTCTCCCACCAAGATTTGTAAACAGTGAACAAGGAATATGAGTGAATTAAAAGAAAGGTCAAATGAAAAAAGGGAAGGCATCTGGCAAGAAATTGAAGATAATTTATTGGGATTAAATAAAGAGTGATTCTGTGAGAAGATTTGCTTTGCAGTGACCTTTCCCACCCAAAATGTCATAAATCTGTTTAGTCTCCTGATGTGAGATATTTGTAGTAACAAACAGAGGAGAATGGTTAAAACACGGTGAAAATATGGAAGAACCATCCATATGTGGGCCTTCTCCAAATTATTGACACAAAGTTTAAAGCATGCAAATTTGCCCAGCTCAAACCTGTTCCAATACAATGCAACTGTGCATACAGTTATATACATAAATATGTTATTTACCAATGTCAATTTGGAAGAACTTGAGTGTCCTGAACAGATTCCTGGCATCAAACTCATTTAACATCTAACACCTTTAAACTGAACTCGAATGCTGACTGACTGGCAAGCTTTTTTCACCTGACATCATAGCAGTAACACTCTTGTAACTTTCCCAGAAAATGGAGACTAAATGGGCACAAATTGTCACAGCAATGTTCCAAAAAGACTTCCCAGAAAATGGAGACTATTATAACAACAAAGCATGTATAGGTAAGACTGATCAGGCGTCCAATGATTTTTGGCAATATAGTGTATGTGCTTGATCTGCTTCAAAACCCTTAACTTAAATGCAAGTGTAAGCATAACTTAATAATATCTGACCTGCTCCATTTCCAAGAAAAACAATGTTTTGTAGATCTTTCAGAAAATGTGGAATTATAAGATTATAAAGTTCTCTGTCATAAGCTATGGCAAATGTCCTTGAAAATCAGAGCAAGCAAATTGCATTTATGTGGCTTTGGTTACTCATGATATTAACTAGCACCCTAAAGGTTCAGCAGACTTTCAGTGACAAAAATACATACAGTAGGAAATTTTGACTAAATTTGTCAGTATATTCTGAGTACATTCTGGTATACTGGTATACGTATATATATACTATTATTATTATTATTATTATTATTATTATTATTATTATTATTATAGTACACTATATATAAATATAATAATGAGAAAAGGCAGCAAAAATACGGAAACAGTAGCAGAAAGAATTTTGATTCCAAAGACATGCCAGATTAGTTGGCATGAAGTTTGACTTGCCTTCCCATTTGTCAGTCAGAGCTCAGCTCAGCAAGTGAGGGAAAATATAGTAAATCACCTTTAGCCTGTGGCCAACTTAAGAATAAATCTTACTGCAGAGTAAAAAAAAAAAGATCCTTCTTTTTTTTCTCTTGCTGCTTTCCACTCAGTAAAACAAGCAATTTCGCAGTACCTGGCAACTTGTGGTAGTGATTGCATTAGAAAAGCATTGCATGAAAAAAAAACTATGTGATTGAACACTTTGGCATGCTGTATCGCTATCTGGGGCGAAAGTGAAGCAAGAATGAGGACAGAGCACAATAATGAAATTTCGTTGACTCGGAATAATTATTTCCAAAGACTGCCATTACTTTAACATTAGGCAAAGCCAGCTTTCCAGAAGAATCAGGCTAATCAGGCAGCACTGCTATCAGTCAGTGGCAGAGAGTAACCTGCAGCAGGCACACATTCACAGCACATGGAGAACACATAGACTTCACTAAGCCTGATTGTTCTCAAATTGCTATGTGACGGTGTGGAAGGAGCCAGTGTGATGGATGTGTGTGAGGGTGTAGGCTGTCTTTGAGATTGGCCCCTAATGTGAAACATCTGCTGAGATCAAAGATGGAAGGTGGAGACTGGCTTCACAGTATAGCTGTACAGGAGATTCCATGGCAAACCTCCAGGGAGTTATCCTGCCATACCTGACCATTATTGAAGTAAGATACTCTATATTCTATTATGGCAGAGAAGCCATGAATGTTCCAATTGTTAAGCTAAGAGAAGAGAAGAGAAGAGAAGAGAAGAGAAGAGAAGAGAAGAGAAGGAAAGAGAACACAAACTCGCAAACTGTCGATCCATTAATTGATGCATCCATCCATCCATCCATCCATCCCTCCATCCAGTTAACACTAAATATCATGCTAAGTGTAAAAGCCCCACTACACACCAATCACAGACAAAGCCTGCACGAATTGCATGAGAACAAAACCACCTTCACAAAGCTTACTACTCCCTTTCACATACTCTGTGGTTTTCTATTGCCCATTCTGTGTGCTCTCATATATGAGATACAGCAGATAACAGTATAAAACCTTGTTTTCTATGACTATGACTATAGGAAGAAGAGTCCCATTTCTCATAGTCATCTGTGTGGAAATGAATCCGCTTGAGGATGCCAAATTTGTAACAAACAGTCACAGATTTGGTCATGTAATGTGTTTATTCATGAAGTAAGCGAACCTCTACAGAATTCTGTATGCTTATATTATTCATAGAAGCTAGACGAATATGCTATCTACTAAATGTTCTCTCTATGTACTGTAACTATACTGTATGCTTAGGTCTTAACATGGGCAACTCCTGAGACACTCACAACAAATGCAACACATGAAAAAAGTCTGGGATGGGAACTTCTCAAAGTGTTCATGGTTTTGATTCCCCTTGTCTATATCAGTAGACCCAGGACCATTCAGCAGTAAAGCAGTGCAGTTTTTAGTGTGTTTTAGTTGATTTGGTAAGTAGATTAAGAACATAATGATTAATCATAGAATCATAGAGACCTTTTCACCTTTTGACCTCACTACCCTGTTTATATTCTCTTTTTTTCTATTACAACAAGGCAGTTCTGAGTTCATGGCGAATTTAGTCTAAAGCCAGAAAATCAGTGAGCAATTGTGCTTCATAACTGAAAGGTGCATATCAGGAGCATAGTAATACTACTGCAGGCATAATCCTTTTATGAAGAGAAAATTGGAGTTCATGCTTGAATACTGCTGGCAAAACGGCCTGAATTTAAGACATCAAATCCATGCTGCAAAGCAAGAAAGAGGAAAAAACCCACAACGTGCAATTTTGAGAGACTTGAGGCGTAATTTTGCAATGACTGTTCATCAGCCGAGACACTCGCTACACTGCTATCTCCTTAGAACTCATCATAAAGGCTGACATCCTGCCACAGAGAAAAGAAAGAGAGCTGCTTTGGTATTTTTTAAGGAGCAACTCAGATCTTTTCATGTTTAATCACTCATCCCTTTGATACAAATGTTTCACATTCCCTTTAATATGACAGCTTATCATTTTTTAAACAAAGGAAGACAATCTAGCACAACACTCATACACAATATGCCGTGAGGCATCAGACTGACAGCACAGGCAAATTCACCACATCTGGCGAATGACTGAGTTTCTGTCTCTGTCTCCCCCACTGTCTCAATCACTGCCACACAAAGAGAGACGATTTCATAGACAAAAGATTGTGCAGAGACCATAAAGTTTATTGGTTATGTGTGTTTTAATGGAACACAAAGTGAAAGATCTGAAACAGGTTAGTGAGTGAGGTGCGATGTGTCTTCAGAGACTCTTCAGAGGACTTTATTTGATTGGGCCTCTAGCCAAGGCAAATCAGTAAGTGAGTGTGAGCGCTCAATGGCTGAGCTGTCAAGTTCTGCGTGTCAGTGTGATGACCTCTTCAATACACAAAGGAGCCGCTGCTCTGGCAAAGAAGTGATTCAAATTGGCCATTACGTTTAAATTAGACAGGTCTGGATTGGACACAGATGAAACAGGAGGGAGGTGGTGGGAGACTTAATGGCTTAAAGTGGAAATGACTGTTAGAGACACAGACACTGTATACATCAAACTCCACTTTGCACACACACAAGCACACATGAACACAGGAGAAAAATACTATGGGAGACAGGTTCAAAAGGAAAAAAAGCAGCTAACATTTTGATTTGGGGCAGAAATCTTATGCGCTCTGGCATTTGAAGGGTTGACATACTAAATGAATGATGTATTTCTCTCTCACAGATGTTCAGGGACCTGCAGTCCATAGCGGCTTCTTTAGAAGTCCTACTCAAGACTTTCTTAACCAAGTGAATACTCCTCTCTTTTTATCTAGGGGAGAAATTCTTTCACTTTCTCTACACTGCTTATCCTGTACATGGTTGTGGGAGGCCTGGGTGCCAATGCATTGCAGGGCACAAGCATTTACACACACTACGAGAATTTGATAATACCAATTAGCCTAATCTGCACGTCATTGCACTGTGGGAGGAAACCGGAGTAACCGAAGGAAACCCACCAAGCACAGGGAGAACATGCATGCATGCAGACTGTGGGTGGAAATCAAACCCACGACTCTGAAGATGTGAGGTCACAATGCTAATCACTACACCACTGTGCTACTTGGGATAAATTCTCATAGCACACAGAATGAATGCTATCAGTCACACAGGGATTGATTATGACTGCAAATCAATCCCTACTAACTAATATCACCCAAATGAGAATGGGTTCCCTGTTGAGTCTGGTTCTTCTCAAGGTTTCTTCCTATTGTCCTGTCAAGGATATCCACCACCATTGTTATATGATCCATTATTCATTCCAATAATGGTTCATCATTCATTTCAGAATATTGACTTAGGGCACAAGGCAGGGTATACCCCAGATGCAGTGCAAACCCACTACAGGGCACACAAACATACACACTTGCAGCAATCCACCTAGACTCCTGTCTTTGGGCTGTGGGAGAAAAATGGTCTTTTACACTGGATACACAGCAGGCTTTGTGCTTTCTCATTAAGGAATGTTCTTTAAGATTATTTAGATGAGCCTTAATTTCAACATCACAGTAGAGAAGAACAAACCCATATTTTCACCTACCCATCGTTTTTTTCATCCATCAAGATTCATTAATTCATTTTTTTTTTCTCAAGATGAGAAAAGGTAGCTCATTTGGAGAGGAATTTTCCTAACCTGACAAGATCCCCTATTTTTTTCAGCTTTTTCCTGGGCTGTCAGGAAATGTGCAAACTTGGGTGTGGCTATCCGTATAAATGTTACTGTACAAGTTTAGATTATTCCTGTGTTGAAATTGTCTTGAAATGGTACCAGGGCCAACCTACTAAGAATTCCAGATTGACTTGAATGGAATGAGCAAAGTCAGATTTATGGAAAGAAGTGTATATCTGAAAGAGGCTCATGTTGTAAAAGAAATTGTTTTCGCATTTTATTAACAATGATTTTTATGTAAACATCTGTGATAAGTGGATTGCCTGAAATGTTTTTCGCACAGGGCACTATGTGATAATTTTACATTTTTTTAGGTTTTACATTCTACCCAGAAATAAAGGCATATGCACTCTTAAACTAAAACTTGTATATCTTGCTGGTTATTAGTGGCATATGAATAAAAATGCTTTTTATATTTTTGATGCACTGACATAGATTTTTCATAATCATTGTAATTTATTGTGTTAACTAATCATTACACTCCAGTATCCAACTGTGTATTGTGCTGTGTGTGTGCCATTTTTGGATTCATGGCTTCATGAAGATTGTTAGTATTAAGCATATATTAAAAGTTAGTTCATGTAAGATTTATTAAACTCACTGAAAAATCTTGTTTATTTAAGACAGCTGGACATTCCACATAATCCCAAAACAAGACCTCGTTTCTCATAAATGTCAAATATCCACAAATACAACAAATTCGAACTTTTATACATTATGAATTTTCTGCTCTCTCTCTCTCTCTGAGTGTGTTTTTGTGTCTATCTCAAGTATTTAATTTATAGTGCATACTTCTTTCCCAGGTGAATACATACCCATGTCATTTTGAAATACGATTGAAATAATAATAATAGTCAAATTGTGGAAAATCAGAAGGCGAAAGCTACCTGTGTTATCCATGTGTGCTTATTTAAATCAAACCAAAGTGCATACACAAAAAGCTGAAATCCCAGTTAAATCATATTGGGTGAAAAAAGCAATCTGCTCAGAATTACTGAGTACAGAAAGTAGCCATGGAAGACTTTTCAGCTATTCAGCAATACAATGTACCCTCATTCTCCTGGCTCAATTTCAGAGCACAGTTTCCAAGCAACTGGGCACAAAAAGCATGATTGGAGAGATGCCACAGACAGCGGGAGCTGATTATCAGCGGCTCTTATCTCATATCGAACTGATACTCAATTTCTAAGCAATTTCTGCTCAGAAACTACACAGAGTGAGGACAAATGGGAACGTTTAACACCATGAAGTGGAGAAAGCTTGGACTCAAAAAGAGGCTGCAAACTTACTTCAATTTGTGATATGGTGACTTGGCAGGTGGTCTTCTCTTGAGAGGGATGAAGTGTCGGAACAGAGTGGGAAAACAAACAGGGCTATCCCTGGAGTCAGAAGGTGGGGCACGAGGACCGTTGCAAAGCTGCTAAATGTTTTATCTGCCAGTCAAACGTTCATTTCTGGGAAGAGTGAGCCCAGGACAGGATAGGACAGGCCTGCTGGCCAGCATTGTTAAACACCTATGCAACACAAACACATTCACATGCAAACACATGTTTTTGTTCAAGTTTGAGTCTATTACTTTATATCCAAGCCTTATATCAGAGCTTATCTTACTGTGCTATGACACATTTTTAATCTTAGTTGTTGTTTTATGTATTCAGTATCGGTAGATTTTGTAGATAACATATAATATGCACAAACTATAATTATACTTAAAACTTTGAAGAAAACTTGAAATTATCTTTATCCCTCTGATCACAATGTGCATGAAGCAGAAGTATAAATTAAGAAAAAAATATTTTCATCTCATAATGCTTTGATGATTTTATGCTTATCAGAGTTTTGGTGGATCTGGAACCTATCCCAGGAATACTGAGCATAAGGCCAACCTGTTTTTCTGTAATATTTTTTTAATGCAATAATTTTACATTTTAGGATTTTTACCATGTCACCATCTGTGTGCAAGCAGAGAAAAATAATATTAGCCGATGTTTCATGTCGCCCTTTCCCCAACCTCATCTATCACTTGTCAGGGATTGAAGCCGCAGGCAGATGCAAGCGCGATCTCTTTAATCAAACAAAGTGCAGAAACTTTACCAAAGACACATGGAAACAAAAACTGTGTCCAGTGGTTATGAGGCAAAAACATAAAGACTATGATCAGAACTTCGGAGGGCACATTAACGAACACTATTCACAACCTCAATTTAAGCTACATAAAGATATGCAGAAAACCAAAACTTAAATAATGGTGCATAAAACAGGTAATACGAGACCCAGTCAAAGATGTTTTGTAGCTGGTGGGTGGTGCTCTCTAAGATGCTGCCATGATATCACTGAGCAAAAATGTAAGAAAAAAACCCCACCAAAATTGCCAAAAGCCTTCCAGAGATTGTAATAAAATAATTTAAAGCTCCACAGGTTACTTTATTACAGCGGATAATGTAATCTACAGGACCTCTCTGGTACTTGATACTGGTACCTCTCTGAACAGATTGTTCAGTTGCCAATGCAGAAAACTGTGATAATAAAAAGACAGAAAACTGTTGTTGTTGTTTTTTTTAAAAATATTGTCTATTTGCACGTTTCTGATTTTCAGCAACTGGAAAAGTCAGGTCTTGTCATTTATACCAGTGAAGCTTGTTTTTTGATGTACAGTATTTTAATAAATACAGTAGATAATTTACTTCTAGGCCAATAATGTGATTAGACAGTGCCTTTCCAAGGGCGCTGATATGATTCTTTACATTGAAACTGTTATTATATTTTAACTGTTATCATTTTACAACCAGCTGTCAGTCAGTATTTGGATGGCATAGCATCACTCAATGCTCTACCTGTGGCTTTTTTTAGAAACTATTTTCATTAGCCATATTGTGTCTTGTTTATAAAATTGTTGCATAAATGCAACACCGCACTTGTAATTATGCTGATGGACTGAATGTCACTGCTGACATTCAGTATAATGCCACTTGTCATTATGATGTACATGTCGATTTTCTATTTAAGAATTTAAAAGCCACACTTACTAGAGTGGGAAGACGTTAAACCACAGGGAATGTTTAGAATAATTTCTCAGAATCAGAATCAGAAAATCAGAACATTAATTAAACTATATATTCAGAAACAAAAATCTTAGGTTTTAGGTGACCTGCAACTTTCCATATTCTTCCCATCCCTAATTAGAAAAATGCTGTTTTCTTAAGAGTGAAATTTTATTAGATTTTATTCTGATAATTGAATAAAATGTGTATATATTATTTTTCTTTGTTTTGCGAAGAATTGCTAAACCTATTTTAGTTATTAATTAGATTTCCATAAATAATTTGCATATTGATTGTAATATCTATTGTTAAAAAACAATTAAGCACCACTGACACCTCTGCATTCTTTACACATGTGCACTGCCAGTCTAACCTTGGTAACAGCAGCATATTTGACTTTGAACTGCTGAATAATAATAAAAAAAAAAAACATTTTAAAAAACCATTCTGATAATTTTATGATGGTGTAACATATAGGACATATTTATTGTTACTGCACCAGCACATCGCAAACTTCCATCTGTATACCCATCAGCATGACCCCTTACTGTTATTTATCTTCTTTGGTTTATTAGAATAAGTGTTCATTAGCAAAAATATAATGTGAATCCTGGTTGTCCGCAGCAGTATATGCAGATTATACTGAAAAGATTTCATAGAGAGATAGGTATTGTTGTTAACTCACTGTGTTAGGGGAGAAAAAAAGCACTAAACCATAAAGGGGTACTTGCTGCTCTTTGGAACATTCTGTCCTTTATGAAGAGAATTTTTTTTTGTATTTATAATATTTCTCTCTCTTCATATGCTATCTCCGCTCTCTCCCCTTTTTTCTGTCTCAGGCCAAGCTCTTAATGGGTCATCATGCTCCTGAAGTTGGTATGAGAGCACTTAAAACTGCTTGTTGAGAGCTGCTGGATCAGGAGCCTCAATCTCATCCACAAGAACAACAGCTTCCATTATCAGCCCAAGCTTACGGGAGAAACATTACAGCTGCCTGCATTAAAATGTTTTTTATGTTTTTAGAAGGTATTGAGAAAATAAATTCTATCCCCAACTGGCCACTTCTCACGTTGGAAGAGATCTTTGTCATAGAGATAAAATATTTAACTTTGTTTGAAGTACATCTATCAAAAGAATTCAAATAGTAAATTGCTGTTTTTGGAACATTTGTGAGATTCCTGTTATAATTGGTATATTTCCCCAAAGCACCTCTTCTTTTTTCCTCTTTACAAAAAAGAAAAAGTAATAAAAACACCAGCTTGTCATTTCAGATTAAAAACCCAGAAGCAGAAAGTTTTTTTTATTATTATTATTTTTATAATAATACTTATTTTTTAAGTAATTTTTTTTATCTGTTTATTATTAGGTTAAGATGACCTGCCATAAAGCCCCATGTGAGTTACATATTATAATATTAGTGCATTAACCTTTAACCTGGGATTTGAAATGCAGTAGGCACTGTTGCCTTTCTACAGTGGATGATTATCCGCATCTTCTGACCAATCCAGCTTAAGAATACAACAGCATGTACATCAGCACACAGAACATACTGTATTCTACTTTCATGACTCCACTTTCCTGATTTGGGGTTAAAAAAGATTCTCTCAAGACTCAACAGATTTGTTTGGATTGTTTTTTCCCACTGTGGCTTTTTACCTTTGTTGCTGGCACAAATCAGATCATCTTTTGTACTGTAGGAGCATGAAGTCCCCAAGGTAGTGGGTGAACACGCACAAGCTCATGATTGGGGAAGTCTTAAATATAGCCTAAATTCATGGGTTATTGAGATTCAGTTCATGGATTAATGATTCAACTTGAGTAATGTTTAACTTCCAATCAGTTCCAGCAGCATGGGGTAACATGAAGGACACCAGATCTCCAAGCGGGAGCAGTGCAAGATGGTTTCCCAATCTAAAACAAATGCGCTTAAAAAATAAAGCCATTCTTAAGATGGAAAACGATGTCTCAAACTAGAACACATTTTTCATAAAGAAAACTTTATTGAGTGTTTATGAAAATCATGAATTCCTACAATCTTGTGCATTATGGTACTCCATTTATTTGTGTTTTATCATCATTATGACTAACAACTACCTGCGTTTTTTAAAATGTTTTGACCCGGTGACTGTTTTTTGTTACTTAAATTGATATGTGCATATGTCATGTGAGAGGCAGGTTAAGTTTCCACCCTTAAGAAACTATGTTAATGACGCGTGTAGTAATGGTGATTACGTGAAATGGTGTGGAACAGATGTGCACCGGTTTGGTTCATATGTCAGAAGGTTAAAGACAATTAGAGGACAGGAGGACTCACTCTTCAGTGAAGGTTTGTTAAAGAACATTTTTTAATTCAATATTAGTGAGGCTAACTGATTGTAATATAAGAATACACAGATTTGAAGCACGCTTAATCAGTACACAGCTACACTTCCTTGAAAAATAAAATTATGGCGTGCATACTTTTCCTAGCATTACTGTGGAATATATACTTCATAATTGAAATGCTAGTTTTTAATTTATGAATAAAACTGTATTATTCAAAATCAACACTAAAACAGAGTGGCATCGATCATGTTTTCGATTATTTTCGTTGGCTGCCTCCATATTCCATCTTGAACCTAAATCATGAATTCTAAATCTTCTCTTATCTGTCAAGGTTGATGTAAGACAGCTGGTTGTGCTTTTTTTTTTATATTAAATACCTTTATACTGTACTATAACCATTTTTCTCTTCTTATTATTGTTAAATCATCATTCTTATTATTCCACATCATGACTAACTGAAGTGGCCATATGAGCTCACTACAGAAGCTTGCTTTTAAAGTAGGGATGTCCAACTTGCTCTCTCCAGGTTTTTATTTCAAGCAGATCAGAACCATCCTGTACTTTGACATGCCACACTACAGAAAGTGTCTCCTCATTTTGGGCATTATTTAGATGTGTGGCACTCTGTGAACACTTGAGCCCTTGCCACAACAATCAAACAAACAAACAAACAAACAAATAATAAAAATAAGCAAAACATAGACATTTAGCTAAAAATACAAATTCTATATAGACATATAAATCACAATATATGTATATAAAATGTTACATAAAATCTATATAAATGATACAAGAAAATACACAAACAGTAAAAACAAGGTCAACAAAACAAAGCAGAGTACACACACATACATACACTCTGGGTGTATAGCTACGGGTGTGTTTTTGTCATACACCTGCCTTAGAGGTGAGACAGTGAGATAAGAATGAGAGAAAGAGATTAAAGAGGCTGCATAATCAGGAACTGTATCAACCTTGAGACTGCTATGTACGGGAGGTGCCAGGTCTCAGTGCTAACCTTAAAAACAGAAACACAACTCACACACTCTCTCCGTCATCTCATAGATCTCTTCTTGCCAGCCTGCTTTCCTCATGAGGACAATGGGGGGAAAAGGGGGATTAGTAAGATCATAAGTAGAATAGGTATTCTATTGCAGGATCCTAGCCTCAGTCTATAGAAGGGAATCTGAGTAAAGTGAGATGGGATAGGAAAGCTCAGTACTTCCTTAATCGCCAACACACATACACTAATACACTTATTTCTGCATATGATAGTTCCACTTTCCAAGCCATTAACAACAATTTTTACAGACTTTCTGCCACAAATTTCAGGAAATTTCAGCTTCATTCCATTTTCATAAGACTACCCTAAGCCCTTTAATAATTGCATGTAAAATCTTACCTTTACTCTTTCTTGACTCTCATTAGGGTAAAGAAGCATTTAAACAATTTCTCCACAACATGAATGTACCATGCCAGAAGCAGTGGTGGCTGATCAGAAGCTCAGGGGTTCAAGTCCCAGCCTTGACATACTGCCACTGTTGGGCTTTTGAGCAAGGCCTCCTGGGGTGCTGTATCATGGCCAACCCTTTGAGTGCTCTTGTAGTCTTATGGCTGAATAAGCAAAAATCCTCGCAGCCACATTCCAGAATCTAGTGGAAAGCTTTTCCAGCGCTAAGTGGTCTCACCAGCAAATGGGAAACAATGCGACAGTAACGCTCTTGGTTTTGGAATGTGACATTCAACACTCTGATGCCCACATACTTTTGGCCATATAGTATATGTACTTTTTGACTTTTTGTTATTATTAAGAACAAGAACGCAACCAATGAGTTGTGCCCTTTCTCCGTGCATGCTTAGGCCCCACTTTGAGCAATAAGCCCTAAAGGACTCTGTCCAAAATCATGTCATGACCTAGTCATGAGTATAACAGACTGCAGCAAAAGAGTCAATGGCCATTAGTTTTGCTGTGTGATAGAGGATAGTCTCTGACTATGGCATTTTTATAAACACCTGAGTGAGTATAACCTGGACTTCCTGCAGCTGTCTATCCCATTTAGAGACTTTCATGGTTAAATATAGCGCCTCCAGAGCTTTACAAATGTGCAGCATTATACAAAGTACACATTCAGTCTATACTAAAAGAACATAAACTGCACTACACCACTCAAATATAAATTTATTCATGATGACATTCAGGTAAGTTTAGCTAAATAACTAATAAAATTATAACAGTAAGCTATAGTGAGTTATAGTTTACTGTAGTAATCAGGTCTGGGTGAGTTAAACGTTCAAGTGAAATCTACACTGTACATAGATAGTGACCTTGGTGTATACACACACACACACACACACACACACACGCACACACGCACACACACACACACACACGCACACACACGCACACACACACACACACACACACACACACACAGCTACAGACTCAGTGAACCTTTAATGAGGAAACTGGGGAACGAGCCAGAGCCATCCCAATTGTCTAATGGCTTCCACTGCTTAAGAGAAGGAGAAAAGGAGAAAAAACAAGAAGAGTGTAAAATAGAAAGAAGAGAGAGAGAGAGAGAGAGAGAGAGAGAGAGAGAGGTTGACGGGTTGTTCTGCAAAGCTGTAAAAAGTGCATTTTTATATAAGGGTAAAAAAAGACACTCCCAAAGGAACCTGAGGTGCATAATGAGATGACAGAGCTGGAGACTGGGTTTGTTGTGGCTGCAAACAAGAGCCAAGAGCTGAAAGTATGACCTTGCCAGCAGGATCAAAAAAAAATAAAAAATCTGACAAGCGACTTTGGCTCCTTTCTTTATTCATACATACTCCTTGATTTCGGGAATTTGCCCCTTCATTGTAAATATCACCGTATCTCATTTGAATCTTGGCAGCTGGAGAGGTGAGTGTTCTGTCTGCTGAATTTTTAATGCTGTTAGAGATCATGTTTATTTGTCCTTCATTTTGTTCAGTCCCTCTGTTTATCTTGCCCAGCATGAGAAATGACATGCCCTTCGTTTCCTTGATACTGAAGCACTCTCCCTTATTCACACATCTCACCCTGTGAAATCCTAACTAATCATCTCCCACTGATCTCAACACATACAGCTGATGAAACCATGTTATAATGATTGTAGCATAATCCATGAGCTACGTTCACTGCATGGAGATGATCAAAGACAACATGTTTGTTTGAAATAAGGAGAACACAAGAAGAACAGGGGAACACAAAGCAGAATGCGAAAAGAAGGTAGAAGGGAGCGTCTTACATTCTCTCTGTGCACTTCAATGGGATTGTGACAGAGGCAGTGAGGGACAAAACACGGCACCCTCAAACGCCATCCTGAAAAAAACATGTTCAAACCCATGGCAGCTGGTTTTATGTTTTTTCACACCGTCCACTGAATCTGATCTTTGGTGACAGTCCTCAGTCTCTTGGCCTAGTTTTGCTGCACACAATAAGCCTCTGTTAAATTAATTTCATTGCTTCCATTTTTGTGAAAAGATGGCTGTAGGTCTTAGCCAGAAAGCATGTGATGGGTGTTCAAGTCAACCTGGGACTTGAAAGTGACTTCAAGCACAATATGGTGATGACGCGCTTGACATTTAAATGTAAAACATTTGATGTTTCAAGCATTTTAAAGATGCCCATATGTTGGTGAATGACAATCCTGGGCTGAAGTGGCTCAGAGCCCACTGACATCATTATGGCGGACATTCAGAATGTGGAAAACTTGACCTTTGAAAATCGACAGATACTGTAACTTGTACATTACAAAAATTCAGCTGGGAGTTCAATCCTGGGGTCAGTCCTGACCTGCTCCAAGCCATTTCCACTTGCTTGGGACATTAAAGGAGTTCCTGGGAGGCCAGCATATCAGAAGTGAAGAAGGCAGTCCAATCATGGCTCTGGCGTACTGAGAAAACTTTTTACCTTGATGGAACCCAAGAGATGGAATCCAACTTAGATAGAGAAATATGGTAATTTTGACTCTTATAACTGTGTTCTCTTATTCTGCACAACCAATAATCCTGTTTTGACCTGAACGCCCCTTGATTGTTACTGACATAATAAAATACTCACATGCTTCAGCTAATATTGTTAATATGTCTGTACCTAAAACCTTTGTGATCTTCTGATACCATCCATAAAGCTCTCATGTCTTCCATGAGCATTTCCAATCTCTGCCTCATCTATCGGTGCTGCTTTCACAAATTCACATCTCTATAAAAAAGAAAAAGAAAAAAGAAAGGATAAAGTTTGTATAAAAGAAGAGATAAAAAAGAATAAGAGAGGGAGTAAGTGATAGAGCAGGGGTAAAAAAAAAAATGCAGACGGGACTACAGACATATAATGTGTCTTCTGGCAGTGACAAGTTTCCTGCCGCTTGGAACCAGTTCATTTTATTTGTCTTGTTTTCTTCTCACAGCCACTTCATTGCATTTCAACATCAACAGGAGAATGATGTGGGGAATGTACAATTTCACACTCTGTTGGGCCCTGGCAAACACAGGTACTGTTAATCTACAATGCTGTATCTGCTCCAAGAAAGAACCATTTATCTTCCCCAAGAATAACGTTCACTTTGTTAACCCACTGACTAAATGGTCAGTATAATGTCACATATTGTTTCCCTTTTGTGGCAAGCCATGTAAATT
>JAOVVA010000048.1:15147216-15160937 GCA_028565275.1 Leiocassis micropogon
TGTATTAATGGCATCTGTTATCAGTATAAAAGACACCTGTCCACAACCTCAAACAGTCACACTCCAAACTCCACTATAGCCAAGACTAAAGAGCTGTCAAAGGACACCAGAAACAAAATTGTAGACCTGCACCAGGCTGGGAATGAATCTGCAATAGGTAAGCAGCTTGGTGTGACGAAATCAACTTTGGGAACAATTATTCGAAAATGGAAGATATACAAGACCACTGATAATCTCCCTCGATCTAGGGGTTCAGATCGAGGGAGGATTGGGACAATGCCATATGGTCAGATGAAATAAAAATAGAACTTCGTGTTTGGAGGAGAAAGAATGCTGAGTTGCATTCAAAGAACACCATACCTACTGTGAAGCATGGTGGTGAAAACATCATGCTTTGGGGCTGTTTTTCTGCAAAGGGACCAGGACGACTGATCCGTGTAAAAGAAAGCATGAATGGGTCCATGAATTGTGAGATTTTGAGTGAAAACCTCCTTTCATCAGCAAGGGCATAGAAGATGAAACGTGGCTGGGTCTTTCAGAACACACCGCCCGGGCAACGAAGGAGTGAATCATAAGAAGCATTTCAAGGTCCTGGAGTGGCCTAGCCAGTCTCCAGATCTCAACCCCATAGAAAATCTTTGGAGGGAGTTGAAAGTCAGTGTTGCCCAATGACAGCCCCAAAACATCAACAGGAATGGGCCAAAATACCAGCAACAGTGTGTGAAAACCTCATGAAGACTTACAGAAAACGTTTGACCTCTGTCATTGCCAACAAAGAGTATATAACAAAGTATTGAGATGAAATTTAGTTATTGACCAAATACATATTTTCCACCATAATTTGCAAATAAATTCTTTAAAAATCATACAATACAATTTTCTGGATTTTTTTTTTCTTATTTTGTCTCTCATAGTTGAGGTATACCTATAATGAAAATTACAGGCCTCTCTCATCTTTTTAAGTGGGAGCACTTCAACAATTGGTGGCCGACTAAATACTTTTTTACCCCACTGTATTTAAATAGCATCAGAGGAATTGCGCACTCAGCACGAATCATTTGTCAATCAATACAGTAAACTATTGCCTTTGTCTAAGATGTCTATTTTTCTTCTTGACCTCGTTATGTTCTACATTTCTAAAAATCCATATTTATTGTACTTGTAAATTAAAATAAACTGATTTAAAAGCAGCTTTGAGGGTGTTGTTGTATTCTGGGTAAATATTGCCCCCTAGTGGTCATAAACACAGGACATTTTTAAAAGGTGCTGACAATTGTGTATTGAGCTATTGTGATACTGTGAATTACAGAATTACAGATGTGGTTATGTATGTAAATGCATGACAGATTTCTTGACTTGAGATAATGTTTTGAGCTCTCTCTCTCTCTCTCTCTCTCTCTCTCAGTTCAGTTCAGTATAGCAGTGCTTTATTGTGATAAATGTTAAGAAATTACATTGTTGACAAAGCAATTATAGAAGGTTACTTACATTATAAGTAACATCTACCCGCATTTATAGACATAGACCCAGTTTATATGAACATTATAAACATGTTAAACATGAAAGAAAAACATAGTAGGTACTCACTTACCGTCTATACCGCTTTATCCTGTATTCAGGGTCGCAGGGGCTTGGGGCCTATCCCAGGAGGCTTAGGGCACGAGGCAGGGTACACCCTGGACAGGGTGCCAATCCATCGCAGGGCACACATATATACACTCACTCACACACTCACTCACACATTACGGGCAATATGGGAACGCCAATTAGCCTAATCTGCAGGTCTTTGGACTGTGGGAGGAAACCGGAGTACCCGGAGGAAACCCACCAAGCATGGGGAGAACATGCAACCTCCATGCACACAGAAAGATGCACACAATCGAGTCTGGCCAGGAACTGAACCCTGGAGGTGCAAGGCGACAGTGTTCACCGCTACATCAACGTGCCGCCACATAGTAGATAAACAATAACCAAAAAGAAAAAACAACAATAGTAATGACAAAAACTATCAGTAACTATCTAAACAGTACATCCATCCAGGAACCTCTGTAGTCCAACTAGGGACCATGGAGACTATTGGTGACCATTGTATTTATTCCCATTTTATGTCCGTGGTGGAACCTCCGGTCAACATTCACACTCTACGGGCAATTTGGGAACAGCAATTAGCCTAATCACCAGGAGGAAACCCACCAAGAACAGGGAGAACATGCAAAATCCCAAGGCCGGAACTGAACCTGGATCCTAAGGGTGCAAGGCGACAGTGCTAACCACTAAGCCACCGCTAGCTAAATGCTATTGATGTTAAATTGTGATTAATTGAGTTTAGGGAAATTCTGGGTGTGTGCACGTTGTGTATAACTGCCTCTTAGGTTCAAATTTGGGAGATTTGGGGATTTTGTGATGTTTTCAGTAAAGGTGTTCCTAATATTTTTATATTTTTGACAGTGGAGGAGGAAGTGCAGCTCCATCTCGACCTCACCACTCATACACTGAGCACTCTCTTTCTCTCTCTCTCTCTCTCTCTCTTTGTGTGTGTGTGTGTGTGTGCGTGTGTGTGTGTGTGTGTGTGTGTGTGTGAGTAAACCAAAACATTCATGAACTAACATGTACGCATGATACTATATTCAAATCACAACGTCATGGCACACAGGGATGTATGGCGCAACACTGCTTTGCTGGATCATATCCAGGTGTCATTGAGTGGAGCTAAAGAAAGTACTTGCACGTGTAGAACACTGAAAGGCAATCCAGACACACCGTGAGTTGGCAGATTGAGGAGTGGTTGAAGAGCGTGTTTCATGAGCGAACTACTGGTTCTTGCTTCAGGCGGTACATAACCTGATTGGAGGGTTGTGTTATATGCAAAAGATGTAGGCTTGGCCTTAAACAACACACATGGGCTTGTCTGTGATGACACGTGGTGTGAAGAGAACTCCTTAGTCTGCACTAATGTTGACTTTAAACTCTTACTGGAACAACCTTCAATATTATGTAATGTAGGATTGTGATGGTTTTATTGTGTGGCTTCTATTTTAAAGGAATGACTGCAAGTGATCATACATACAAGACATGAGGCAAATAATTAATATATTGAGGCCACAAGTTAAGTTACCTGAGAACTAGTAATTTGCCTTTCAATGATGATGCC
The DNA here is from genome assembly GCA_028565275.1 of Leiocassis micropogon. Taxonomy (NCBI): domain Eukaryota; kingdom Metazoa; phylum Chordata; class Actinopteri; order Siluriformes; family Bagridae; genus Leiocassis; species Leiocassis micropogon. The sequence continues at coordinate 15,150,368 of JAOVVA010000048.1, forward strand.
TGTCAAATACTTTTGCCATCAAATACAAAAAAAATTTATTGAGTAGGCTTAAGTGTTTGGCAGCAGTTAAGGTCAGTGCCCTGAGCTCAATTATGTGCACAGTTTACTATAATTGTGTGTAATTAATGTGTAAATGTGTTATTGCAGTTATTGAAGATGAATTTTTAAAAGAATGAATGGACTGTTATGGACACACAAACCTAAGCATGGGGATAATTCATAAAATAACACTTGGGTTTTAATGCTGATATTTAAAAGGTTAAAATTTTTTTTTTACCCAACAGGGTATTTTGGCGCGATAGGGAGATTCAACCATTAATGTTGATTGCGCTGGTAAAATGCTTTAAACAAAAGAGTGAATTGTAGCAATTAGCACCTGAGAAGATTAGTTGTAGGTGGAGGAGTGATAGCACATCGCTACTAGTTTGAGTCATTTCCCAATTTTTCAGGGTGTGGCAAACATACAGAACATTTTTTCTCAAGTGTCAATTCTGCAAACTAGGAGCTGCTTCCTCAACAAGCTGTGGCTACACTGAAACACCAGGAAGGAAATTATCTCTGTACTTATTAATCAATGATATTTGAATGCAGTTTATTCAAGGCTCAGAACTGATATGCAAATATGTGGGAAAGGGTGCTTTCTACATGGGGAGCAAATACAACTTTGTGAGGTCCATTTCAAAACATGGCTATCATACATGGTTGTGGTATACAAGACACGTCTACAGTGGTGGGTAAAAGGATTAAGAGAATTTATGCCACACTGCGTGCACAATTATTAGGCAAGTTGTATTCCTGAGGATTAATTTTATTGTTGAAAAATAACAATGTTTTCACTCAATCAAAAATGTAAATAAACCTAAAACCTGTATGTTTAAGAAAAAATATTGAATTTTGTCATTCTGAGAGGAATATACACCGATGATCCATAACATCATGACAACCTGCAAAATACTAAGTATGTCCCTTTTTTTTCCATCGAAAGTGAGATGCAATGTGTTCTGACTCTTTTCTATTGGAACCAGCAGTTTGAGTTACAGTAGCTCTTCTATTCGATCGGACTACACGAGCCAGACTTCGCTCCTCAAGTGCATCAATAAGCCTTGGCCACCCATGACCCTGTCACCAGTTCACTCATTTCTTGGACCACGTTTGGTATGTCTTGACCACAGCAGCCCGCAAACATCCCACAAGAGCTGCAGTTTTGGAGCTGCTCTGACTCAATCGTCTAGCCATCATAATTTGACCCTTGCCACAGTAGCTTCAGTTACAAACTCATTACAATATATCTTATTACAATGGCACCTGGAAGTAGGTGGAATATGTTAGGAAGCAAGTGAACTTTTTTCCTGAGGTTGATTTGCTGGACGCAGGAAAAATGGGCAAGTATAAGGATTTAAGTGATTTTGACAAAGGCCAAATTGTGATGGCTATAGGACTGGGTCAGAGCAACTCCAAAACGCCAACTGTGGGGTGTTCCTGGTCTGCAGTGCTCAGGACCTGGTCCGATTAAGGAAAACTGATAAACCAGATGCATGTGGGGACCAAAGTCGGACCCATGTAGACTGATCCAATAAAAGAGCTACTATAGCTAAAATTGATGAAAAAGTTAATGTTGTTCAGAGAGAAAGGTGTCAGAAAAAACACCAGGTCATTACTGTTTTGGTGTCAAAAGAAGGAAACTATCCAATATTAAGTGGGTGGTCATAATATTACAGCTGACTCGTGTATACATGTGCACAAGTATTAAATATATTAGTAAATATAACAAAGAAACAACTGAGGTCAAGTGTCAAGTGAATTGCAAACTTGTCAAGTGAATTGCAAACTTGTCAAGTGAATTGCAAACTTCTATGGTACATTTCTGTACATGATCTTCAAGAAGCAATAAAGCAGGCATGAGAACTCACAGGATTGGGACTAAATGGCTGTGTGGCCATAAGAAAACCTCTTGTTAGTGACAAAAATCATAGAAAGAAAAAGCTTCAGGTTGCTGGAGATCAAAAAGTTTAGACTATGTAGCAATAAAAAAAGAATCATGTGGTCTGATGAGATCAGATTTACCCTACTTAAAAGTGATGGGTGCATCTGGGTAAGAAGGGAAATGCACGAAGCAATGCACTTATCACGCATAGTGCCCACTGTACAGGCCTCTGACTGTAGCAGAGTCTGACATACTTTGGTCAATAAATTGATTCCTCTGCCACGCTTGTATGAAGGGACAAGGACAGTAGTCTAATTAAATGGCCTAGTCGAGCTATAGCCATAGCTTGACTTAAATGTGCATGTAAAAAGTGAAGACTTGCATAGCACAATCACAAGATGAGCACTTTGCATCAAAATGCAAAATGTAGCACACCATAGGCTGTAAACAGATGCACAGATCCTTTGTGTGAAGCACTAAAGGCATTCACCAGTTGCAGTAGTAAGTAAACACACACTCTCACACAGACACACACTCCGGCAGTAAAAAGTCTGGCTCTCAGTTGATAACACTATTGCTGCCCATTTTTCCTCCTGTCACCATGTATGGTGTCCCACCATCTAAGGTGCCAGCTGTTTGCCTGGCCTGGTCCTTGAACACAACAAGCCCTTCCAGAAATAGTCTATTACTCATATTTCAACACCGACTGTACACACCCTTTGAGACTCACTGTTCATTTGAGCCTTAGTGTATTTTCAGATATGTAAAAAGGAGAGTAGAAATGTTTGTAACTATTGGTAAAAGCAGAGTAAGTAGGGCCTGCTGAGTGCAGCATTTCCTGGAGCTGCTTTGCTTTCAGCAGCCAGTGTTCAGACTGGACCAATGCCAGCAAGAGAGGGGGAGGTGTCCCTGTGGTGAAAAACGCAGGCGGGCTCAGGGCACTGAGTACACTGCTAAACACGTGCTCATGCTGTCTACAACACAAACACAGCGTGGTGTGGGAGGAGCCCTATTTCTAGGAAATCTTAACCGACTGGAACAAATGTTATCTCCACCCTAAAACCCTTCCTTCGTTTCTCTTCCTAGCCTCTCTCTACGTGCTTTACTGCACTGAGTGCTCTGATAAATATTTGTTTACTTCAGACACTCAAGTGTGAGGTGACATTTTAAAGCATACACTCAGACTAGCCAACAAGATTCTATTTCACATCAAAACACAATTAAATATATGTCCACTTAATTATAGTGTATCAAACTGCAATTGTATAACAATAAGAGAGGTTGGACATGGTTGGAAATACCATTTTATGTGATTCATTATGTATACCTTGGGAGTATAAAAGAATGCTAACATATGCAGATGCCTGTGTACTCTAACTCTCGCTCGTGCATGAGAATCAGGCTCTCTAAACCAGATTGAAAAGGAGCTTATTAGTTAAGTAGATGAAAATAAGGGTAATGAAAATGAACAGCATAAAAATAATTACAACAAACATGGACATAATGAAACAACTAGTTTTACAGATTCCTAGGAGTGAAAAACTAGGTGTTTAATTATGTCACAACCCACCACTATTAATTAAGACGGTGTATATGTTTTTTGCGTTCCTATATTTATTGGATTAAATTGGTTAAATCAAATCCACACCTCGGCAGCATAATAGTACAGTGTGTAGTATTGCCTTCCTCATTGTTCCAGGACCATGAACATGCTGCCTGTTAGGCTGGCTGGCCATGTGTATGGTGTCCTGCAGTGGACTGGTGTATTGCCACTTTGTCCCGTGCTCACTCAATATGAATTAATGCATGAATAATTCAGACTTCAGGAACTAAAAAACAAGTAGACATCTAAGTAATGTAAATTTAAATTAAAAGATTTATTTAAATGTTCTCTGTAAGGAAAATGAAAGGCAAAAGTTTACATTAACATTTAGGCATTTGGCAGACTAAATGTTAATGTATCTAAAACGACTTACAAAAGTGCTTACATTTCTGTTTACTACTGCCAAGTAATTATTGTACATATTTAAATACTTGAACTATGTTTATAAATGAAATCTGTACAAAGGTGATCTGTGGAATTTATTTTGTAACTGTAGAGTAAGAAGTGTAATGCATAAACAGACACAGGAGACCCTGTGCTACTTTTTAAAGCCTGTTAGTGTCGTGTTTAACCCACACTCATCAATGCCTCCCCTTTACAAAAAAACATTTACAGCCAAAGCACTCCATGATGGCCTATTTAAGTGGACTCCAATGACAAAAAAATAGTTTAGAGTGCTATGACCTTATGATCAAAAATTTATTTTGACCCTCTCAACAAGGAATTTGTGCCTAAATTATTGATCGGTGCCTTATCATCTATTTAAAACATAGAGGTAAAGCCGGATAGCCCTACTTGGCTCATGTCCCATACAAAGTGCCCAGTGTATCCATATCTCAAATTTAATTTTGAAATCAGTTAAAGCTAAATGATTACACAACAAAATTGCAATGAAATAAAAATAACAATGACAAGCATGCATGTCCTTTAAGGACAGTACAGGTGATTATAAAATGTTTACTATTTTTCTATCGCCAAACCTAGCCAATAAAATTTGCTTTCCACTAAGTACTTTTACTAAATAGTTTATAACAAACCACTTCTTTATGCCTACTAGAGTTTCTTAAACAAGTACCCTTTTTTCCTCTCAAGTACATTTAATTTTCCGCACCAGGACAATTTTTCACATTTCTTTTCTAAAACTGGTTCCTGACCATACATATGTACTACATTACTGACTATGACTTGATATGTTTTCAAATATTCTCCCACTTTCAGAGTGAACAAAGAATACAAAGGCAGCTTTCTTTCTTTCACACAGCTAGATACATGTATAGAATTAGCAAGAAAATCAGCATTTTAGTCATGACATGTCTTCACTGCTTTTCACACCTGCTTATGGATTATTCCCTTGGTAATAAGGCTTAGGTTTGTTCATGCTCTTTTAATCACAGTGAAATCTCTGACTTAACATAGTATTCGGACATCCTTAAAATATAAAAGCCTTCAGGAAAAAGTAGCATTTTAATACGATTAATCCATTTACCACACCTTATATTATTATAAGGGAGGTCTGACAGTTTGCTTACACACACACACATAAAACACATCCCAAAGAATAATGTACATCTGATACTACCCTACTGCATTCCAGAGAGTTTCGCAATGTCAAATTCTCTGTGAATATAGCATGACCAGTGATTACATATTTCCATAATATTCCATCATATATTATAGACAGCATTTATAGATATTTAAGATACAATTGTTGTAGGCCATATGCATTCACCAAGACAATTCCATTCAGCCTCTACATTCATAGTCAGTGAACCAGGCTAACAGAAAGGATGACCTCAGCCCGAGAAACAGTACACAATGTCTTTTGTTTTTCAGGAAGGACGGTACTGAGAAGCAGAACCCCCATGGCTGTGCTGATTACCAAAACATGGTGCAACAGCACACCAACTGTTACCAGGTTGCTCTTGGCTAAACACACATTAATACATTTATTATCCTGTTTATAATACACATCTTGAGGTATATCTGCTTTCAGAATGCAAATGAAAACTGGAATGTCTAGAATCTTTCGATTTGCATTTGTAGTTATAATGTAGGTAAATTAAGCAGTGTAGTTGAAGTGGTGTGTTCCCATGTTTATTATCATAGCAACAACAACAAATGAAAATCCATTACTTACTTTGATAATTTAAATGAAGCTAAACTAAATAAAGGTGCGTGCATGCGTGTGTGTGTGTGTGTGTGTGTGTGTGTGTGTGTGTGTGTGTGTGAATTTACACATCTGAAACTTCTAACAGACCTGACAGGAAATCTAAAAACTGACTTGTGATAGTGTTCGAGTTCTAAGGAACCCTCTAAAAACCATGCTCTGTTCATCTAACAGGAAGAGGAAGTGGGGAAAGAGGTGTCATGAGAATGAACACTTTTATTAGTAATTTCATCATTTTAAATCATCTAAATATTTAGTACAATAAAGTGCCTTATAAAGATTGACTTGTCTTGAAATATAATTATTTCATTCATGGTTTGTGAAGAAGCTTTAGTAATTTCTGGTATACCCATACGTACTATAAATGTTTAACTTATTTGAGATTGTCAGCATGGTTTAATAAAAACCCAAATTAAACTAAAAGATAAGGGTGGAAATTAATTAGAACATCTTGTTCACAGTCTTTGTGTACAGTGCCCCTACACCCTGCATTTCCGTTTGTGTAATGCTATTTAGTTGGACTACGTGGGCCTCACCCATGGCGTCAACCTGGGGGGGGGGTTAATATTTTACGTTTAATTAACAGCTTAACACAATACGATGTTGATCTTATCATGCTACAAATAGTCTAAAATAAGACTTGTAGGTGAGAAATATTCAATTCTAAATTATTATAATAATCTATTTAATTTTAAAATACATCGTAAATATTAACCCGGACCAGCTCTCCCCAGGCAAGTGGTACGTTCCGTCTGTTGCGTCATTCATTGTTTACAAACCAACCCTAGCGGCTGCTTTTCGTTGGGCAGCGTGGTGGCTGTGAGGACGCCGGTGAAGTGCCCACGTCGTATTTCTGAAGAATCGTGTCCTAAAGGTCTGGGATTCATATGCAAAAATGCCTTGTCGAAAGGAGAATTACATTTTTCTGGAACAGTCCGTGACCGTCGATTCGAAAGAGGTGGACGCTCTTGTGACAAAAATCGGCGAGGCGCTTCAGCTGCACAACAATAGCGCTACACAGCAGACGATGTCGCGTCTCCACGGTCTGACCAGCAGCAGCAGCAGCAACAACAACAACAGCAACACCAGCAGCAGTAACACTGCCAGCGCACAGAAAAGAAATGGCTGCTGTATACGTCTCCGGAGCGGGCGGAAAGCGACCAGAGCGAGTCCGTACAACATCCCCGGCTCCAGCGATCAGGAGTGGGACCATTTCTCAGCGTGGAACCGAAAGGGGCTCGACGGTACGGGTAACGAGGACGATCCGCACCAACTCCTCCAGGAACTGATCTTATCTGGGAACCTCATCAAAGAAGCGGTCAGGCGACTCCAGTTCTCTTCTGAGGCGCACCGCGATTTTTCTAAACAGATCGACTGAACCTGTGAGACAGGAGTGCTGGATTAAAGATCGCCCTCTCATCACCTCGGCTAACCTGGTTATCTGCTGGGTAGCCAACAAGATCAAGAGCGATTACGATCATGTTCTGTAATAAAACCACGATGTTGGGTTAACAAATGAAACTGTAACGTTATGTTGACTGTTATCTAGCGCTGATTTCTTTTTTTATTTTATTTTTATTTTTTAAACGTGACTGAACACATTGTCACTAGAGCCCGAGTGTTCGTTTTTTTTTTCTGAATGAAATGTAAACAGCGAGCTATTATTTGTCTCTAACTCTTAAAGGTTGTGATTTGAAACGGTATTCCTGTTTGCAGGCTAGTAGACCAAATGGTCTGTGCACCATGTTTGGGTGGCAAGTAAGAGGTTAGCATTGTGCCCTTGGCGTGCTACCTTTGTTTACAGTCTTGCTATCAGTAGCTTGGTATGGGGATGGGCCACAGGTACACACACACACACACACACACCAAATCTCTGATCTGACTGAAGAGCCAAGGTACTTCAATGTCTTGAAGATTTGGACTTTCAAACTGTTTTCTACACCCACGTGGACTTCTCCATCGAGTCTCACCTGAAAAAACACAAACTGTTGGGGATTTTCATGAGAGTTCTCACTTTGTAATAAGAGACACAGATTGGCACATCAGACTCTCTGGTGCTTTCAGATTTCCTCTGTGGAATTTGTCTGTTTCTCTGCTTTCTCTGTAATGTTTTGTATGCTTCGTACCGAAGTCATTTTAAGAGCCCTGACTTTTTTCAGGCAGTTTGGTCCTTAATAAACACGGTGGATTTTGTTTTCTTTTTCATTTGGCTGGCAATTTTGATTTATTCACTCACTGTTGCTGTGCTGGGGAAACAGAAACTACACGCTAAGAGGGGGAAGGGGGAAAAGTACTTTATCTTCCTTACTGTTTACCTAAGAAGATAAACTTATTTCACTTAAAATCATTTAAAAGTACACCATATTTGCATTTCTAAATCTCCATAAGAACAAGTAAAAGTTGAAGTCAGATTGAAATGTAGGTCTGTACATGTTCATAGATCTTCAGACTATTTCGGGTAAATGCTGTGAGCAGCAGTCGCGTGTGATATCTGTGGAGTCATTCTTCCTCTACTTCTTGGTAATAGAAACACTTTTCTGAAAAGCTGCCACGTGTGGAGCAGCCAGCGGTCTATACTTCCTCTATCAATCACCCTCCCCCCAACCGCCCAGTTACTACTGTGCATTATGTGATTATCTTAGACTCATTTGATCCAATCATATCTCTGTAAGACAGATATTACACACTGTCCAATAATACTTCATTTTGCTGTCTACAAATCGTGAACACACCATATTAATAATTACATGTCTACTGGCATATACTGTAAATGAAATCCCCTTTTTTGATAATGGCAAAATCTGTGCAGTCAGCACAGGATCAGATATATATTATTATTAATTATTATTATTATTATTATTATATATTACAGAAAGTAAGTGACAGGGTTGCACATGAGCCAAGAATGAGCATTTAAAGCAGTGATTGTTGTTTCATAGGTTATTAGTACAGAAATTAAACATTTGTGTAATCCTAACTGGCAATGTTATGACATTTTCAAAAGCCAATTTAATGATGAATTTTTATGAAACTTGAGAATTTTGTAAATTCCTTATATGCTCCACGCTGCCCGAACAGCTGCACCAATACTTGTGCCAGATTGTGAATTATTTCACAATGTTAAGCTGCGGGTTTTTTTTTTTTTTTACTTTTGTTTTCCTTTCCAACTTTTAAATAGATATCTTTTTGAAGACACAAAGCAGCACACTGCTCTTAAACTATTGGAAGCAGCTATGAAACTACTGAAAACCTAATACAATTAAGTTCCTTATGAATAACTGAAAATGGCAGACTGGTTTTGGCACATCATCCATAACTTATGCCAAGACTTAAATCTTAAAAGTCATATGCTTGCAATTAAAGCTGGGGTGTATGTCCAAGTATCCATTGCCCTTTTACACAAATGTAAGACAAGTTTCAATGAATTATATGCAATGTAATTCAGTGTTTTGTTGTCTATCTGAAAATAGTCTCTCGGATCCAATGATTTATATCATGCCATCTTGTGAATGTTTACTCGGAGCAAATACAGCGGTATAATCTCACTCAGCTAAGACCTTAAAATATGTCATGCTAAAGCAGCAACCATATCTGCCAAAATAAATGCAGTGTACTGTAGAGATGTAAACCAGTCTTTCTCAGTTGTTGGTTAAATGATAATGATGTAGAGCGTTCTCTAACATTGGTCTAAAAGGCATACCCATCAGGACAAAAAGATTAGAAGATTAGAAAAGCTTTGTCTTCATTGGAAGTACCCCTTCCTAGTAAGGGAGCATGTGGTCCCAAGACAGTGCTCAAATGTGTATTTTTGCTATTGAGTTTGCATATTTGATTTCATATATGGACAAATGTATTTCTGTATTACATTATCCACCTCATCATGATAGGTCATTATCAAATGAAGTTTCTGCTCATTTTCAGTGGCTGATTAATTTCAGATTCAGTACATTTGCTGTAGGGGTAAGGGTGGTAAGTTGTTACACTGTTCATTTGAACAGTTTCCTGTTGACGTGTTTAAAGCCACTCTACCCTAAGGGGAAGACCATTTTCTTCTCTTTGACCTTCAAAATAAAACTATGGATGAATTATGATTTTATTAGATTGTTCTATTCATTAACTACAGGGCACTGATAGAAGTGTTAAATTATATTGTTAATAGATAACTATTTAATCAGTATATACAGTATATTATTTTTAACACTATACACTGACTGGCCAAAAAATATTATTTGGATTGAAATAAGCAAATACTTGAGAAGCTTTGTTTTAATAGTTACTGCAGTGATTAATACATTTCAGTCTGCAACAATTCCTTTAACCCTATTTGATGCAGCGAGTAGCATCTCTTTTGTTGAAAAAAAACATTGAAGAAGTGTCCTGTGGTTATGAAAATATATTACTGTATTTCAGAAGGGTCAAATTATTGGCCTGCATCAAGCAAAGAAAATAGTTAAGGAGATACTGTTTTTTTGGAATTGGGTAAGAACTGGCAACACATTATATGTGCAGGAAAAGGCTTCACAGAGTGATTTGATCCAATTAGAGCGAGATCCTGATAAAAAATGAATCCATCTTTGGATGGAAATAAATTTTGTGATATTATATATAGTTGGCAAAACAATGCTCTCAATGCTATGGAGAATGAATCACATCTCCAGTCGAGATATATATATATATATATATATATATATATATATATATATAGTGTCAATGCATAAAAATATATAATGTATTTATCATTTATGAACCAGTGCAGCCAGATTTGGAAGGTTTGGGTGCCATAATGTGTGGTTTGAATGCTATATATATATACACTACCGTTCAAAAGTTTGGGGTCACTTTCTAACTCCATGATCGTTCCTGATTTTTATTTCTT
>JAOVVA010000048.1:15163804-15184592 GCA_028565275.1 Leiocassis micropogon
CACAAATTTAGACAGATTTGTGAACAATATTTGAGAGTAATGGGTCTTTTGTGTATGTAGAAAATGTTACAGATCTTCGAGTTTAGCTCATGAAAAATGGGAGCAAAAATAAAAGTGTTGCGTTTATATTTTTGTTCAGTGTAGTTAATGTCCCAGTGCTGTTATACATTATATGAGCACTCATGGGATGCCTCTTGTCCAATCAGATTGGTTGGTCGGAACTAATTATTTATACAATTTATACATAATTGTTATTGTATAATAAGAGATTTGTCCTTGTAGAATGTGTTATAAGCATATGCACTGTAGCACATTTTAAATGGGTGTTGTCCTGCAGGGTGTTGCTCCTTTCCATTACCTGGAAGGAAATGGCATACAACATTTATGTGGCCACTGGCTATGAAATGTCTATTGAGCTTGATTCAGAAATTGGTTTATGTAATCCAGGGGCTTAGAGTGCAACGTCCCAATCTGACCTCAGACATTCATTCCCATTCTCAAGACCAGAGGTTGGAGGAGTGCTTCTTTTTTTCTGCTCATATAAATGGAGTGTGTCTGATAATAGGGACCAGTTTGTTGATCCGCACACTGTGTGAGCATGTGAGCCATGTGTGGGGTTGCACATTGTAAGCAATGTGGGTGTATGTGTATGTGAGTAGTGGCTATGATGGCTGATAATTTCAATGTACACATGTTAAGAAAGCTCTAAAAATAAGCAAGCTCAAGGGCAATAAAAAAAAGTACAGTAGTTAACTTTCTGATAGAATGGTAGCCGTTATCGTCACTGAGCTTGAGCTTGCTATGTCATTGCTATAAGTCTCTACTTTTGTGTCTATACCTACATACAAAGATTTAAAAATCCTGGCTTAAATAAAGACCAAGAAGCAATGTGCATAGCCTTTATTCATACAGATTGTTTATTTGGGAATATCTATGTTGGCATGTCTTTCACCAGTTTTTCTGTTTTTATGATCCACCATAGTGTGCGAGCAGTGGTGAATGCTTTGAGCTGAAATAGCTTGACAAAAATAAACAGCATTCTTTCACATTCTTTATGAAGATTGTTTGCTATGTTTGTGTCGAATGGGAGTGCAAATTTCAGTAGACAGTGAAGCTTCTGTGTCTCTCCTTACTTCTTCACAGTCTGTTACACTTCAAGGTCTAGATGACAGCTTTCTCCTTCAGAAATTCCTGCCCGTTGCTATGCAGCAAGGTGACCCATGTTTAGCTGTATTTTTGTTAGTTGGTGATATTCAAGCTTTTGGAGCTTTTGGAAAGAGCTTTTAACAGTGGACGAAGTCAAACCACAGCTTTATAGAAATAGAAACTTAGGATATACACTTAAAATGTTAAACAACAGCAAGTATTTATTAATTTATTCCCAACGTGCAAACCACATGCATTGGTGGAGAGGAAATGTTCCCTGAGAAAACATAAGAAACCTTATGATGAACCAGACTCAAAAGGGAACTCATCCTCATCTGCGTGATATCTGACAGTGCAACTATAAATAAATCACAATTTGGCCCGTGTCACAGTACCTACCGTTACAATGGCACCTGGAAGTGGGTGGGATATATTAGACAGCAAGTGAACCTTTTGTCCCTGAAGTTGCCCAGAAAAACTAGGTAAACATAGGGATTTGAGCAGCTTTGACAAGGACCGAATTGTGATATCTAGATAACTAGATCAGAGCAACTCCAAAGGCGCATAATGTTATGGTTGATTGGTGGAAAGTGCACTGAGGGAAGCTTGGGTTCAAAAATGTTCGTCATTTTCAGACTTTCAGAGTTGCAGTCATACGCCATGACAGCAAAATCAAAAGCAGTCAATAGCCATCTTCATAGTTGTTAAGTGGAACTCTCCCCAGTAGTCTCATGTATCTTTAAGTGGACCAGATGGGGCCATCCTAAGCAGCAGTGAGTCGTCTCCACATGGTGAGAACCAGAAGTAGGTCATCAGGATGGATCAAGCAGGTCTGGAGAGCATAAGAGGTCAGGATTACTGGTACCTCAGGAACTGCTCTGTACCAGGCAACCAGATTCTGAACCAGGACTGCATTAACTGGAGCTTGTTTATGTACTTACTGCAACATCCAGACAGTATGGCATTACAATAATACAGAATAGAGGTGACAAAGATATAAACTAGTTTTTCTGCATTGAGTAATAGTGTTATGCTTTTATTTTAGGAATATTTCTGAGATTTTAAAAGAAAGCATATGGTAGTAATAGCATCTAGATCTGGATGAAAGACTGGAGTCAATAATCACCCCAAGGTCTTTTTTGTTGCATATGATAAAACAGAAAGGACATCCAGAGTTACCATGAAATTAAAAAGCTTACAATACTTCTAGCTGTCCTAGTACCAGTACTTGTGTCATGTCAGAATTAAGTAGAAGGAAGTTAATAAGCATCCAGTGTCTAATGTTCCTTACCCCTTCTTTAACCTTATTAAGCTGTTTCTCATCTGCCATTGCTAAAATATTCAACTGTGTATTCAGCATAAGAACAGAAATTAATATCACGTTAACAGATGATGTTACCCAAGGGAAGCAGAAAAAAAAGCAAGGCGCCTATTCTTGTGGAACACCAAGGATGCAGGGAGATGTGATCATTTTAATCTACAAGCTGATAACGAGCAGTCAATAAAAACTGATTCAGGAGAGAGACAGTCCCTTAACTCCAGTGACATTATCCAATCTATCAACTGGAACATTATGATTTTTATTATTGGTGCCATTAAGGTCAAAACACAAAACTGAATCAGTAATCAATTATCACTTAAACCCAAAGGCCCAAATCCTTACTGATACATGTCATGACTGTTATTCCTATGTAGGTATGACCATAAGTGGTGGAAATAAAGGGAAAGTTTAAAACTGGCCTATAGTTGGACAAGTGTAATAGTTAGGGTTTTTAAATCAGGGGTTTCATAACTGCTAGCTTAATGTACAGAGCCCATCCTAAGGAGACAGTTATGCACTTAAAATATTTTATAACCATAGTTTTAAGTTAAAGTTTTTGTTAAAGTTAAAGTTTTTGGAATTAATATGTTAATATATTTTATATTTGTTCTTTTTTTATTCTTGCTGAAAATGTGAAATACAGTTTTGCCTAATGACCTCAAGCAATCTAGCTCTTGTAAGTGTTCATCTAAATGGAGATGGTAATTTACTAGTCAATGCCCGTGTATGCACTTATTTTAAATTGCACATCATAAACTAAACCAACAGCCACACTTGGAGAGGAGATGGTACACTGTGTGACCATGCCCCTGGAATGAGAGATAAATTTAGGTGGAGGGCAACTGGTATTATTCTTTTCATTTGTGGGTTGTATGTACCCAAACTGGAGTGCATAACTATGCAATTCTTTTAATCAGCATTTTTTAAAAGATTTTTTTAGTATAAATATTTAATTTCTTTGAACACTACTCATCCTTACCAGTCAAACATGTAGCATGTAATTAGCACAAACAAAAACAGTAATAGCATTTAATTACCACGAAACATTAGGCAGATTTGAGTGCTTTTGCAAGGAATAGTGGGCAAAAACTGCCAAGTCAAGATGTGCCATGCTGATGACTCCTACTCCTGCCATGTCATGCAGACTCCTAACCAAAATGTGCTTGATAAAGTGTTGTGATAAAACCAAAAGGTGCTTCAATAAAGGTTGTAGGTGTAGGTTACAGGTCACATTAAAGGTGGGAAATGTTCAGAAATTATTTAGCTTTGTTTTCACATTGTAAAAACCTGGTATTTTTACAAGGCTTTGTAGATCTTTTTTGATATCCACTGCATTTCATATACACTACTGTTGAAATGTATATTAAAATTTCACATGGATTATATCATTTAATGTATTCAAGTTTCCCTGTTATGAACTGGCACCCCATACAGAATGTATACAGCCTTGTGTCTTGTGAAAGGCTCCAGGCCTCTCGTGAGCCTGTACAGGATAAGGGGTATAGAAAATAATTTATAGAAAAATGATTAAACCAAATCATGAAAATCATTTCATGTATGAGTGAATTTCATAAATTTAGTTACACAAGCACCTGCCGCTCTCAGACCACACACATATCTAATTAGGCCTATTGTGTGACGCTCCTGGCTCTCATCAGATAGAGGAATAGCAGGCCTCTTCAGGGCACACCTGTGAGCAACAGGCACACAAGGGCAATTCAGTGTACTTATGTGGGGCTAAAAGAAAAGTTAATTAGTGTCATCACCAGACACAGTCTGTGAACAGGAGAAACTAAAGAGTGGACAATCTCTCACAGAAGATGAAGTATAAAATGTTCTCTGGCCTATTAATGTTTCATTTTGCCACACATATTAGAGATGTAAAGGTAATTCAGATTCTGCTCATACTCTGTGCAGATCAAATGGAACTTGGATCTTGGTAATGATGGCAAGTTAAGTATTTGGCAATCTCTTCCATGTGTTCCCAGAAAAGCAGTCCCTAAGTAATTTAAAAACCAAGGAAGCAGTGAAAAATTACTCAAGATTAACAATTAAAATGACTAGTGATTAAATCTATTTGTGACTCAAAATATCCATGCTTTACTTTCAATCCTTTTGTATCCATTTGTTTTGGAAATAGGTATAAATTATGTTTTCCATAGATTTTCCTTATTCCTATGGTAATTATTCTTCATATGTGTAATTTTATATGATACTTATGTGCTACTAGGATTTATTGATCTTCTAATTCAGTCTGTCAATATAAAGTTACACATCAGTCCTTGCACTTAGGTTTCACCAAATAGAGCAGATCTTTGTAGAGGCCAAGGATTGTATAATACATATACAAATTGCCTGACTGCCATTTAAATTAAGGGGTGGAACTGGCTGCAAATACAGTGATTACATATAAATACACAAATATGTGACATACACTATCTACTAGACTGCCTTGTCAAAAAGATCACCATTTCGGAAGGTCCTGCATCAAGAAAAAAACAAAAAAAGAGATTGCTGAAGTTACTTGAATTGGGTTCAGAACAATACAGAAAAAAAATCATGAAAGGCCATGATCGGAGATCACTTGGAGACTAGCACTGTAAAGAGACAGTAGAAATCATTGCTATGTAATTATGATTCTGACTGTGTTCTGATCTGCTTCAGTTAGTCATGTCTAGGCAATGTTATGTTGCAATAAAATGAAGTCGGCTGATGACCTGAATGTACTGAATAAGCAGGTTGTATATATATATATATATATACAGTGAAACCTCGGATTACGAGTAACGCGGTTTGCGAGTGTTCCACAAGACGAGCAAAGACTTGAAAAAAGAGCAAGTCTTGGTTTATGAGTGCCGAGTATCATGTATCACGCATGCGCTTCTTGTTTTGACGCCGAGCGTCACGTGAACACAACTGAGCCAACGGTTTTTCACTCTCTTACGCTGCGGAATTGTGGTTAAATCATCTGTGTAAAATGCGTATGTGTAAATATATATATATGTTTTTTTTCTTCCTTGATAAAACAGTGGTTCTGGGAGCATGAGGAAACATGAACCCACCACCACATTATGAACCGTAATCAAAACTAAGGGTGGTCAAACAAAATATTAGAGTGGGCTACATTTTGGCCATGTAGTGTATAATCAAATATATTTTCACTCAGTCTATTGAAGAGCTTGAGGCTCTGCATTAACTATAAATATGCTGCAGAACTATAACTGTATCAGACTTAATTCATGTAATCTTATTTGCTGTCTCTAGAATGATACTTAAAAGGACTCATCTTTTATGGAAGCTAGCTGACATACCAAGAAGCTCTGATCACAAGCCAGATGTTCTAAAGGTTACTGAACATCAAAGTGCTCTGCAACAAAATTAAGCAATAGCACACAAGAGAGAGTGCTGTTGTGCTTATTATCAACATGGCCATGTGGTCACAATAATGTATTCATCAGTTCTTAACCCAATTCCAATAATTTTATCAATCTCCTTAATTGCTTTCTTTGCTTATTGCAGGCCCTCCTCAAACAGGCTCTTGTTTTTTGACCAGGCATTCGGAATAACATCAATACCTCGAGTGTGATATTATAAAACAGTTTTACAAACACCATTTATTATCAACAGTTTATGATTTGTTTGTTTATTTAACCACTTATTTTGCTCTGCCATCACATCCTTCTGCGACTGCTATTAAGGCTATCTCTGTTTTGATGCTCTGACAAAACTCTTGTCTGAACGCAATTCTGAAATGTCAGACAGCAGATGTTTAACATCTACATTACCTTTTCTGTGGGATCAGGCCAAGCACACTGGCATTTTGTCCCCACAGGCATAGATGAGCCTTGTGTGCTCATAACCCTGTCACCATTTTACTGGCATGTAATCAATAATCAGTGTTATTCAATTCATCTGGTGGTAGTGTTAGTTTTGTGGCTGATCTATGTATACAGACTGCTATTAGCTTTTGCCAGTGCCAATATTAGTCATAAAGTAAGGTGATCCTTGAAACAACAAAAAGGGATAATGAGCGGATTTAGCCATGCTTCAGCCAGGAAAGAAAATCTCCAAAAATCAGATAGAAAGAGAGAGGGAGAGAGAAAGAGAGACCCTACATATTTTGTATCACTCATCTTACTGTATGTCTATTTTAACTTTAAATAATCATATGAGAGCTAATTGCTATACCAAAGAGGTCTAACACCCAGCCACAGGTTCTAGAGGTGGCTGAACATCAAAATGCTTTACACATTGTATAGACCAAAATACTGCTTATACACTGGTAATGTTGCCACATAAACTAGATTTTTTTTCTGCCTACTCTCCTTTGTGATTTGTCAACGTTCCAGCTCATGCCCTCTAAAAATGTGTCAAAGCAGCATATCTGACAAAGACCATGTATTTAAAACTCACTAAAAGTGTGACACTGAATCCCAATCAGGGCACAAAGAAAGCATTGCTCAAAATGAGAACATATCATTCCAGACTGCTGTATAACCCAATAAAAATTAAATAGTGCCACAGGAAAAGATCAGTATCCATTCAGGATTCAGTATTTAGTATTCTCGCAGGGAGAAGACAGAGAAATCTCACCCCACTGGTCAAAACCATTTGAAAACTTTGCAAGCATAATTCATTATTCATACAAGCGTGCTTGTAATCCAAAGCACTCGTATTTTAAAGAGAATTTCTCCAACCCAAAAATATTCATATAAAATAATAAATACAAAAGATAAAGTAAAACAGAAAACAAATGAACCTGCATTTTAACTTTGAAAAGAATCATGACTGGTGTTAGATGAGAGAAGAAAAAGACAGAGGAGGGGAGCTACTGTGTAGGACAACTTTCACTCACACACACACACACACACACACACACACTAATGAAATCACTCTTCTCTGACAGAGTCTCAGTCTGAGTACTAAAATCTTCTTTTTGCGTGACTTTAACAAGGAACCTCTCTACTGACACTTGCTTTTGAATTAAACAGATTTATCTCCCGCACTGCTACAGCCATTTAAACTTTTTTTTTTCTTCACGAGGGCCGTTGTTGCAGTACAGGTACTAAAGAAAAGTCACTACACTTGGGGTTTGGAGCAGCGCTTCGATCGACTGCGTGCTCCGCCAACAAGGACCAGCACGGCGGAACCAGTAATGGCAACTACAGATCAAATTCTAGCAGAAATAAAATCAGTGGCCTCACGTGTTAATAATATGGACGAATCGGTCGAAGCGCGACTGGACATGATTGACAGAGCTCTGGGCGACATAAAAACATCTGTGGTGTCCGTTGAGCTCTCCCTTTCTAACCTACTTAATCGGACGACCGACTTAGAAAGACGCATGGATGAGGCCGAAATCCAAATCTCTGCCACTGAGGACAGCTACAGCAACCATGACACTCAGCTTTCCACAATGCAAAAGACAGTGGATATGCTACGGCTAAAAGTCGATGACCTAGAGAACCGCGGACGTCTGAAAAATTTGAAGATCGTCAATCTCCCGGAGAAAGCAGAGGACTCTACCTCGCTTGCGGCCTTTCTTCAAAATCTCATCCAGACTTTAGTCGGCGCTGGAGATTGAACGCGCTCACCGGATTTTGGCTCCAAGCCCGCTGACGAACAAGCCTCTGAGAAGTGTCCTGGTTCGATTTCTCCGGTACTCTCAGAAGGAAGAGGTGCTTAAGGCAGCTTTAAAGAAGCGTGATATCCCCTACAATGACTCTAGCTTACGGTTTTATTCTGACCTGTCTGCGGAGGTTTTGCGCAAACGCCGCGAGTTTGATGCCGTGGGGAAACTGATGGCCCGTCGCAACATATATCGAGGCTTTGCTTATCCAGCGCGGTTCTGCTGTCTTTACAATGGGCAGATTCGCCATTTTGACAGTCCCGAGACAGCTGCCGCTTCCATGGAAAATCTTGACTGAGGTATTTTTTCATTTGTTTTCGTTTGTAATGGAGGAACGTAGACTTGACTTTCTCTGAGTCCCTGCCTTCACTCTTTACAGTTTTGAATGACTGTGCAATTCATTGGAACTGAACCCATCTTCTTATTTGTTATTGTTATTTGGTATTGTTATTATTATTACTATTATTATCTTTCCTTTCTCTTTTATTATTATTAACTTATTTGTACTGTTATTGGTCTTAAAAACGTTATGCATATAAGGTTTCAGTTGCTTTAAATAGCCTCTTTTATTTATTTAAAGGGGACCCTGATTTGAGTTTTTTATTTAACCCAAGGTTTGGACGTTGTCTCTAGCGACTAACCTGTTATTGTGGTCTCTCAGTTGAGTTAGGACTACGGTATGTCTAATATGTTTGGTGACTTCATTAGGGGGGGTTTTGTTCTGTCGTTTGGGGACAGAATAGGGATGGGTAAGCGCTGCAATTTTTTTCACTGTGTTTCATGTTTTTGTTTTACAAGGTCAACTCTGCCATCTTAATTTTCAATCGGTTGCTTTTCATGACTGGTTCACTTAAACTTGTTACCTGGAATGTCCAAGGGATTGGCCATGTAATAAAAAGGAAGAAAATTTTAACTCATCTGAAAATACAAAAGCCTGACATAGTACTGCTCCAGGAAACAAAACTGTCTGATACTGAAAGCTTAAAGCTTAGGAGAGCAGGACAGGCTCGATTTATAAACATCATATAACGATTCTGAATGTTTATGCACTAAATTCCAACTCGCCTAATTTCATATCACAAATTATTTTATTGTTTAATTATTATTGTAAATGTCTAGGCTTTCTAGCTGGAGACTTCAATTGTGTAATGAATGCCTCTCTAGATAAATCTTTGTCTGCAAATATATCGAATCCCAAATCATCTAAGGTTCTTAATGAATTATGCACAGATACAGGTTTGATAGATACATGGCGCCAATTAAATCCTAAAGTGAGGGATTATACATTTTACTCACACCCCCATAATTTTTATTCTCGGCTTGATTATTTTTTTATCCCTAAGCAATTTTTGAATGCGATCCAGTCCTGTTGTATTGACAGTATTACCGTCTGTCAGATCATGCAGCAGTACATTTGCAGATGGACCCTGCTTTCACTATCCCTAGAACCTCATATTGGAGGTTTAATACATCTCTTTTAAACAGTGACCCTTTTTGTCCTTTTGTTTCAGACTGTTTATCTCAATTCTGGTTTGATAATAGAGACTCCCCAGTATCTTCCACCATGATTTGGGATGCAGCTAAAGCCACTTTACGCGGTCATCTTATCTCTTACACTTCTCACCTTAAAAGAGTCAGAGATAGGAATAGGAAAAAAGCTTGAAAATGAAGTTTCCAGGATGGAGCAAATTCATAAGGAATCCCCTACAGTTTCAAATTTAAAAGCGCTGGTGAATGCAAGAATCAATCTGAGTATGGAGCATACCAGCCACATTCAGAAGCTTCTGCTCTTTACTAAACAAAAATATTATGAATTTGGCAATAAATCCAGTAGACTGCTTGCTCACCAACTAAAAAACCAAAATAATGATGGTTTCATTTGTTATGATACGGGATGAGAGTGATAATTTAAGAGACCCTTTAACTATAAATGGAACTTTTAGGGATTTTATACGTCCCTTTATAGCTCGGAATCAGACGCGACGGGTCTAGACATTGCCGGCTATCTAAGTAAAATTCCATTATTGTCGATTTCAGAGGAAGATCAATCTAGCTTAAATGCTCCCTTTACAGTGGAGGAGATCTGGGCGGCCATTCAGTCTATGCCGAACGGGAAATGCCCTGGCCCGGATGGCTTCCCATTGGAATAAAAAAAAAATTCTTGCCTAAAATTCATCCAATTTTTATACCTGCTGTTAATAATATTTGGGAAGGCGCAATACCGCCTTCTTGGAAACAAGCTTCTATTAGCCTGCTTTTAAAAAAAGATAAAAATTCCCTTTGACTGCTCATCCTAGACCAATTAGTCTTCTTAATGTGGACTATAAGATAGTCACAAAAGCATTGGCTTGCAGACTTGAAACGATCCTTCCTAAAGTTATAAATCCTGATCAGGCAGGTTTTGTGAGATCTACGTAGATGCGGTATGGATGTTCGCCGTGCTCTTAACATTATTCACTATTTCAACACTCAAAATAAGCCAGCAATGATTTTATCTTTGGATGCCGAAAAGGCTTTTGATCACGTAGAGTGGACTTTTTTGTTTTCAGTTTTGGAAAAATTCGGGCTAGGCTCCAACATTATTAATATCATTAAATATCTGTATGCAGACTCTGTTGCTACTGTCAGTACAAATGGTCTGATGTCTGAGGGGTTTCCAGTACGTAGAGGCTGTAGACAGGGGTGTCCTCTATCACCGCTATTGTTTACATTATTTATTGAACCTTTAGCATAATCGATGTTACAGGTATAATAGTTAATGGGAAAAAGCATGTAATTTCCTTGTTTGCAGATGATGTTCTTTTATACCTGGAGAACCCACAAACTTCTATTCCTGCAGTTTTGAATTCCTTAGCCTCGTTCAGTACCGTGTCGGGTTACAAAGTTAACTTAGGAAAATCTGTCTCAATGCCCTTTAATTGCCTCCGCAACCCACCTATACAATGTCCTTTTCAGGTTTCAGATAGGGGTCTTAAATATCTGGGCATTTTTCTCACTCCCAACTTGAAAAATTTATTTAAGACAAATTATTCCCCTTTAATTCGAAAAATTAGAAAAGACTTGGAAAAATGTCTTGACTTCCCTCTTGGGGAGAGTCAATGTTATAAAAATGAAAGTACTGCCCCGTCTAAATTATTTGTTCCAAAACCTTCCGTGTTATTTAAATTCATCCTTCTTTAAATCACTAAACGCTTCTATATCTTGTTATATCTGGAATAATAAACATTCAAGAGTTGGTCTCTCTAAACTCTGTAAACCAAGAGATTTGGGGGGTCTCTCGCTGCCCAATTTACAGCTTTACTATTGGGCTGCTCAACTCAAAACTATAACAAGCTGGATTATGAATAGGCAGGATGCTTTATGGATTGACTTTGAATCCTTATTTTGTTATCCCAGAAGATTAGAATCCCTTTGGTTTATTAATAATATCGATCAGTTAAAACGTCTCACTGATAATATAATTATTTATAATACATTACTGGTTTGGAAAGATGTGAAAAAATATTTGAGCATTCCTCACACTATTTCTGTTCGTTCTCCCTTGGCTTTTAATCCTGAATTTCCAGTTCAGATTAGGAGTATTGAGCTCTCGGAGTGGGGTTCTAAGGGCGTGTCTGATTTTTCAGACCTTTTGGCTTGTGATACCCTGAAGTCATTTGAAAGAATTAGAGCAGACTTTAACTTTAATCTTTAATCTTTTCTGAAGATTTCTTTAAGTACCTGCAAATCCGGCATTTCTTGGAGTCCCTATTAAGGCAGGACAAATTTCGCACTATTTTATCAGAAATGGAAGAAACCATCATTTCAACTAAAGCTCTTAAAGGGGTTACCTCTAAGTTTTATGCTTTATTAGCGCACTCAGACTCTTCAGCCTATGTTTCTTTAAAATCACTGTGGGAACAGGATCTGGGGGTATCATTTAATCCAGCAGTTTGGACCACAATTTGTGAAGGCATTTTCCCAAAATGCACCTTGATATCTTTATATGAACAAAATGTAAAAATTTTTCATAGAATTTACTTTATACCTGTCCGTCTTCATAAAATGTATCCAGGTTGTTCCAATCTTTGCTTTAAATGTAAAGCACATAGGGGCACATTTTTTCATGTATTCTGGTCCTGTGATAATATCCAACCATTCTGGAAGGGGGTTCACTCTGTAACTCAGGAGATAACGGGAAAACATTTTATTTTATCTCCTGCACTGTATTTGTTGAATCATATTCCTGAAGATCTTTTTGACTTGGACTCCAAGCCCTTGCTTACAACCCTTTCATTTTTGGCAAAAAAATGCATTTTGTTGAAGTGGTCCACACCCCAGTTTCCAACTGTCACTATGTGGATATCCCAGCTGTCATCTTTCCTTCCCCTGGAGAAACTAACTCATGATCTTAATCACAGGTTGGACAAATTTTGGAAACTCTGGAAACCTCTCCATTGTTTTTTGCAAAAACTCTGAATGTTTATTTTAATAGAGGTTTTTTACTTTCCTATCATGTTTTGCTTAAATTCAGCAGGCAGAGATTTATATTTTCATGTACATTGCATATAGTTATACATTTTCAGGGCTGTGGGTGGGTTGGTTTGTTTGTTTGTCTGTCTGTTTGATTGTGTTTGTACTAATCCTTAATAAAAAAAATAATAATAAAATACAAGGTTCCACTGTATTTGAAATCTCAGAAGGAAAACATGAATTTATCTATTTGGCTTGCATTAGATCTCTTTTCATTTGGCAAGATCATCTACAGTGCTGATTACAGTACAGTGTAGTAAAGATTATTACTGTAGGAGTTAATTTCAATCTTATGTTAAAATTGTTCTACTAACGATCTTTTAGAACATCTCTGTTCCAATAATGTTTTACATGAGGCTGCTACAATTTTTTGGCACAAATACTATTACATAAGGTTAATTTTAGTTTTATTGGGAATATATTTACATATTTTTCTAGTTACATTGGATCCTTGGATTGTGAGTAACTTGGTCTGCGAGCGTTTTGCAAGACAAGCAAAATAATAAAAAGGTTTAATAAACGAGCGATGGCTTGATACAAGTAATATGCATGCGCTTTGTCTGGCAAGCATCACATGATCACAACTAAGCCAATGATTATTCTCTCTTGCACGATACAGGATTATGGGTAATTGTCTCTCATACTCATTCTCAGTGAGCGTGCGTCATTCACCATCCACATTCAACGTCCGTGTGTTCGTGTCTGTTTATTATAACATTGTAACCATGTGTGTGTAAAGCAAAAGCAAGTGCCATTAGAGAGGTTCCTTGTTTAGAGATTCCGTTAATGTGTGTGCGTGCACAAGTGTCATTAGAGAGGTTCCATGACGGACGGAACGGAATCACTGCTGTAAAGTAAAAATAAAACAAATTAACCTGCACTTTACCTTTGAAAAGAATGGAAACAGAGCAGTGTTTCCCTTAGAGTGTGTTGGCGTATAAAAGTCATCCTACACAGTAGCCCCCTCCCTCCTTCTCTCCTCTTGCCTTCACACACACACCCACACACACACATACCCATTCGTTGTGGAACGAATAATTAGAATTTCAATTATGTCTAATGGGTAAATTTGCTTTGTTTGATGTACAATCATGCTTCCGGAACTAATTATGCTCGCAATCCAAGGTTTGACTTAGTGGTGCTGGGATAGGCTCTAACAAGAATAAAAACCTTTACTGATTGAATAAATAAATGAACAAATAAATGCATGCACACATGTTAATAGAACATAAAAGAAGTGTATAAATAATTTAACGTCTTGATTTTTCTTTGTTGGGTTTTGTTCTCTGTCTTAATTTTCTTTGTTGGTTGAGATAGTCCTGTTCGTTGTTCACAAACATGTCAAAACAGTTCCACATGTTTGTCTCCTGGTAATTCAGTTCTTCTCCTCCTGAAACTTTCTATCAAGAACATGGAAATTGGAGGTGCACAGGATTTGCAACCCATGCTTTCCTAAATTTTGAGATTCTTTGAGGGTGCATCTACAGTCCTATGAATGACTAAAACTAAAATAATAATAGTAATACAAATGTCTGGCCAAAAAAAGGTGCCATATTTAGATTATAGCACATGACAGGGTGACCAATTAATCCGTAAAAAATGAAAAAAAAATTATTTGCTTGATGCATGCACTTGTGAAACTCTGACCTTTTTGACAAGGCAGTCTAGTATACAGCAGCTAATGTATATCTTATATCTGTGTATTTTGATGGAGTGTATGTGCTGCTAAGTTTCAACCCCCTTAATGTAAAACGTCCTTGAATTGTGCTGTCTTCTCTCTTTTGTGATGATCACCTGGCCTCCATTTTGACTTTGCTGCAGTCACACTGCAGAAAGTCTTTTTATGGTACTGTATTCTTTTCCAAAAATGTGATGAAGCCCTGAGAACAGGGAGCTTTCATTCCCTCATGAAGTTATCCTGCTGTGTGATGTTGAGCATTTTTAACTCGCCTGAATGCATACAATAATGCATAATAAACACATTTAATTCTATACATTAAGAATTGACTATTGCGGAAACTCAATGTAGTTAAATCTTAGCAATCTAGTACATTATATTTATGTCCTTGTTTTCTTTCCTCTATAATCACTATAAAACACTAAAACACTATAATCAATCCAAAGTAATAATGAAACCATTGTAAGAACATGGCAAAAAATATTTCTTTATCAAAAATAGACCTGGTTAATGAAAGGTATTGTCAGTTTACATGAGTAAAAATATTCTTTACATCCACCCATTTCCTCATGAATTCCATGCTCATGTATCTAACTCTCCAAGGACACACTTTTTTTTTTGCCCCATGCCATTCTGACCTATTTGTGAGTTATCACGTTGTTGCATGGGATGCTTTAACACTCATTTTTCACTTTCATTCTCACTGTTCTCTAAAGAATGAACAGCTTGAGCAATGTCCTTCACTTACCATAGAAAGGATATACCTATATATCCTTATATAAATTACATATTCATGTGTGAAATTTTTTAGAGAAGCCAAAGACCAAGGTTGTTTTAATGTTAATGATTTTAATGCTTTGATATACTGTACATCAATCATTTATAACATTATGACCACTCACCTAGTGTTGAGTAGATCTCCTCATTTGCCACCAAAACTGCAATCCCCTGTGTGTTTCTTTCAGAACCAGCATTGATTTTTTTCAGCAATCTGAGATACAGTAGCTCTTCTACTGAATCAGACTACAGTACACGGGCCAGTGTTCACTCCCCATGTGCATCAAAAGCCTTACGTATTTATGATCCTATCGCTGGTTCACAGGTTTGACGTCCTTGGACCACTTTTGGTAGGTCCCCAACAATGCAGATTGGTAACATCTCACAAGAGCTGCAGTTTTGGAGTTGCTTTGTCCTAGTAGTCTAGCCATCAAAATATTACCCTTGTCACAGTAGCTACAGCTACAATATATTGCCCTGTCACTTGCGAGTGAAAGTTTTGTACCTGAAGTTGGTGTGTTGCAAGAACAAAATTGGGCAAATGTAAGGATTTGAGTTACTATGGCCAGGGACAAATTGTGATGGCTAATTGACTGGATCAGAGCAAATCCAAAACTGCAGCACTTGTGAGATGTTTCCGGTGTGCAATTGGCAGGACCTATTAAAAGCAATCCAAGGGGAAAAAAACAGCTGAAGTTGGCAATTTCATGTCAACTTTCATTCTCAATGATGCATGTGAGGAGAAAAGTTTGCCTGTGTAGTCTGATCCAATAAAACCAATAGAAAAGCTTTATATACAAGTTAGTATGCTCTCTTTTAATTCTATGTTTTTTTTGTAAAAACGTAATAAAAATCATCTGATCTTAGCAGGTCTCAGTATTAGGTAAATACAGCGTTAGACGAACAGCTACATATAACTTACCTGTACCTCCCATGAATCAACAGCATGTAGATCCACCTTTAGCAGCAAGAACATGAAGTAATTGTTTTCAGGAATGACTTTAACATATATAATTGTGGAGGAATTTTGGTTTCTTCTTTACAACATTATTTCAGTTCTTTAATGATTTTGCACAGTTGTCTTAAGATTCTAAGCTTTTTAAGAATTTTGACTAGGCCATTCCAAAACCTTGCTTTCTTGTTTTTTCAGCCATTCTGATGTAGCCTTACTGGTCCTGTTGCATGACCAAATTTTGACCAAGCTTTCGCTGTCTGCAAGGTGCACAGGTCCTTTGGCTGCAAAACAAGGCCAAATCATCACCCTTCTAGTATTGTGCTTGACAGTGGGTATGAGGTGTTTCTGCTAAAAAACGGTTTGGTTTTCTCTAAGTATGGCACTGGGCATTAAGACCAAACAAATCCTATTTGGTCTCATCTGTCCAAGACATGGTTCCACAAGCCTTGTTGCTTGTTCAGATGCAGTTCTTAGCGAATCTCAGTCATACTTACTGTATGTGCAGCAAAAATTTCTTCTTTAAGACCATTGCTCATGTCTTTCACTCTTGCCAGTATGTTAACAAACACCTGAATGCTCCATGCCAGCAACTGCCAAAACTTCTGCTTTTATAGAGGTCTGCACACCTGCATATGATTAATTAACAAAGGCCTGATGATTAGCAGAACCTGGCTGAAATTTACCCTCTTAAATCCTGTGGAAGTGGTTAAAAAAGGGGTACTTAGTCTTGCTTACATGTTTATTTCCATTTTTGTTTAGATATTTGTTAAATAAATAATGGCATGGTTGCAAAAGTTGAATGTTGTTGTTCTTCTGAGGTTAGATTTGCCCAATATTGAGACCCAATGCAATCAGATGATTTTATTATGTTTTCCCACAAAAAACATTCGAATTAAAAGAAGGGGTATTTTTGAACATGACTGTGCGTGTATGTGTGGATGGATGGATGGATGGATGGATGGATAGATAGATAGTGTGTATATTGGCAAAAGTATTCGCTCGTCTGTCTTCACATGCATATAATCTAGAGCAACATCTAATTCCCTATATTGAAGCTAGAACAGCCTTAACTCTTGCTTCAAGCACATTTGTGAGGGCAGACACTGATGTTGGACGAGAAGCCCTGGCTCGAAGTCTTTGCTCTAATTCATCCCAAAGGTGTTCTATCGGGTTGAGGTCAGGACACACTGCAGGCCTGTCAAGTTCTTCCACACCAAATCCGCTCTTCCATGTCTGTATGGACCTTGCTTTGTGCGTTGGTGCGCAGTCATGTTGGAACAGGAAGGGGCCTGGTATACTGAAGCATTAAAACTTCCTTTCACTAGAACTAAAGGGCCGAGCCCAACTCCTAATCCCTCCCTTCACCAAGCTTGACACTTGGCACAATGCTATCAGTCAAGTCCTGGCACACGCCAAACCCAGGTTAGTTCATTGCCAGACAAAGAAGCATGATTCGTCACTTCAGAGAATATGTCTCCACTACTCTAGAGTCCAGTGGTGGAATGCTTTACACCACTGCATTTGATGCTTTGCTTTGCACTTGGTGATATAAAGCTTGGATGCAGCAGCTTCGCCTAGGAAAACTATTCCATGAATCTCTCTACGAGCTGTTCTTGAGCTTATCTGAAGGCCACATGATGCTTGGAGCTCTGTAGCTACTGACTCTGCAGGAAGTTGGCAATCTCTGTGCACTATGCGTCTCAGGATCCGCTGACCCCGCCCTGTGATTTTACGTGGCCTACAGCTTTGTGGCTGAGTTGCTGTCATTCCCAATCGCTTCCACTTTGTTCTAACACCACTAACAGTTGACTGTGGAATATTTAGTACCGAGGAAATTAAAGCAGTCTGCATGCCTAGGTGCTTGATTTTAATATTCTATATTTGATATATATAAAATCTATGAAAAATCTATTTATATATCTTGTGTTTCTGTCTATCTATAGATAGATAGAAAGATAGAAAGATAGATAGATTTTTTTCTGGGTCAGGTGTGTGCAAACAAGGAACATTCTGACAAACAGAGAGGCATTTTGAACAACAGCATGAAGAAAGTGGTGTCTCCCTGAGGTCTTCTCTCATTCCCTTTTCTGACTGTTTCTTCTTCCTTTTCTGTCTCTTCTGTGTTGCTGTTTCTTTCATGCATATAAAAACAGACAACAACTTTTATTTAATTATATTGCCAATGTTATTTTGTGGATGCTGGTCATCTGGGGAATAGATAAGCCCTCATCCCTGTGCATCAAACACATTCAAATGCCTTCTATTTATACCTCAACCTGGGCAGGCTGCCTATTCAACCACCATCCTTTGATTTCTTATAGTAAATATCTGGACTGTATTACATAAAGTGGAGCAGAAAAATTACAAAGCAAATGAAACGATACAGGAAAGTAAAAATTTACACGTTTTCATGCATTTATGAGTAATAAATATAAAGAAATTCTAAAATGAATGTAAGTTCAACTGTTCTTTCACATTGTTGCTTATAATTTGTAATGAAAATTTTGTACCATATAAAAAAAAATAAAAGTATATTCACTAAGGGTCTCAGATTCCAAATCACCTTTAATCTGTGTCTCAGTTTCATAAAAAAAAATTGTAAGCTTTTAGAAAAGCTAAAATGGACAAATAATAAAAGTGCATTACTGCCCTGCTTTTCTCTTTACATTCATATGGCAGACTATCATGGGTGACATCATACAGAATATTACAAGTGAAAGAAAATAAGATTAGAAATATTACTGAATAGCAAATCCTTGCTCAACATAATTGGATGCAAATCTATGCCCCACCTTCATTCAAAAAGTATTAGATTTGTTACATGTAACTTTTAAAATAAAAATTCTAGACATTACAGACTTCACTTCAGTATGTTTTTTCTGCAGTGTCCCACTATCACCAGACATCCTCTCCTGCGCTGCTGCGTGTGCTCGTCCTTCCTCTGCCTTGCAGCCGCAGCAGTTCTAGCACACTGCGGGCATAGGCATCGCGCAGATTTAGCCCTACTGCTGGCTGCATCCCATCTGAGGCTGAATTGCGCTTCAGACGCTTTAGTGCCTCACTCTGCCGTAGTGCTACCTCCTTCATCTTCAGGGTGAAATAGCAGACAGAGAAGCGGTCATTGATGATGGCAATGGGTAGGGCGAGGACAAGGATGCCAGAGAGAATGCAGATAAAGGCTATGACCTTGCCAATAGCTGTGTCTGGGCGAATGTCCCCATAGCCCACTGTGGTCATAGATGTGGTGGCCCACCACCAGGCGCAAGGGACATTGGTAAATGTAGTCTCTGGCATGTCATGCTCAATGGCGTACTCCACCATAGCGAAGATGGAAATGCCCACAGAAAGGAAGAGCATCAGCAGGCCCACCTCTTCATAACACTGAGCAATTGTCATGCCCAAAGACTTCAGACCTAATGAGGAGTGCAAGCCATAGATCACACACAGGTCAAAGAAAAACTCTTTCTTTTAGTTCAATTGTACCAATTGAACCAATTGAAATTAGTTCAATTGTACCAATTGAACTAATTTCTAGGATAAACCATCTTAACATTCACAGGCCCCCTTTGGTTAATGGTAAAATGAAGGTTATAGTGAAGAGTTTAATAAACACATACAATTGGAAATTACACTAATAAAGGCTACATTCACATTACAAGCCATATTGTTATATTCTAATTATTTTAGTCAGATTAGATTTGCATGTCATGATGGTTCACATTCATATTTACAGTTGACTTTTATTTGAAGCAGCAGTCCCAAATACCCAAAAGAACGGCTGCTAACACCATACGAACGTTTTTTTTTTTTTTTTTTATTTCCCACTGTCTTCTTAAGAATCCAGTGTTTGTAGCCTGGTCATAAGTTCATGGCCGGGTCAATGGTCTTGTCCAAGATTTTCAGAACGCGGCATGAAATCCACTCTTCAAAAAACCACCTTAGGAGTGCCTTCAGAACAACCTAACAAAAATGTACGATGTTCGTGGATCATTTATACTTAGAAGACATTTCCAGAAGCCCGTATTCAGATGGTGGCTGTCACCATATGCTGCAAGAACACATTAAGTTGTTTATATGAGAATCTTATGGCATTCCTTTGAACACCGTTATAATTACAGCATTCATATGAACCGATATTAGTATGGCATTCATACAAATGCACCATGGTGTTTTTAAGGCAAAAGTAAGGTGTTCACAGGAGGCAGTACATAATTTGTGTGGTGTTTGTGACGTTCTTACAAGGGCCTTATAAAAGGTGAATGTTTGACGTTTGATTCCTCATTTTTTGCTAAGAGTTTTTAAGAGCTAACAGCTAATTTCGTTACCATTTCTCGATTGTTACATCTGGATATTTTTGCATATCATGCAGGTAGGGTTCTATGTTTTTTAATCTGCAATATTTGCACAGATCATCATGTGATCTCTGAGAAGAAGGTGCAACAGCAGCCTTCTCTGCATTATTGCCACCTCGAAAATTTTTTATTTTCACAAATTTTCTAACAACAGAGAGAGCGGTTAGCTGCCACTTTATATACCATTACAAAATGTGCCAACAGACATGAGATGTTCCTACCAACTACTTGAGAGTGCTGTATGTTGCACATTGGGGGGCCTTATGACAACCTTAAGACAATTTTTGTAAGATCGACTTATGTGGGCTGTAGGAAGGTCATAAGGCAATTTTAAGTAGATCCTATACCGACACATTTTCTTAAACAGATAGTACCAGCAATAACAGAACCCCTGTTGAGAATAATTAATTCCTCACTC
>JAOVVA010000048.1:15199150-15209694 GCA_028565275.1 Leiocassis micropogon
GTGTATGTGTGTGTGTATGTGTGTGTGTGTGTGTGTGTGTGTGTAAAAAAAAAAAAAAAATTAATGGCCATTCATTTTAATTGATTAGTATGAACTAACATGAGTTTTTGTGTTTTTTCTCTGTTTAGCCAGTAATCCTGAAAAAGAAAAAGAAGAAGAAAACACCAAAAGATGCCAAACGAGAGAAGAAAATTTCATCTAAGAGCAAGCATCAACAAGTAGAAAGTGGAAAGTCTAAAGCAATCGTTACTGATTCCAGCAGTGATGAAGCTGAGGATGATGATGATAGAAGTAAAAATGAAGAAGGAGAAAAGTCTGATGGTCAGAAACATGAAGACGATGAAAGTATTTCTGAGGATGAGGAGGTGAAAAACATTGAATCAGATGAAGGTTCAGAAGATGACCAGGATAAAGAGGTGGGTAAAAGTGTAAGAGTTAAAGTTTTCATAATACAATTTTTTAACCTGTTCAAAATATTTCATGCAAACAAATTTCATGTTGAATCCAACAAAACAGAATGATCTTCGGTATAAACTAGTGTATGTTTGCTCACATTCTGAGTTAAATGCTGATTTAGACTGTTAACAATGCTCATTTTGTTTCTTGTGACTACAGTTCTGCCCAAAACAAGGGTTGCCAACTATAATGTACAGTTTTATTGTATATAAAAAATATTATTTAATAAACAATATTTAATAAATTAGCTCATGTGTGTTTAATTCTGTCATTGTGTTTTCAATATTAGTTATTTTCTTTTATTTACATGTGCATATCTTGATGCAGACCTCAAAGTCAAAGAAACCCAGTAGTAAAAAGAAACTCTCCACCAAGAAGGAACCAAAGAAGGCTGATGATTCTGATCAGGTTGTATCAGATGAAGATGATGAATCTGCTGAAGACATGCCACCAAAAAAGGTTTGATGTGAATTTATTTGTACTGCAAATAATTCAGTTTTGCCAAGCCTAGATGTTTATGAATAACTTTATTTCACATCTTTAAAGGCTAAAAGGAAACCAGCTACCCAGAAGAAAGTGAAGGCCATGCCTACTCCTAAAACAAAAAAAGCAGACAGCAGTAGCACCATGAAGAAAAATGCTTCAAGCAAGACTAAATGCAAGTTTCCAGTGTATAAAAATAAATATATTATTTAATTTTTAATAAGCATTGTTTTAGAATATGAAAATTCCAGTCAGTGAAAATTGAAAATTCCTTTGTCAGTGGATTTCCAGTCCTCTTAAATGCTTTCAATGTCTCGTAGTAGTAGTAGTAGTAGTAGTAATAATAATAATAAGGGCTTGGTCCTTTTATTAACATATGCACTACAGCACAATGAAATTATTTTCTTTGTATATCCCAGGTTGTTATGATGGTGGGGTCAGAGTTCAGGGTCAGCAAGGCTACAGCAGTCCTGTAGTGTTAGTTCTGGGCCCTTACCCCAGAACTGTAGCCACTGTCTCACCACTGCCATAATTGTAGTTTCTCTAGTCATTGAAAGCCATAATAAAATTATTGCTTTCATAAGAAAACAAATGAGGGACCATGCCTACAAGGCATTACACAATTCTTTTTAAAGCTTCTCATTGTCTTTTTCTGATGCATTTTTATTGTGGCAGTTAGAATCTAAATTACAGGATTGTCTTTAATTTCATTTTATTTTAGTGAAGATTGAAAGCTCAGATGATGATGATGATGATGAGCCCCTAATCAAGATGATTAAAAAGCCACCAAGTGATGAACAGTTGAAATCAGCTGTCAAAGACCTCCTGAAAGATGCCAACCTGGCGGAAGTGACGATGAAGCAAATTTGTCAACAGGTGACCTCTTAGAACTTTTCCCGGAAACATGCTAAATATGTTTATACTAAAATATGTGATATGCTTAGTGGTACGGTTGATGCTGTAGTTCTGTGATTCCCATCAAAAGTTAACAGTTGTGTGCTGCACTGACATTGCAGAATCTATGTTCAGTGATGCAGGTACATGTGTAATCTAGACTCAAGTTGTTATCATATGCACTTTGACATAAGATTAATATAAGAAGTCGGTTTTCTCTAAACATGTTTAAAATATTTTTGTGGGGGGGAAATCACATATTTGCATCTTCCAGCTTGCAATCATCCCATATTTCGTCCTAGTATCATCTCTTCCTCACATAAGTGACCCACACAACTAGCATCGCCATTATGTAAAAGGAAACATGATTCATCAGACCAGGACATACACAGACAGCATTAAATTCTTTAGGAGTTTATAATATAATATAGCTCTTGTTTGGGATTGGATAAGACAGGCTTTTTTTAGATCCCTATGCCCATCAGTGAGCATTGTAAAGAGCGGCGACAGTCTGGGGTCCTTTCGTGATGATCTCCTGCCGGCCGCACCACATTTTTGGCACCGCCCCTTCACAGGGCTGCTGAAGGAGATGCACCATGCCAAGTGAGCTCCCTAGAGTGACCGAAGAGCAGAAAATGTTTTGGGCACATGCTTGTCACAGGGGAATCCATGATAATAATAACACAGTAAAATATGTATGTTAGCTATAATATTTGTTGTTATATGCTCTGCATAGCAGGGTACTATTTAGGTTTGAATAAGCCAATACTGTATTAAGCAAATACATAGCCTTCCATTGGGTCTAAGCCTGGGGCTAAATGCAGCTGGTGCTGCATGATAATGTAAGAAAAAAATGAACACAGAATTAAAAATATGTTCATGTTATGTGATTTAAGAGCCAATGTTTATTATGAAAATTGGTATGCAAATAATTCAGGGTGATTTAAGGTAACATTGATGTCTGAAAATGATGACCTGTAGCACGTTTTATTATGGGGTTATATTTAACTTTTACATTTCCCTTTAGGTTTATGACCTTTATCCAGACTTTGACCTGGCAGCCCGGAAAAACTTTATCAAGGATACAGTGAAGAGTGTGAGTAGCATTCTTACAGTGTGACATTTTGGTGGTATAGGCTGTGTATAACAGTCAGAGCATGGGATTTATCTTATTCTGTTGCTGCAGACATATAATAGTTTTTGATTTTTTTAATACTTGTTCATATGTTTATGTATGAAAGTGGTAATTTTTCCTTTTTTTCCAGTTAATATCCTAACAGGAGGAAGCTTTTTTTTATGGAACAGTGTGCAGAGTTACAGAAGAGTGTGTATAATCATCCTATTTTCATAATTACAGTTTGTTACTTTTGTTATTTTTTATTCTTTGTTTATTTGAAGAATTATTAAATGTTTGTGCATCCTTTTTGTATAGCTTTATATTTGAAAATACATTGATAATTTTGTATAGCACATATACATTTATATAGTAGATAATGTTTTACATGTACTTTTTCCCCCAACAATGTTTTTGTCTTAAATTTGATGTACATGTATTTTTTTTATTTTATTTTATTATTGTTCAAGAACCATTTTTGATCTGAAAAGATTGATTGCCAGTTTTGTGCTTAATCAGTGTACAGGTATTGCAACCCCCCCCCCCCCCCCCCCATTTTGATTTTTTTTAAATCAAAATGTGGTGTGTTTCTTTTTCTTTAGGTTTGCCCTTTTTATTTATTGCTTTTTCCAATTATATAAATTGTGCAGATAGAGAAATCAAATTTACACAAATTTACCCTGACTGCAAATGTATCTGATCATCCAGTTTGGTATGCAAACTTGTCCAAACTCGTCCAAATTAGTAAGGACTAATTAGCTTATGACCATCAATATATTTTCAAGCAAATTTCATGCTGAAATCATCACATGTTTAAGAGCAGCAACATCTTGGGCTATATAATATTTATTTAGTAATAATCATTTAATCAAATAAGCAGAGACATTTCTAACATTTTTGTGATTCCAAATGCTTATCACATCTTTCAGCTGTGTAATGTACTTCTTGTTTATTATTTAGAGAGGAGTAGATCAGGTTGATCTCTATATAGTTTAAGGGAAGTTTATGATGATTTCAGGATATTGATTTGGCTTGAAAGATCATTTGAGGTAAGTGTAAATTTGACTTCCTAACCTCATCCTTCAAGTTTTTATTTGTTTGTATTTGAGGTCATACTTGGATATGTTTGTCTTTCATTTACTTTGTGTGTTTTGAATATAGATCAGTAGTATTACGTATTTTCCTCAGCAGATTGTTTACAATTTTGCCTGACTTTGTGGTATGAACAGGCAAATAACTGCTCCAGTAACAAGGCACATCAGAGATGTAATGCTAGTGTTACCCCCCCCCCCCCTTTTTCTTTTAATAAACTGGTTTTATATTTAACAGAAGACATTTTCAGTAGCAAACTAACAAACAATTTGCTGATGTGTAATTAATTAAGGTATGCACTTCTTTACTAAGTATGTGTAAAGAATTGTCATAATCAAGGAAATAAAATTTTTATTACCTGGAAACCATTGTTTGCGCTTGCATATGAATGTGTTGTTTCTGGCTCTTTAACTAATACTTAAACATTCAGCCATTATCTGTAAGTTCAGCCAGTGGAACTTGCTGCACTTTGAAAAACAAGCAAATTAATAAATACCATACTTCATAGTTGGTACTTTAGGGGTTACATCTTTTGTACCTTTGAAATGAATCATTCACCTGGACATAATGTAATCTGTAGTCCAAATAATAGTTCATATAATTTAAGGAGCATAAATGGCATTACCTATCTATGTCTATTAATTGATTGATTTAAACAGTTTTCTGTTTTGAGACAACCAGTATTCGATCATGAAGGTCACTGTAGTGCAGTTACTGTGCAAATCGATATTTATACAGTTGCATAACTTCTGTCAGGAAGCTTAATGGGAAAAGGCTTAACATTTACATTTTTAGCAGTGGTTGTAAATATTACTCTGGATTCATTGGTATAATAAACTTTTTAAACACTGGTGTGTCACATTTATAAGACATTTGGCAAACGCCATTTACGCGTGAGCAGTTGAGGCTTAAGGGTCTTGCTCAAGGGTTCAACGATGGCAGCATGGCCATTCTGCGACTTAAACTCTCCCTTAGTCCATCATCTTAACCACTGACCTACCACTGTTGTTAATGTGTAATTGTGGATAGTCTGGTTATTAAGTGAATCGCAGCACATTTTGTTAAAAAATTAACTGCAGCCTTAACACAATTCAAGCTAATCACAATTTGGGCCATCACACACATCCCACCACTGTGCTTGTGAGAAAGAAGTCCTATGTGCTATTCATCAAGAGGAAGGTAAGCAATGTTTATAAGTCAGCATATATGGTTGTAGCTAGCAATTGACCGGCAGATGTGACTACAGATTTTGTTCAGGCAGGGCAATAATTTGTGCTGTACGCTAATATCTTGTGCATTTTTAGAGTAACCTCTTACTGGGCATTTGAAAGTCAACAACATTCAGGACAACTGGATAGTTTAGCAGCCCAGTTTGAGCAGTTGATTTATGTCCATTCAGACACAAGAATGTTAATGAGGTCAGCAACTGATGTTTGGTGATGGGGTCTGGGGTGCAGTCATCATTCCAGTTCATCCCAAATATGTTCAGTAGGGTTGAGGTTAAGGCATTGGGCTCTGGTTGTTCCAGTATAGTCTACCCAAACCCTGTGTTCACTTTGTGCATTTGGAAATATGTTTAGTTCTCTTCGTTCGAATGAATGCTGCAGCATACAAAGACATTATATAGTATTTTGAGCTTAAAACATTGTGGCAGCAGTCTGGGGAAGAACCACATATGGGCATGATGCGATTGGAATACACTAGCTGTAAATGTCTAAAACATGCTTACTTAATATTGTGTCCATGAAGATATAGTTGCAACTTTCTAAATTATCAATTCAAATGAAAGAAAATAAGGTAATTTGGATTTGTCTAGCACTGAAAAACATGCAGGTATTTTCATGTTAGTCCCTGGTTAAAGTAAAAACTGCTGTACTTAAACATGATGAGCTTGTAAAGCGTGTATGCCTAATCATGCATTGACTTAAAAAAAAAACAGCTTTTGTTATAATTAGAGAAATCCGTTATTAAGATAAACAAATCTCCAAATAACTGCATGGGAAAATGAAACTTTTGATCTTCTGCACATTACAGGTTAACATGTTACGATTACACCTTCCAGTCGTTCATTTAGGTAAATTTGTATGGAATTCAAACTAGCCTGGCGTCGAGCATTGTGTGAAAAAGCAGACAAGATTATCGGTCATATGCAAACTAGCTAGTGCGTATCTTGTGACGTCATGACGTAGGAGAGGCGTCAGTTCATGTACGGAAATAAATTGAACGGCCTGTTCATTATTATATACTCTGATCCGTGCAATGGGCAGCTTATGTCTGGCAACGAGTCGTTGTTTTGTTCATCAGATTTTTCCGGGGCTGCCGAGCATGCTGAGCCGCCAGTACAGCATGAATATTTCCGCCGGGCTGCTGCGGACGCAGAGCTTTATCGACGGCCGCTGGGTGTCGGCCTCCTCCACCTTCCCCGTGCTGGACCCGGCTACTGGACAGGAGCTGGCGCAGGTCTCGGACTGCGGACCTCAGCAGGCTCAGGAAGCTATTAACGCCGCGTACAAAGCATTTTATTCGTGGAAGGCCCAAACTGCAAAGGTACTTTAATACATCCATATAGATTTTTATTATTTGTGCACGGAGGGTTTCAGACATTAGTTTCAGTTTTCCTTCATTTGCACACCTGGCTGAGCAGTGCAAAGTTAGTCTAAGCGCGGACACGGTACTGGATGATTTACATGCAAAGTTATTTATATCAATAAAAGTATATGTGGTAATGCTTCGTGATCCACCGTAAGAGTTGTAATAACGTCATTTCCGGTTAGGTCCGGCCGGAATAAAATGCGCCTCTCCAATTTTTTGTTTTGTTTGTTTTGTTTTGTTTTAAGGATCCCCTTTGGTGACATTGGGGGAACAATATTCAATGGCCATGGCTTGAGACTGTTGTTGCCATGACTTACTAAGGCGATGGAACAAAGTATAATGACTGCGGTAAAGTTCGTTTGCTGTTCGATTTTCGTTTGATATTCAGCTTTAAATTTAAATGTACTTCAAAGAAGAACTGTCATGTTTCGACATTTTCAAGTCTATATAAACAAAAATATATATACTGGGAGGCGCATAACCCCGTTAACGGCGGAGCTGCGCTGTGTGCCACTTAGGGACCGGGTAAAAATTACATTCACACTGTGAAAAAGTAGAAAACTGCAAGTACAGTCAGTCATTAGGGGATATTGGCAGATGCCACAGCTGTTCTGCAGCTGAAGTGTATGCATAATCAATTTTTTTTTTTACAATAATCAATTAAAGAAGAAATCCATTCCACTTTTCCCCCATCATTCCTCTTGTGATATGTCTCACTCTATCCCAGCTGCATGTCACAAGAGCTTTTTCCCCAAGTTAAACCCCTGTATTTACAGTTATGTTCATTTATTCTCATTTTAAAACATTTGTTTGAGGGGGCGCAAACAAAATTAAATTCAAACTTTTAATAATCGCCTGTAAATAGCCATAAGAAGTGCTGGAAAAGCACCGAGTGTAAGCTCGGCCGCACTTGACTGATGCTTAATTAGAAGATCAGGTTGATCTGGTCCAAGCTGTTGAACTTTTTTTCTTTCTTCTTCCGATCGCCTTGCGAAATGGTATTTTAGCAAAGAAATTACAGAATTGTCTCTCATATTTAGCTGGCTTCCACGTCAATCACTATTCAATACATTAACTTACAATCTGCTGAACGTTAATAAGACTCGTTGAGATTGGTCCAATCACATGAGACCAAATATTTAAACACAATATTGATTCGCTAAGAACAAAAGTGGGAGGGTTCGAGGCGCACAGTGCTGTGTCCCCAAGGATGATTTGAGGCTGAGCTCTAATTGGAGTTTTTCCAATCACATGCTTTTAAAAATGTATGTGCCTACATATATAGACACTCGTTTGTCCGCCGCCCCGCGGGCACGAACACAAATGAATACAGTTTTGATTTTTTTATTGTAAATAAATTATATTACGAAATACAACGGAATATTGTATTCTTCTCTGCCTAACTTTAAGGGGGCCCTTTTTGACCGGCCGCCACAGTTCCCACGCCTACATGGCCACAACATAGTATTTCATTCCCATTTCCCACCAATGTCACCAGAGGAGCTTTGTAGTTCTTTTTTCTCCATAAAAGCTCGTAAACTTTGTGTTAATGACTTGCTATTGTCAGTTGGAATCTCCAGTAACTGGCCAAAAATACTAATTTACACCCCTTAACCTGCAAAGTCATTCCAGCCTGTATTATACCAGTAGCCCTGACTTATATATTCTAAATGAATATTCCTCTGTACCAAATTAGTTATATGATAGGAACAGAAGTGAAAATATGTCACGCACATGCAAGGCTCAAAGCTGATGAAACTTGGCTAAACATTTAAAGGAATTTATGCAATATTTTGGCTGAATTAATATCCTGGAACTGGGAAAATTTCAGCAGGCACTTATTTTTCACCTATTTTGTATAATTAGGCTTGTAACTAGACTGCAACCTTTCAGAATAATCTAGTTTGAAAGTTAGTTGTAGTTTAACAACAAGGTGCAATGAAAAGATCCTTGGCAATGCACACATTGGCACACACTTTGCTTATATTTCTCAGCCAAATGGTTGGATAAGATCCGGGTGATAAGTAGAGACAGGGTTAAATATTTATTCAGTTATGAATTGCACTTTTGTTGTGTGGCCATTTACATATCGCGACACTGAGTCCAAAATCAATTAAAAGAATAGATCTATATTTTTATATGTGTAATAGAGATGGAACTGTCGATTATCCAGTGATCGGGATTGGCTGGGTTTCAGTTTGTTGGCAATGACAGATCAGCCTTAGATATTACCAAGAACGCAAGCTTCTAAATGGTGCAAGAGAAATAAATTTTTATGGTGTTACGGTATCAAAAGTTGCCTGCATTAAAAAGCCTCCAATCAGCCTGAAAAAACAACTTTTTAAGGACTTGTGGTCTTAAAATTGTAACAAAATTAAAAAAAACAAAAAAAAACAAATCAGGATGTTCATAAAATTGTGATACTTACAGAATATTTATATAAATCAAATCAGCACGTAGGTATCGTGATAATGTTGTATTGGGTGGTCACTGGTGATTCCTATCCCATCCTGTGACTTATTATTGCAGAAGAGAAAATATTTATTAAACGTTTAATAATTTAAAGTGGTGTAGGAGAAATATGCAAAATGTAAAATCATGGGTGTAAAATGAATCAGTGTTCTACTTGGATAGAAGTACACTATGACGTATTGAAATCTCATTTTAATAAATACTTTTTCTGTTGGCTTACCTTATCGCACATTTACCTAAAAAAAAAAAATTGTCCTGGTTCTCACAGATGTAGGTTTTATAACTTACTTGATCTCTGCTTGTATGCACATTTCAGGAAAGGAGCCTTCTCCTACGGAAGTGGTTTGATCTACTCAATCAAAACAAGGAGGATCTGGCCAAGCTTATTACAGCGGAGTGTGTGAGTTGCATAGAAGTACATGAGCATTCACATTTGTTACACAGGTCCCTAGATTTTTTATTTTTATAATTGCTGCGCTTTATACACCTCACCTTGTACAGATGGGGTGCACAATTCATGGATACTTTATGGTGCCTATCTTCATATTTTTCTTGCCATTTTAAACAGTGCTTTTTTTATGGGACTCCCAACTTATGCTCTTATGGGACAGTTAGTGTCCCTGTTTATTATCATGCTAGTTGAAGTTCCACAGATTTTTCATTCTGAACCATATGGTTCTCAAGCTAGAAAATATTTATAGTGGTGGAAACCACAACTCGCGTTTAATATTTAATAGACACCTTGATGAATATAGGGAATTCAAAAATATGCTAAATAAAATTTATGCATGTTGTATACAATTGCAATAATGGGTACAATATACTTATGAATACTAAACCGTAGTACCACCAACCGAAGAAACGGTGGTATTTTTAATATTATGTGATTATCTAAAGCACAATCTATTTCTTTTATTTAGCAAGGACAGTACAAGATCCCTTGTTCTAGGGATTCCTGGTCAATGGCAGTACAGTTTAACACAAAATAAAATTTCATGTATTAAAACACATACAACACATAAAAACAACATATGTATATAGACCGTTAACAGCAATATTCCATAATGATTTCCACTTCAAAGCAAGGATTATGTAAAGCAGCAGTATGTTTTCTTCGAGGCTATTTGTGAAAGACTTTTGAAGGTATTGAACGAAGGGAGTTTTGCATCTTGCTCCATGCCAAGGTGCATTAAAAGAAATTATGGGGTATGATCGTTAAGTTTTTGTGATCACTTTTAGTTAAGCCTAAGTTAGCTAAGC
This sequence comes from Leiocassis micropogon, assembly GCA_028565275.1. Classification (NCBI taxonomy): domain Eukaryota; kingdom Metazoa; phylum Chordata; class Actinopteri; order Siluriformes; family Bagridae; genus Leiocassis; species Leiocassis micropogon. The sequence goes on from JAOVVA010000048.1 coordinate 15,209,514, forward strand.
TTTTGTTTGTAACATATTTTACACGTTCCTGAACCTAGATCTGACCAACAGAAGCAACCCCAGATTTAATGTTAATATATTATAAAAGTTTAAAAAAACCCAACATATATATATATATATATATATATATACAGTCATGTGAAAAAATTAGGACACCCTTTGAAAGCATGTGGTTTTTTGT
>JAOVVA010000048.1:15209782-15224544 GCA_028565275.1 Leiocassis micropogon
TTAAAAATGTTACAAAAAACCACATGCTTTCAAGGGGTGTCCTAATTTTTTCACATGACTGTATATATATATATATATATATATATATATATATATATATATATAAAGAGCAAGATACTTTAGTGATGCATATTTATCTAATATTGAAGTGTTCTGGTAAAATAAACGGCGATCTTTTGTATTATCAATTTCCAGGGCAAGCCCATGAAGGAGTCCCTCACTGAGATTGCGTACTCTGCATCTTTTCTTGAGTGGTTCTCTGAGGAAGCCCGTCGTGTCTATGGGGATGTTGTTGCACCAGCAGCTAAGGACCGTAAGATATTGCTGCTCAAACAGCCAGTGGGTGTGGCCTCTATAATCACCCCAGTGAGTAGCTCATCTTGCAGCTTGTTTTAATCAGCTGGGGAAGGTGTGACTTATTGCTTATTAGTTTATAACTTTGACAATTTGACACCCCCCTTTTTCTCTACTTTGCAGTGGAACTTCCCCAGTGCCATGATCACCAGAAAGGTGGGAGCGGCCCTGGCAGCCGGCTGTACAGTAGTGGTGAAGCCTGCTGAAGACACACCGCTTTCTGCTTTAGCACTTGCTGAGGTTAGATCTGCTGTCTATACAAGTTGTCGTTTTGTAATGTACCAACATCAATTAAACTGACTTTACTTTTGTAGCTAGCAGTGCAGGCTGGAATCCCTCCCGGTGTGTTTAATGTGGTACCCTGCTCCAGGGAGAAGACCCCTGCTGTGGGTGAAATCCTCTGCACTGACCCTCTGGTGGCCAAAGTCTCATTCACCGGCTCCACTGCCACGGGCAAGGTATTTGCCCTTATTTACACAGCTGTGGGTATGACAAAGTACACGATAACGGGACATTAACACTAGTAAGCTACAAAACAACAAATCACAGTGGTTCAGGGAACATGAAAGCCACACGAGGAACTCAATACAATACTCAGAACAAACTTAATAAATGTACTAATAAATATTAGAAGTAGTATTTAAAATTAAACATGATGCCTATAAAATAAACTTCCTGTTAACTTTTATGTATTGAATTGATTGCAGATACTGCTGAAGCATGCTGCTGAAACTGTCAAGAGGGTGTCAATGGAGTTGGGTGGACATGCTCCCTTCATTGTCTTTGACAGTGCTGATGTGGACAAAGCTGTAGCCGGGGCAATGGCCTCCAAATTTAGAAACTCGGGCCAAGTAAGGCAAAGACGAATAACCATTTGAATACTTTAATTCCCTTACCTTCACACCCTTTATGTGTGATATTTACTCCTGATCTGTGCTCTCTGCTACAGACCTGTGTATGCTCCAACCGCTTTCTGGTGCAGAGTAGGGTCTACGATGTGTTTATGGAGAAGCTGGGGAAGGCCATGGATGCAGAGCTGAGAACAGGCCATGGATTTGATCCCACAAGCACTCAGGGGCCCTTGATCAATGTCCGTGCTGCTGAGAAGGTACTTTCCACATCATGGGTCTTAGCCTGCATACTGGTTTCTCTTGATGTTTTTAGATATATTGGAAAAGTGCCATTTTAGGTGAATTATGTCTTCATTTCTAATCAGTTCACTGCAAACCAATTTTCTTTATATACAGATTTGTAACGAATGGTTATTGATTTAGAACTAATGAACAAGCCAGAGGCAACAGGGCTTAGGAAAAACTCCCAGAGACTCAAGTATCGATTTCAGCTTGGATAGTTAATTATTAAGGATATGCAACAGACATGCTTCATATATTTCTATCAAATAAATTCTTGATATGCAGTTTTGGTAGTAGTGTGTGTGCAATTATATTGTGTCCATACTTGCTGAAGATAAAGTGGAAGTTGGCAATGAATCAGAGTTGTGGCAAAGAAACAAATACACCTTCCCTCTAAACACATAGACGAATTGCAATGAACATAATGTAAAAGCTTGTGAGAACTGATTAAGGGAACTTAGAGCTGCTGTTGTTTTAATGTCTAAGAGCAGTAAGGTAAATGTCAGTAACACAGAGTATTTTTTTTATTTTTTTCCCCCTATCTTAGGTGGAGCATCAGATCATGGATGCTGTCTCACAAGGGGCTGTTGTAGTGAAAGGTGGAAAGAGACTTGAGGGTTCTTTCATGCAGCCCACACTGCTGTCCAACGTCACAACTGACATGCTGTGTATGCGAGAGGAGACTTTTGGTCCCCTGATACCTGTTCTCAAGTGAGTTAATGTCCCCCATATTGATAATCAATAGGCCTTGATTAGTTTTTATTTCAGAAGCTCTGACTAGTTTTGGCTGCAAAGCAAATCACAGGTTTATATTAATCTGTTTCTTTGAATATATTATCATTTGTAATATAAGAGCTTACACAATTATGTGGCATATGCAACACGAAAATGTAATAATTGATATGGTGAAGCTTTTTGTCAGGAGATTTTTATTAAGCAATTATGGGAGACATGAAGTAAATCTGTAACTTGTTTTGCAACAACATGAAAGGGCTTTATGGTTTGTCTGCAACATGACAAACTGCAGTTACTTTGTCCTACTAACATCAAGAGAAGAAAATATGGACGTTGCACTGTACTGTAGGTTTCAGATATATGGGGTTTGGTGTTAAATACATCACAGACCCAGTTTGAATTTCGCAATAGCTAATAGAACATGGTCGAGCTCATGATCTTGGTGTTGATGCATTATTTGTTTAGATTCAACACAGAAGAGGAGGCTCTTGCCATTTCTAACGCATCCTCGGTTGGATTAGCAGGTTTGTTGTTATCTTAATGAATAAACTCTACTTTGACTTTTATTTGAAATATAAACTGTGGTACTCTCCTCATATATCACAACCATGTGTTTCTTTGAATGTATGAATAACGCTTGTGATGGCTATTAGCAACCAACAAGTTCTTTCTCCTCAGGCTACTTCTACTCACAGGACCTGAGTCAGATCTGGCGAGTGGCTGAGCAGCTGGAGGTGGGAATGGTTGGGGTAAACGAGGCTCTTATGTCCACAGCAGAAGCTGCATTTGGTGGGGTTAAACAATCAGGCCTGGGAAGAGAGGGCTCCAAGTACGGCATTGATGAGTACCTGGACGTAAAGTACATGTGTATTGGTGGGCTAAATATCTAAGCATGATTCTACTATCTGTTTATTTCTTGCTAAATAAAATCAAGAAATGATGAAAGGACATTAAATTAGAGCACTGTGAATGAAAAAGTAACAGATGGTGATTATAGGGACTGATACATGTCAAGCGAAAAGCACATTTTTGAAAGAGAAAAATTATTAAACCAGAGAAGAAAGTATGTTATAATTTTTTTTTTTTGTATGTATTGTCATGATCATTCTAATCATTCTTAACATTGTCTGGTGCTATCTAGCAAATAGAAGATGTGTGTGGGGAGGAACACATTGCACCCTCTGTGGTACTTATCACACTTTGTCCACCTAATACTCAGCTAGTAAACTGCATCTCTGTCTCTGTAAAGTGTATAATACACTGTTCGGGGAAAAGGCACATTAATGTGTGTTAAATGTACTATGAGTAAATGGTGTTTCTGCAATTATCTGGCTAATAGTCTTGTGAATAGTTGTTGTATTAAGGAATTTATTTTTGTAAAAATGTTTACTACCTTTAATTAAAAAAATGCTGACAAGGGATGGACTAAGAAAAATAGAATATAGTGTTGTTTTCAAAGTGCCATGAATCTGTGAACTATTTTATAATTTTTTTTTAATATCAGAAAAATTATTTTGTGCCCATTTCAGTGTAATTTGCCATAATATATCTTTACATGTTTTCTATAAAGTAAGAAATGTTATTTGATTGGTCAGATCATTATTCAAAATCAAGTATGCTTTAAAGAAGCATAAAGCCAATCGGATGGTAGACAAATGTAAATAAACTAGATTTTAACACTCATGATGGTGCCTTGTGAACTTACTCTGATCCATGCTTGCTGTAATGATGAGCAAAGGCTTGATATAAATCAGGGTTTTTTTTAATGGGTTTGAGCTTAAATTGGGTTTATGTAAAGTATTTAGAGCAGCTCACCATAGTCTAAATCATTAATTATAATTTTTCTTCAAAAAAAAAAAATTATGGCATCACCTGAAACATAGAAGCATAGGTTATAGAGAGAATTAACAGGCAACTGTTTGCCTAGGGACTACTGATTTATAGTCATCAACCCATCTAAACTGACATCACAAAGTAATGATTGGCTGCAGTGACCTATGGCTTCATGCTCATTACATTGACCGGCACCCCAACCTCTGGCAACCCACAGTCACATCATATAATACAGGTGATTTGGAAAAATTCAGTCAGCCTGAACTGCATGTCTTTGGACTGTGGGAGGAAACTTAGAAATTAAGCATGGGGGGAAAAATCCATGCACACAGAACATCTGACCAGAGGTGAGAGTCAATCCCCCATTCCCTGGAGATTTGAGGTGGCAGTGCTAACCACCAATTAACCGGCCACTCGTGCTGCCACTACTGATACATGGAAAGGAAATTAATAGAAATTACAAGGTGGGGATTTAAGTAAGGATTCCTGTGGGTTTTTGGCTCCTGGGTCCTGAGATAAGTGGTTAAAACCTGATACAGAAAAACTTTGTAACTGGTTGGTAAAACAAAAGGGCCAACTGAATTAAAAATTCAACATCACTGCACCAGACTAGTCATGGGACCCACTGCTACCAACCAGATACAATTACATTCAAATGTAAGGTCCAATTTGCTCACAAACATGATTCAGTGTTTCAGGTAAGTGACTTACTTGGATTTTTGGGTTGTTGTTTTGCTCTGAAGCCATCAGTGTAACACAATTGTAAAATTCATGTCATATTCTATGGAGGTAATTTGGTGAGAAATAGATAAATGAATTTGACAGCAATGGGATGCTGTTCAACATCAAACCGTGCAATAAAATTCCTAAAAATCATTTGTTGCTTTTGGTGTTTCCCCACTGGTATTAAATTAAACAAAAAATAATAAATTAAGCAAATAATATGCTTTGCATAATGACAAAGACTATTTACACATTCAAACATCTGTGCTCTTTAGAAACGTCATAACAGTGATAACATTCAGCAAGTCTCTGTAACCTGCAAAGATTCTAAAGTAGCCCTGTGCAATGCAGTTCTCTTCGGAGAAAAAAAAGTCTCAACCTTCCACGGGCCGCAGACTGTACGTGTCTCCGTTCATCATGGCACCGTTACTGCGGTTTCTGGCTCTGTCCGTCCTCTCGTAACTGAAGATAGTGTCCTGCTCGCTATCAATTTCAGACTCTGACATCATCAGGCTGGAGTTGTGCTCTGTGCTCCTGTGCTTGATATCTGAAAAAACAACAACAACAACAGTGCATTGTTAAAAACTATTTCTATCTTTGAAACAAAATAACGACCTCCAAACTTTGTGACATACTGTATTTTGGCTGTAATTCCATTCTCTCCTGTTCATCCATATTGTCCAGTATTGTGTACTTGGTTTTCTTTCTTACTTTTGTGCGTCTGCTCCTGGAGAGGCCAAAACAACAACGGGTATGATTTACTTAAATACAGAAATTTAGCCAACTGTAATAAAAAAAAAAAAAACTCATTCATTAAACTACATTTTAAGTGTAAAACATTTACTCTTATATAAAAGGTTAGCAATGAGATCAGAATTACCTTTTACACCAGGCCCAGCTTGACGACACCAGAAAAATGATCACTACCACACAGCAGACTGTGACATACAGAACACTCCAATCTGGAGCAAAATAAGGCCATGATCATTTGAAATTCCAGAAGAAATCAAATTTATATTATTCAACAGAACTGTAATTTTTGTACTCATTGTTCGCCACTTTGTCAATAATGGAGTTTCTTTGAATTTAATTTCTGTCACAGTGATTACTTACCGCAGTTGCTCTCATCATCAAGAAAGTACCTAAAGGGGTTCTCCATCCACAGAGGATCACAGGAACAACTTCGAGTGACAGGGTCACATTGACCATGACCAGAACAGAGCAGCAAACACACTGCACAAAGTAAATCAGAGTGAAAAAATATATATTTGTGTGACTATGACTTGTCCGGGGTGAGAATGACTTATCTAGAAGTAAATGGTTTGGTCTGTGCTACTCACTGACTGTGTCGACTCTCAGAACTTTAAAAAGCAGATAATCTGTTTTCTCCTTCAGAAGCTGGTACTTCAGAAGACGAGCCAGTTTTGGGCCGGGAATGATCCCATCAGGGCCCTGCACTGAGAACCTAAAAACGGTGCTGTTCGCATGCACACACTCAAATTACTGAGTTGAAGACATTTATGTTTATATGCTGTACAGTCGAATTTACTATGCACTCATTGCTGGAAATGCTCAGTGTGCTTTCTAGCTCAAAGGTATGCTTCATAGTGTTTCTTTGTTTCTGGTGTGAGTGACGACTACTTTGATATGTTCAGGTTAATGAGCTATGATGCAATGTTGACTTTATTTGTTTATTCCATAAGATGTTACATTGTTATTGATGTGTGTAATTACAGTATATCTTTAGAGTCATTTTTAAGGAAAGTGCTGCAACAGTTGTCTCATTTTCATATTTTCCTGTTGCCAAGCAACAGCGTTCTTACACTGATCACTGAACCAGCAGGTGCATTTAATGTCCGCACTCTTATGTGGGAAAAAAACACAAGTTCCAATACAAACACACCACTTTACTCTAATCATATAGGACTGAAGAGAGAGAGAGAGGACAACAGTCTATTATAGATTAAAAATCTGTACAGAAAATTTATATTTAGAAAACATAACACATTATTAGCTCATTGTACCTGATATCAGACTGGCCATGCAGTCCTTTCATAGTGATGTCTGCATCCAGCACATGTAGTAGCGCAGCAAGCTGCCTCACCACTGACTCCTTCTGCTGCTGACTAACCTGAGCTAAGGGGACCTGCAGCTCCAACTCCACCTCCTCCCGCTCACGCACATCTACACACAATGAAATACATCAAATCATACATAAACTGGCTTAGATCTTCAGTTAAACTTCACAGCTAACATGGGGTCTCCCATGTCTCCCAATCTCTGGGACATTGTTAATGTCATGGTTGTGGCATGGTTGTCTGACAGACAGGCTGGTTTCAGTATTTCAGAAACTACTAATCTCATGGAGCTTTTCATAGACAGCAGCCTCTTGAGTTTCTCAGAAGGTTGCAAAACTATATAATGAGGGCAGTTCTTGTTGATGAGAGAGTTTAGAGGAGAATGGCCGGAGTGGTTCATGCTGACAGAACGTTTACTGTAACTCTGTAGACAAAACCACAGTGGTGTGCAGAAAAGCCTCACAGAACACACAACATGTAGATGTACACTACTAGTCAAAGTTTGGACACAACGTCTAATTCCATGGTCTTAAAATTTTTTTTTTACCTTATTATCTTATTCCATGTGTTATTTTATAGTTTTGAATAATTGGATAATTGCATGAATATGCAAATGTATTGGTGTTTCTAGTAAAGTGACCATTGTGTGCATATTATTTCATGGAAAAAATGTCCATATTAACAGCTTACAATAACAGTAACACTGGCCCAGACTTTAAAATAGCTTCTTTACAGACATGGCAGATAAATTTACCCTACCAGGACGGACTTCCAGCGTTGCCATTGCAGTGCTGGAGCGACCCTGAGCATCACTGACTCGCAGCTGGAACAAGTAAGTACCCTCTACAAGGTTGGCCAGGTACAAAGAGGCCTCATGTTCTGAACCAAACAAAATGTCCTGCAGATAGAAAGAGACAGAGAACAGCACAGACAGACAGTGCATCAAAGAATGGAGGTAGCATTAAATTTGACAGATAATCAGAATTCAGCTTACCCCTGCAGCTGGACTCTGCTGGTCTCTGACCCAGAAGAAAGACAAGTTTGTAGAGCCACAGCAGTTAGATGCAGAGCCTTTAAGCACCAGAGAATTATTGGGTAAGGTAAGAGTGTGGCTCCCACTTGCATGGGCGATGAGAGGCAGGCTTTCAGCTGTGGGGAACACATACTGTTGTGTATACGCAGAGTAAACAAGTAAATTACAAATTAAATTACATATTAATTATTTATATTTATATTATAATTTATAAATAGTATAAATTATACATTTTGATTGATGTCAATCAAAACAAGATGCATTAAAATATTGCCTGTAGGAAACAGACATACCACTTGCACTTAAAATTAACTGATATAAAAGATTCTGTATATGATTATGTTTTTATGCATTTGGAAAACTCCTCTCACCTTCTTTGACCGTAACTGTGAGAACAGTACTGTCAGACGCTCCCTCCTCATCCCGCACCTCCAGCTTAAACTTGTAACTTCCAGCTTGCAAGCCTGACACAAGTGCAACTGCTGTGCTGGCATTCTTTATCTCTGATCCAGGAGGGCCACTTTAAATATAAACATTTATTTATATTCAAGACAAATTATTTCACTTACTCACTCACTCATCGTCTATTCCGCTTTGACCTGTATACAGGGTCGGGGGCGTGCCTGGAGCCTATCCCAGGAGACTTAGGTCACATGGCATGATACACTCTTGACAGGGTGCCAATGCATTGCAGTGCACACAACCATACAAACACTTACACACTTATTCACACTCTACGGGCAACTTGGGAATGCCAATCAGCCTAATCTGCAAGACTTTGGACTGTGGGAGGAAACCAGAGTACCCGGTGGAAGCCCACCAAACACAAGGAGAACATGCAAACTCCATGCACACAAACCCGAGGTGGGAATCAAACCCGCATCCTGGAGGTGCAAGGTGACAGTGCTAACCACTAATCCATTGTGCTGAACAGAGACAAATAGTTTTTTATGTAATTATTTATCTAGTTATAAGTTGAGGCTTGCATAAAATATGCTTAGATCTGAGATCATATCAGGTGTTGTTTATTTCATTTAGACAGGATCACAAGGAGCAACTTTCTACTACTTTATAATGAATTAAACTAGACATTAACTTTATTGTGATAATCCTCCATTTTAGCAATTTTAGCCCTGTACCTGAGGATTTCCCACTGGTAGCTGGTGATGGCTTGGTCATCAGTGCTGTCACTGGCATTCAGTGTGAGGCTGCTCATCGGAAGAATGAGTTCTCTGTCAGGGCCTGTCACAGCTACAGGAGCTCTGTTGTCTGAGAATCAACAGAGATCTGGACTGTGTGCTGTTCTAATGCAAAATGATTAATATCTTTTGGATGGTCATAAAGGAACTTAAAAAGTTTGGGCTGAATACCAGCAAGTACAGTGACTGAAACTGTATCTGAATCCTGTTGACCGCTGGAGTCGGTGACAGTAAGCTGGAAAGTGTATTGACCCTCCTGGAGATCAGAGAGCTGCAGAGCTGGAGATCTGGCACCCTGAAACAACATGGAGAAAGAGTTGAACAATTTTCTCATCCCACAATCTCTTCAACACCAATGCTTGTTTTCCACAGTATTTCAATCAGTTTTCTTCATAGAATAATTTTTTTAATATTTGCTACTAGGTTTCATACCACAGACCCTAATTACATTTTCCATGTATAGTTTTTAAACACGGAATGTGCTATAAAAATGTAAAGTTTATATTTCACCTGCATTGTTACAGATTTGGCCGGACTGCTGGACAGAAGGCTCCATAGAAAGCTCCTGATGGCATGATCGTCTGTGCTCTGATTGGCCCACAAAGTCAGGTGATTCATAGGAAGCCTGATGACCTGTTCAGTACCTGCTACTGCCACCGGAGGTTTGTCTTCCAAACTGCTGACTCTCACTGTGGCAGTGGCAGAGTCACTTAGTCCCTCAGAATCTACCACCGTCAGCCTGAACAAGGACAACATAAATATCAGCACACGGCACCAGGGACCTCTAGTTTAATAAGCTCTAATAACCAGGGCAGTACAATTTAAGCCTGGAAGAATCAGCAAGTGAGTCACTGATTTATTATTCAGGAATAAACAAGAGACTAAAATTGGTCCGTCAAAATGGCAAACATCCTGAGGAGAAGGGCAGTGGTAGCTCATTGGTCAAGATGTTGGAGTACTGCTCAGGTTGCAGATTTTAACCCCAGCACCATCAAGCTGACACCTTTGAGAAAGCTCTAACCCTCAATTGCCCTTATATGTAATGAGGTTAATATAAGTCCATCTGGATAAGAGTGTCTGCCAAATACTGTAAACAAGATAATTTCCTGCTTTTGTAGAAATACAATGTGAAGTAAATCGATGAATTCGGACACAACATACTCTATCAATTCAGAAACGTGAGATATATTTTAATAGAGGATTGTTGGCTTGTGTGTCCTGAGTCATCTAAAGGAAAGTTTCCATGATTTTTTGCTCCAGAGTGCTACAAATTCGCAAATCATGATAAGCCATGGGTAATCATACAGTAAGATTGTGACTTGACTAAGTATGTTGGGGTAATTCATAGTGATATGCAGCTTGACAGCATGGGTTACAAATTTGTCAAAAATTCTTAAAAGATTCACGGTGTAGCTACGTAGTCTGTAGGTAAGCCTTAGATCCAATGTATGTTTCCATACACCTTCGCATTGTCATTCATGACTTCCATATTTAACTTAGGCAGCTGTAGCACTGCTGTGTCATGTGACTGCAAGGAGATTGAAGCCCCAGAATGGTATCATTGGTCTGGAAAGTTTAATATTTTTTTCTGTCATTTATTTTACTGTGTTAAGTTGTGCATGTTAAAATCAGTAACATCCACAAATATCACCTGAAAGTTACTGGACAGGTTAATGTTTTTAGGTCAAATCATTCTTATAATATAATATCACCTGTATTAGAATGATAGCTGTCTCAGGTCTCTTTTTAGGGATCCTAGAAACACAGTAGAGCTATTTTTAAGTAATATCATAATCTATGGGCTTACTATATCAAATTATCAGCTTTTCCATGCATTTATGTAGCAGAGGGGACAGTTCCTCTTTAGCTCTACTTTATAACTTCATTGCTACCCCATGGCTAATGATGTCAAAGCATGTCAGAGCCATGGCAAACAGTGACAGTGGGACTAGGCTTGGGAGAGAGCTTAAAGATGCACCCTCATTCTGGAGGGATTTTGTGTTTATAAGAACGTGAATATTTCACCTGAATGTGTAGTCTCCAGGAGAGATGTTCTGCAGTGTGAGTACAGAGTTGTTCATGGGACTATCACTGTTCCTCAGTGGTCCTTCTACCTGTTCCCACAGGTAACTGACTATTCCTGAGTCATCAGAACTCTCTGACAAGAGATAGAGGAATAAAAAAATTAAAGCACTGGTTACTGAGTTTCTAAGTTTTTATTAATGGATTAAGTAAACAGAAGAACATACGGCTGCCATTAATGAAGATGATGGTGTTAACAGATAGAGATACATCCTGGTGTTTGGGCAGAGCAACTGATTTTGGTGGCCTATTCAGCTTAACTGCTGTAAAACAAAAGTTATTCAGTAGTCTGGAACAGCTGACAGATGTTTAAGGGATTGCATAAATTGCAAAGGGGTCAAGACAGAGGTGTTTACCAGGATGCACAGTGAAGTTTACAGCACGTTCTCCATAGACCTGCTTCCCAGTCACACTTATTTTGACCATGTACACCCCTGCAGACAGCTATTATTGTGAAAGAAATGTATTACAGTACAGCAGCAGAAGCCAGGATGGCATTTAATGTGTTAATGTGTAATTATGAGTACCCAGGATCAAACGACCTGATGTCTTACCTCAGAGACTTTTACAGTTTTCTTATGTTTTCCATCCATCACTCCAGGGTGTCCAGTTGGTGCACTAATAAAACTCCATTCATATGTATAAGGGTTCTCTAAGAGTAAACATAAGAGCATGTGATTCATGCTTTCAATAAAATAAATATGTCTTTACACACAGTTAATCTCTGATTCCTGCTTGGACAAGATACAAATATTAGTATACCAGTTTCAGTTTGGGTATCCACAGAAGCAGTTAGAAGTACTGCATTCTCAGGAAGTGTTATATCACCAACATCTCCAACAGACACAACCAAGGCTTCTACTGAAAGATAGAGCATTGATGTTGTTAAAACACATATTACCAGATATGCCGACTATGGGTATTATTTTTATTTTGATGAACATGCTAGGAATTGTCTTTTATTATGTAAGTTAAGCCTTACATAAACTAGATGGCAGACCAAAACTGTTTCATATCCCAAACAAAAATAATCAGGACAAACTATATATTTCTACGTATTTACATGGAAGTTTGATTATGGAAGGAAATGACCAAGATAGACCAGCATGTCTTCATAGCCATCCTGACAAAGGTGCAGCCATCCATGGCCAGGAAGCCAAGAGACATAGAGGGAGCTCTCTGGGTGGAAGGCATGATATTAGTCTCTCTCCTTTCTCCTCCGTCAAATGACAATAGACTGTGGAGGTATTTATGCTTGTGTATGAGGAACAGGGCACATCCTATGAGTTTATTCAGCTGCCCCATTATGTAGCATGAGCAGCTGGTCAAAAGAAGGCTGGATACTTGTGGGTCGATTCATGTGTCTTGGAGGAAGCATGTTCAGAAACTATAGAAACTATAGTCTGGACAAAGTCTATAACAAACATTATGAATAATAATACTAATAGTAAAAAAAATAGGGAAAAACAAGCATGAACCAAATAAAGTACTCAGCTCCAATATGTTTATTGTGTGTTTTCTAAGTCTAAACTAAAGAGCAGCAAAAATCACAGAAGAGAGGTCTGAGTTTTATCTGATTCATGGTTGGGCATGTTTATGAGGAGCTGACTATTTTAAAAGTGTAAAAAAAATAGTATCCATTTTTTGAGCTGTAGAAAACAACATATATATTTAATATTTAACATATATAATATATTTGCTGTACTAGAGTACCTGGAAGTGTTGAGGTGCTGGGGGTTGTGGCTTCCATGTTAGGTGGAGATGGGAAAGAACTTCCAACTGGGCTCAGTTCCGACAAATCTGCACTTATCACCTGTTGCATGGGTGTTGGGTCCAAATTGGTGAAAGAGATGTTAAATTGGTCTTCCCCATTCTAAAAATAAAACATTTAAATTCAATTAATTAATTTAAATACCAAAAACGTCCAGAGCGTATACTTAATCAAACCTTTCCTTTTGATTTCCGCTAACATTACAGTAAAAAGACAACAAAACTGACTTGGCATGTTAACAAAACCCTTCGCTCCACTTCTTCAACTCTCCAAGTCTGTATTCAATTCTCTTTTTTTGAAATCTACATTAGAATTTTGGAACAACCCGAAGTTCAATAGTATACTGCTATTTGGATAAAGTTTTCTTGCCAGCATTGTACAAATATGCAAGAACATAGTACATGTTATGTAAATGTCAGTTTGAGTGTTGAAAATAGTTCTAGTTTTATAATTTCTTAAAAATATAAAAAAAATGTTGCAGTTTTAAACAATAGAAATAATCAGCAACATGAGCAACCTTTACTGGTTAAAGACTATGATGTTCTGTTTATAATTATGATCAACTGCCAATTCACATTCTCTAGCCAATAAGAGTTTGTATTAAGTGTAAATAAGTGTTATCAATAGCACATACATTTAAAGTAGGTGAAGTCAAGGCCGTAGGACTCCATGTAGGTTCTGCTGGACTGGGAGGTGTTCTGCTTACATCTGTCAATGTTGGAGAGGAGCTGGAAGTGAGCTGGCTGCTCTCAGTGCTCTCCATTACAGGTAGTTTTATTTTGCCTTCCTCCATCTCTGAAAAGTTAAATCCATCTCTTTCCTCAAGGGGCCAGTCAAGACTCTTCTCCAGTTCCATCTTTGAGGCAGTCCTCTCTTCACTCATGTCATCCCCCACAGTCCTGTAACTGTCATCATATTCCATTGCATTGTTGTTGTCCAAATCTTGAATATTGTCCAGCAAAGCCAGGTCCTTCAGAGGGTTCTCTGGGCCACGGTGTCTGGGCAATAGTCGCCCAATGCTGGCATAAGGCTCACCTCGTACCAAGGACTGCAAAACCAGAGTCTGTGGGCGCCGGCGCTGTAGGAAAGTCAACCATGAGTCTGTGCCAGGCCTCTTTTTGGCCTGGCAGTTTTCTTTTTGCTGGCAACTGAGGATGTAGCAATGTCTCTCAAAGAACCAGGCCAGGTCACAGCCTGAAAGATCACAACAGGCACCTATACACTGGGCCAGGGTCAATACCTCGGGAACTCTCAGAATACTGCTGCTCCGCAGGTCAGGAGACACTACTGTCTCAGAATATGTTGGCCCCTGCCAGCACTGCCCTGCCAACACATCTACAGCACAAGAAATGGGCATTTACAAAAGCCACTTTACAGGTGGCTGTAAGTTCTTAGTCCTTCAGCATTGAAATCTTGCTTTATTTCATAAACATGCTAGCAGCAACTTAAACAGTAAGAAAAAGCCAAATACAGAGAAAGAGGAAAAACCATGACACAGAATCATAACTGTAAAGGCACTGCTAACTGATGAGTGGTAATTGTGTAACACTTACCCAGGTGACTCATAATTCTTACCAGATGGCTGCATCAGTTTAACAAAGTGAGCGAACTGAGCTTTTCCAAACAAAAAGAATCTCTAAATGCAGCTCCATTTCATTTTCAAAGATCAATTACCTGGTATGAACCATGAAAAGATTACTAAACACTGAACACCAAATTACAAACCGGATTCCAAAAAAGTTGAGACACTATACAAATCGTGAATAAAAACTGAATGCAATGATGTGGAGGCGCCAACTTCTAATATTTTATTCAGAATAG
>JAOVVA010000048.1:15262772-15274169 GCA_028565275.1 Leiocassis micropogon
ATTGTATATATAATACTGTGCAGGAGTTTTAGGCAGGTGTCAAAAATGTACTAAAGTAAGAATGCTTTCAAAAACTTGTTAATGGTTAATTTTTTTTATCAATTACCAAAATAGAAAGTAAATAAACAGAAGATAAATCCAAATCCAATCAATATTTGGTGTTACCTCTCTTTGCCTTGAATACAGCATCAATTCTCCTAGGTACCCTTGCATACATTTTTGAAGGAACAAGGCAGGTGGGATGTTCCATATATCTTGGAGAACCGACCAGATATTTCTTCATGTATTCCCAGACAGACTAAATGGCGTTGGGATCTGGGCTCTGTGATGGAAACCATAACTTTGAATACTCCTTGTTCTTCTCTATGTTGATGATTGTTCTTATGGATATTGGGCCTATGTTTGGGGGTCACTGTCCTGCTGCAGGAAAAAAATTGGGGCCAATTAGACAACTTTCTGATGGTATTGCCTGTATTTCTTACCATTTATGACAATTAATCCTGACCAAATCTACAACTCCACGTTCCCTCCGATCCTGCAGCACTGCTCGCCTCGTTCCACCATCACTCAGGGATCAAGGAAGACATTCATCCAGACTCTTTTATGTTCTGGCACCTACAGTAGGTGGTGGAACGACCTTCCTTTAGATCTTCAATCTTTAAACGACGACTCAAGACGTATCTGTTTCTTCAATACTTGGACTAATCCAAAAAAATTCTTCCCAACTGGGTTTGACTGATGCCAATTAACCTAGTAACCCAATGTAAGTATCTATCAAGAGACGAAAAACTTCAAAGCACTTTTTGTAAGTCACGTCTTCCAAATGCCTAAATGTAAATTTACACTACAGAAATTTGCAGTCCCAAACTTGCAAGCTCTCCAGCCATTCGGCAAACAACCTGCCTCCTGATGCAGCCAATTATTTAAAATTTTGACTCATTAAACCCAAGCACCCGTTGACATTTTTCTGTACACAATTCCCACAATTTACTGTATGTTTTCATGCATAGTCGAGTCGCTTAGCCTTGTTTCCACATCAGAGGTATGGCTTTTGCACCACAATTATTTCTTGAAGACCACTTCTGGTCAGACTTCTCAGGACTGTAGACAGGTGTACCTGGGTCTTACTGGTTTCTGCCAGTGCTTTCGGAGAGCTACAGTAGCACTGCTGAACATCTTCCAATGCCGAAGAGAAAGAAGCATGATTTGAGGCTGGTCCTTGCATCTACTGACCTCAACTTTGCCTGATTCTTTGCTTTGTACTTCTTCAAAACAGCTCTTCATGAAACCGTTGACATCGTTGTCGGAGAGACCTTGCTGATGTAGTATAACTACATAAATAAGTATAACAGGATTTTACAGCTGTGCTAAGTTTTCCACAACCTCTTTTTAAGCCCACACAGCTTCTCTGTTTCAGTTAATGACTGTATTTCAACCTAGAAATGAAAGTGTTGATCATTAGCACCCACTTGTTATAATTGGTTAATCATACACCTGATTCTGTTCATACAAAATCCCTGACATTGTGCAAGTGTGAGAATTGATGCCAGTTTGAAGCCAAAGGGTAATCATACATTGCATTTAGCATTTTGTATACTGATAAAAAATAAACAATTAAAATGTATATTTTTGAAATCATTCTTACTATACAGCATTCCTTCACACCTGCCTAAAACTGTTGCTGGATATTTATTTTATATTTATATGAGAATCCTGAATGAGCAAGCCAGAAGCAAGGAAAAACTCCCTGACATGTAATGAGGAAGAAACTTTGAGAGGAACCAGACTCAAAAGGAAAACTGTCCTCAGCTGGGTGATACAAATAATGTGATTATAATTAACGTTTACAGTATAACTGTGTGCTATATAGTCATAATTGTTTTTGCCGCAGCAGCAATGAGTAAAAGCAAGAGAAAGGAAGAGAGAAAAGAAAAGAGAAAGAAAGAGTTTACCATGGGTTTGCTCAAAATATCAAGAAATACAAGATTTTTGCGATATTGTGCAGTCTTAGTTAGTAAGATTAAAATAGCATATGAGCTATATTAGATTGCTTACACAAAATGCAAGAAACCACAATCTCTCATTTTTGTTTTTATCATTAGAACTGTATGGTCACAGATCCATAGGTACACAAACTACTCGTGTAGTCACATTATTAGCAAGCACACGTTTAAACAGCTGAAAGATAAGTTTCTAATCCTGAGTGTCAATTTGGATGAAAAATGGTCACATACAGAGAGAACATATGTGAACATATGTTCTTTTGTGCAACTACAGTACAGCAACTTCACCATAGCACTGTATTTTTTACCATAATACTGTCATTGAAACAGAAGAGTGCATAACCTAATTGTTCTAAATTTTTTAGTATTTTAAATTGATTGGTTTAGATGTCATCATATTTGTTGAATAAATAGTTAATGAATAAATTGTTTTGATATTGTGCTCATTCTTAATTTATTTAGACATTTTCCAATTATCCAACTTCAAAGTCAATTTAATCCTGCATCAAAAATTAATTGTTAGATCTTTAACTATTCAGTGATATCATGTCCGGTCTGTGATTGTTGTCTACATTCTGATTTAGCTGCTGCTCATTTGATGAGTGCAAGCTAGGCACAGAGTGGCTTCTGAGCAGAACTCGACACCGTCCAAAGATAGCTGTAATATGTGGCTCTGGACTTGGGTTTCTTGCAGAGAGCATTTCCAATAAGCAGGTCTTTCGCTATGAGGACATCCCCAATTTCCCAGTGAGCACAGGTATGTGTGGTCTTTGTAAATGCTTGAACTATACATATTTTACCTTGACTAAGACAGTCATACATCCCCAGATTTAAATTAGTTAGTATCGGAAAACTATTAGTATCGTATAACATCCATTAACATCCATTTCCTTGACCTTGACACCTACAGATTAAAAAAAACGAGCATTTTGGATTAGGTAATTTTTTGTTCAACATTTGGAATGTTGATTAAAAGTGCTGATTTTGAAATAAATACAAGAGTGTGTATTGTGACATAAACACATTCAGATGTGCAGAAAGAATATGAATGAAATCAACTAGTGGTATTACCCTCAAACTATACAGTAGTAGAGATATTAATCTTATGAAAATACACCTGTCACAGTATGGGACTGTTTAGAAAGCTCAGAGCCTGCAGTAAGGTACACAGGGGTCTGGCTGTGCCTCTCATTTTGTTATGGTTAACAAATCATGGCCAAGTCATGGTAAAATGAGCCATGAATTCATGAAAATGAATAACTACTGGTCATGAATAAAATATAATGACTTGGGCAAAAATAGTCCCTAATCTCTGCCAGAGGGGATTCTTATTATGATATCTTGGATACATTTAAATATTTATGTGGTGAAGTGAATAATCTTGATAAGTGTTAGAATGCACGTAATGATATTTGTGTGTGTACTCCATTCTGAGTTAATTAAATAAATGATGACTATAAAATGTTCCCTGTGGTTTATGGCTGTGCCAAACCAAAAGCAATAGCACGACAATAGATTTAGTAATCTTATTTTCCGTTCTGCTATTGGCCGAGGCCTTTCATTGTTGTCTGAAGCATATTGAGTACACTGTGATAATGGACCAGTATGTTTAAAAGTCTGATGTTCTAGCATTGAGCATGGTGTAGCATGGTTTATCATGTCAGGTCTTTGTATCCCTAATAATTTCCATAAAAATCAAGTAATCTTATAATAACTTAAACATTAACATTACATTAACTTAATCATGCGTTTTAAATGGCCTTTTTTATCTAACAATTATTGTACCCTAAAAATAACAGATATGTGCTTATTAAGCTGGCAATGAGCTGTTAATTAAGATTTTTATAGTTACAGTAAAGTAATAAACACCAGCAGCAGTGGTAATATTCCAGCCACTCTCGTATTACTGTGTGTTAGAGTTGCATTTTAACTGGCTGGGACTAGTTAGGTGGTAAAATACATTCTGCCCTTTCCCATTTAAATAAAAAGCTAATGATAGTAAACAATCAACTTAATGCCTTCTACATAGCAACAAATTTACTAACCATAATTAAAGCCAGACATATTAACTGATTAACTGGAGTTATGCTAATCTAGTGAAATTATTTAATTTCCTGATGTATCCTAAAAAATACTTCCAACAAATGCTTAGCATTTTATTTGGTGTTTCATTTATAGTTTTAAAATAACATATAAGCTTATTATAATCCTACTGTATTAGTCTGAGGAGCTTGTCCTCTAAAAATAACTCAACATGCAGACTTTATTGTCTATATGACTGGCAATGAAAATTGAGTACACCCTAAGTGAACATGGCAAAACTGTGCCCAAAGTGTTAATATTTTGTGTGAGCACCATCGTTATCTAGCACAGTTTTAATACTTCTGTGCATGCAATTCACCAGAGCTGCACATGGTCAGATCTCTCCAGAGATGTTCAATTGGGTTCAAGTCATTGCACTGGCTGGGCCGCTCAAGGACATTCACAGAGTAGCCACTCCTGTAGCCACTCCATTGTTATCTTGGCTGTGTGCTTAGGGTCATTGTCCTGTTGGAAGGTTGGCTGAGAAACACTGGAGCGCTTTCAGAGGGTTCTTGGACAACCCCTGACTAAGGCCCTTCTCCCCCAATCACTCAGTTTGACCAGGTGGCCAGCTCTAGAAAGAGTCCTAGTGGTTCCAAATTTCTGATGATGGAGGCCACTGTGCTTATTGGTACCTACAATGCTTCAGAAATTTTTCTGTGCCTTGACACTGAAGGTTGTGAATCCTTACTGTATGCACATGTAATTTTTTTTCTTTTTTTTATTTGCAAAGACTTCAAACAAAGATTTCAATTATATTGTTATTATGGGGTATTGTTTGTAGACTTTTAAAGAAAACACTGAATTTAATCCATTTTGGAAAAAAAACTGTAACTTAACAAAATGTGGAAAAATGAAGTGCTGTGAATAATGTGCGAACACTGCAAAGTCAATACTTTATCTCTTTCCTGTGTGCAGTTCCTGGCCATGATGGGCAGCTTGTGTTTGGTTACATAAATGACAAACCCTGTGTCTTCATGCAGGGCAGGTTTCATCTTTATGAGGGTTATTCTTTGTGCAAGGTGAGTCTGAACTTTTCATGGCCTTAATTTTAATGCCATAGCAGTCATTTGATGCTTATTAACATTAGATTACTTCGAATTTGACCTTTGAAATGGCTATAGATATGTTCCTAAACTATGTTGATCAGATTATAAGAAAGATTAACACCTGTCTGTAGTTTCGTTACCTGTGATGCATTGTGTATAAAATCCCTGTTTATAATCTTAAACCAGGTTGTCTATTGTTTTATTTCATCACACTGTATATGTCATTGGTTTGCCCATTTAAGCTCAACTCCTAATACCTGCAGGTAGATGTGGCATTTACTATACTGTAAGCTATTGACCCTGGCTCTCTCTCTGACTCCACAAGGACAATTGACTCGAGGGAAAGCTACTCCTATCTGCAAAACAGAATGGAGTTGGCACTTCGGGTATGGCTCATTAACTTTATCTGTCACAATCAGAAGCCCTGCTGCATAAATGTAGAGAGTACAACCAGAAGCTGCTGATATTGGAGAGAAAGAAACTGCGCTCTCCCAATGTCACTACAGACACAAGCATAAAGAGGGATAGTTGGGTTTGAGTGTAACATTATAAAAGCAAGGCTTAACAACAGAAATCAAGGGAATAGTTATTTTATAAGTGGCATAAACATCTTCAGTATGCTGTAGACACATCCTGTCCAATCTCCATTAGAGAAATAGTATAAGGTAATAATATCATCAGTCAGACCCCTTGAGTGCATACATGATGCTGTGATTATGCAATAATGCATATCCATTTAGGAATTAGGTTGAAGCATTAGACTACCATGTCACAGGCAATTTGTAAAATCATTTCTTAATGGCAATTAGCTTCTTGTCAATCTGTCTATTAACTTGTTGGCTTTACATAAGACAAAATAAATTGAGTTCTAGGCTTGCTTAGCTTGGGTCACCTGAGAGAGAAGCTCTGAAAATTTCACTTGCCTATCCAGAGGAATCATTTAAGGGTGGCACAAGGTGTCAAGGACTTGCTTTTTATTAAATGGAGGGATCGACATCCTCCAGAAGTGCAGAAGAACTGCAAGAGTAATTGCACCTCTGACAATATGACACCACACATTACAATCAGACGTCACTGCCAGAATGTGTCTCTAAAGCTGGGCGAGAGCACTTCACTCTTAATGCAGGCTTAGGCATTAAATCATTCCATTGCCTGTCTTATTCAGTACCAGCATTTCAAGGGGCCATCTCTGTGAAAACGGTATACATGAAGCCTCCTAACTGGTAAAGTGCTGACCTGATTCAAAATTTCTGCAAGGCTTTAGTTTAAGATCAATATTACTAAGATTTGTAAGGATGAAGAAATTTTTAAGCAATGTAATTACACTTAAAGCTTTTATTAAAGCTCAAGAGTTTTATCTCGAGCTGCAGTAAATTACTTTTTATTGAAAACTATTTAAATGTGACAGAACTGTTTATCATCAAAGCGCTGTGGAATTCTATTGTGGGATTTTTGTAGAATCCTGATAATGTCATAACTGTTCATAGCTGGAGTTCAAAAGAGAAATATTGGTTCTACTCTTTGGATGGAAGGAATGGTCCTCCTCTCACACTGGTGCTATAGAGTGGAATTAACTACTGTGTGGGCATTGACAATTACTAAATATGGAAAGAAATTTACTAAAAATAATCATTAGCATGTTGTTTTTCTGCAAACCTAACACAAGCAACTCTAATTTTGACTGACAGTGCACCTTGATCATCTGCACCCAGAGAGATTTGAAGCAACTACTCTTCGTTGGAAATAAAAATATTTTTTTTCTGGTTTAGATGCTAATTTTCCCAAATGCTGCACCAACAATCTGTATTTGTTTCACTCTCTAATGAAGAGATTTCATGAGGACTCTTTAATATACAATTTAAAGCTGAATACACCATTAGACTCTAAAATAATGGAGCATTTGTCAAGCATGATTGTGTTGTGAAGTAGTGAGTGAATAAGCAGACCACTCCTTCAATCAGTTCATTTGCTATACTGTTTGGCTAATATATCTCTCATTTCAGAGTTTAGAATAAGTTTTAGAATAAGAAGGATATGCTAGCATGAGGCTTGCCTTATTTCCAGGTTACAATTTAATGCATGCAGTAACACACATGCAAACATGTACATAACTTCATTAAGTCAGCTCTTCTTTGCTGACAGATGTGTTGTTGTGGGTAAATGGATAACAGTGTTTCTAGCCCTTCACTGACCCCCGGTTATGTCAATTAGTAAGGCATTTTCACAGAGCTGATGCAGTTAGTGTTTGAATACACTTTCTTTATTTCTGCATCTTAAGCTTAATTGCACCATCATTGCCCTGGAGAAAAAGTACAAGAGAAAAATACAGAGTAAATAAAGGAAGTTGTTAGCTTTGTAAGTGGGATTGAGCTCCATCACACAATTGAGAGATGTTTAGAATTATTAACCGTTAGTTCCGACTGAGCAATGTGATTGGATGAGAGTCATTCCATGAGTGGTGATAATAGATGGTAACAGCACTGAGATGTTTAACCCTGTGTATCCCTCCGCATCACAGGTGTTCTAATAACCATTAATTATACTGTCAGTTGCAGCATGGATAAAAGTAGTTCAGTATTGATGAGAGAGCAACTGCTTCTAATTACTTCTACAAAGCTAACTAGCTTCTAACGCAAGGCTGAATCCCAAATCTTTCTCCAACCCCTGATCAAGAGCCCTTGTTGGTGTGTAAGTAAATGGATTATACACCCTAGTGTGCTAACTTTCCATTTAACACTATATGGGATTCAACCTGGAAGTTAACAGAGCTCATATTTTAAAGAAGAAGTGGAATATAAAGAGAAACTTACAGTACATGATTTACAGAACTGTCCATCACCAACATGGTATATTATTGCTTACCGTTTGGCTACATAGTACCAGTAAGAATTCAAAACTACTTTCATCTCTGTTATTTACACTAACTGTTGGTTGCCAGATCTGCCAGTCGCAGTCACAGAAGGTTGACAGCGCAAAATGACTGGTTAAATCAACAAACAAATCATAATATGTTAATAATAAATGGTGTTTGTAGAACTGTTGTATAAAAGCAGTTTCAGAATTGAGGTTATGCTGTTGCACTGAATATCAGCATGGCTGTGAAGCCTTGGTGACTATGACCGTATCACAGCCATGCTGATATCCAGCACATCAGCACTTGCTCTTATGTAATATTGCTTAATATACGCATCTTACTGTAGTTCTTAGTGCTATTTTCTTTACAGTGAATATAAGAACAATTGAAGAGAATATAACCTAAAAAGTGGAAGCCTTTTTAATCGAACATTTGTAAAACGAGTGTTTTCTTTCATAAGGAAAGCAAAATTTGGCTTTTTCTACTGCTCATTGCTATTTTGTATAAACAAACTAACATATGAACACGCTGTAGGTTGTTAATTAATCACTATGAATGTTAATTTACTGTACCACTGGGGATTTTGCTGTGTACTACTGCTAATATAATGGCACACACTCATAGCTTGAATCTAGAATTCCTAACAATTATTTAATATACAAGTCTTCTCCTGTCAAAAAGGATTCTAATGATAATAACTTTAGCAAGCTAAGAATGTTTAGCAATCTAAAGGACTGCTGAAAAATAAGCTATGGGCCAGATCACAGATTTTTGATAGAGATTTTGTATACAAAGTCTTACAGACACATGTGATTGCCAGTCTTGTCCTTGCTTAATTGCTACTGTATTAATTGACTGTCAATGAAAAAGGTTTTTAAGCCGTAATGGTGTCTAATTTATTTTGGAGTACTGATTTGGGGAAAAAATGTATTGTATAAAGTGCTGCTTGAGCATAAAATGTAATAACATTCCTGTCAGATGCACCCTCCTGCCTTCACTAAGCTTCATTAGGTTATCAGGTGCATTATTCATCTCTCTTCCTCATTCTCTCTGTCTTTTACTGTCATGCTCTCTGAGTGGCACAAACTGTAATAGCCTTGTATCTACAATCTGCGCTTATCTCTTTTAACATCACTAAAGCTTCCTTTTAGCTTCCCCATGCTCACAGCTGCAGCTGCTCTATCTCTCTCTCTCTCTTTCTCTCTGACACAAGATAAGGATTTAATAGAATTAAACAGAGGGGTAGGATTACTTAAAATGTAAGGACGATGTGAAACAGCACTTATAATGCTTTTCCCGCCACAACCCACAATGGTAATATATAATTAGAAATAATAATAATAATATTTGTAGTTTTACACACACACACACACACACACACACACACACACACACTTTTCATTTGCAACTATCTCTAAGGTTTACAGAGAACTGTCTGAAAAAAAAAAAACTTCAGTTCCTTCAGACCTGCAGTTCTCTGGAAGAAAATGCCTTGTTGATGCCAAAGGTCAGAGGAGAACAGCCAGACTTGTTTGAGCGGATAGAATGGCAACGGTAACTCAAATAGCATCTTGTTACAACCAAGGTAGTCAAAAGCAAGTCTGTGAATGCACAACACTAAGAATCAGTAGCAGATGGGCTACAGCAGCAGAAGGCCACACTGGGTGCCACTTGTACAAGCTAGGAAAAGGAAACTGAAACTATGGTTTGCATGAGTTCACCAAAATTGGAAAATTTTAAATTTGAGAAACATTGCCTGGTCTGAGGGGTCTCGAGGTACGCTGCGACATTTGGATGGAAGAATCAGAATTTGGCGTAAACAACACAAAAGCATCTATCCTTCCCTGTATCAGCATTTCAGGCTGCTGCTGGTCACGTAATGGTATGGGGATCATTTCTTGGCACATTCTGACCCACCTAGTACCAAGTGAGAATCATTTTAACACCATAGCCTATCTAAGTATTGTTTCTGATCATGTCTATCCATTTATGTCCAAAGGATAATGTGCTATCTCGCAAAGCTATAATAATCTCAAACTGGTTTCTTAAACATGACAATGAGTTCACTAAACTCAAATTGCCTCTACAGTCACAGATCTCAATCCAATAGATGGGATGTAGTGGAGCGGCAGATTTGCATAATGGATGTGCAGCGTACAAATCTATGTGATGCTACCATATCAACATGGACCACCTTGTTAAATCTATGCTACAAAGCCTTAAGGTAGTTCTGAAGGCAAAAGGGGGTCCAATCCAGTAATAGCAAGGTGTCCCTAATTATATTATATTAGAAAAATGTTAGAATTCTTCCTACCTTGAGCTGTTTGTGTCCTTGTCCAAATACATATGACCTGGCTATATTTCTAAGATATTTTCATTGTTAGCATTTTGAATTGATGAGAAAGGGCCAGGTAAAACGTGATATGAGTTTGCATGTTGATTAGATGATAGTTAGAATCAGAAGACATTTAGCAATGGGTGTATTTCATTGCATTTTGATTTTGGATGAAGCTAAGAATTGTGTCTTTTAATTGATTACTGGCACCAGGAACATGAACAAACAAAGTACTGTAAAAAGGTCAGTTTTTTAATTCAGGTTGTCTTTAGAGTGCAGTGAGAGGCACAATGGTACTGTGGATAGCGTGTACCCCCTGACAAATCCATGGTCCCTTGTTTGTTCCTTTAGTTTACACCTGTGACACTACATGCTAGATGTGAATAGTTTAACATGTTCTGCAGGGGTTTATGTGGAGTTCTACTGTTATCCTAAACATCCTAAAACATGTACATAGTTGCATTGACTAAATTACCCTTTTCTGTGTCAAAGTGTGTGAATGTGTGCGCTTATTGCTTAATGACTGGGACTCCCACCTGGGGTAAATCCTCCCACCTTGCACCCAGTATTACTACCACTGGCTCCAGATCCATGACCAGGATAAAATGTTATTGAAGGTGAATAAATAAATTTAGAGTATGGAAATAGGAGGAGAATTGTCTAAATATGCTATAAACCTTTATACCAAAAATATATTATTTATATATATAATCCCAATAACTCAATACAGTATACTGTACTATTCTCAGCTTTGGATGACCGCAAGATGGTACACAATTCATGTTGGAAAACACTATAGAAGAGACTTTGGTTGATCGACATGGGCATGTTCTTGTGAAACTATAAGGGGTGTCCAAGTCAAATCACAACTTGTGATGAAATTTCTCATTCTTACAACAGTAAACTGATTAATATTTATAAAAGGCCTCAAGGACAGTACAGTGACGAGAGTCTTAGCTGCAATAAAACATCTGAATGGTGCAAACACTTTAAAGAAGGACATATACTCAGCAAAAAAAGAAACGTCCTCTGACTTTCAACTGTTTTTACTTTCAGTAAACTTAATGTGTAAAT
>JAOVVA010000048.1:15274269-15288471 GCA_028565275.1 Leiocassis micropogon
TATTTGGATTTTTACAACATTATTGTTGAAATACACAGTCCTGAAAAAGGGGCGTTTCTTTTTTTGCTGAGTATATGTCCATAACTGACGATCCCATCCAAGGTGGCTCAGAGCCCACTGCATTCATTCCCATTAACATTCAGCAAGTGGAATGCCTCGTGCTTGAAAAACAGATGACTAGTCACCCATTGTAGAAGAGACATATCTGTCTGATTGAACTGTACACACAATCATTCATGAACACCACTCAGCTGGGAGTTATTGCCTAACCCCCATATAGTACTGACCTTGTTTCAAGCTATTTCCACATGTTTGGGCAATTTAAAGGAGTTCTTGGGAGGTCAGCGTTTCAGACATGAAACAGACAGCCCGATCATGGCTCCACAGTATTGAGAAAACATTCTACCTTGATGTATCCAAGCACTAGTGAAACACTGGGATAAGTGCATTAGTCTAGTAGGTGATTATATAGGCAAATAAAAGGCATTAAAGGTTTTTACTCTTACTGTACAACTGTGTTCTGTTATTCTGCACAAGCGAAAGTCCTGGTTTGACTTCTCATACAATGAACCTATTTTAAATTTAACACCTCGTTAATCTAATTTATTTGTGTATTCTGCCTCTAGGTCACATTACCTGTGCGGATTTTCAA
The DNA here is from genome assembly GCA_028565275.1 of Leiocassis micropogon. Lineage (NCBI taxonomy): Eukaryota > Metazoa > Chordata > Actinopteri > Siluriformes > Bagridae > Leiocassis > Leiocassis micropogon. Next base: position 15,274,922 of record JAOVVA010000048.1, read on the forward strand.
GCTGATGGGAGTAGAGATGATTATCGTAACAAATGCTTCAGGGGGCCTCTGTCAGGATTTCAAAGTGGGTGATATTATGGTCATCAAGGACCATATTAACTTGCCAGGGTTTGCTGGACAGCATCCACTATGTGGGCCCAATGATGAAAGGTAGGTACTGAGAGACACCAAAATTGTGGGTCCTAACTGCAAAAAACAAAGATTACTCAAATGCTGATAAATAAACGCACATTTACCAGTAAAGATGAAATGTTTCTCTTTGAGGGGGCAGACGACACAAATGTAATTAGCCTACTGTATTTGGAAAATAAAATGTAAACCATATTACATGAGTTTGGACTATACATTTGGGTAGTTAGAGTACAATTTTGGCACCAAAAAAGGATTCTCTTTAGAGTAGAGTGTAGATGACAGAGAAATGAAATGCATTACAGGGAGCTGTGTAGAGAGCTAGAATTTATTTGCTAGAATTAAGGTGTTTCAAATGTCTTGGTAATAATTATTATAGAACTGTATTTATGAGCTTTACATATTACATTAAAATGACTATGTATATCATGTTTATTCTTCATCTTCTTTAGATTTGGAATCAGGTTCCCATGTATGTCTGATGCATATAGCAAAGACCTAAGAAAGTTGGCATTGGACATCAGCACTGAGCTGGGCTATTCTGACTTTGTGCGGGAGGGAGTTTACTGCATGGTCAGTGGACCCAACTTTGAGACTGTGGCTGAGGCACGAATGCTGCATATCCTTGGAAGCGACTCAGTAGGTAAGGAAAACTTCATATCAGCAAGATGAGGGCTGAGATGCTCCAAAATGTGCTCAACACTTTTATTGCTCGCTCTGACCAAATGGAGACCATCAACAGCTGCTAGACATCCTTCATATGGACTCAGACAGACTGAATTTATGCAGGAAATTGTACAACACAATTGTAAACATATCTGGTATGTCTGCAGTATGTCTGTGCCATCATATGTACTTATTGTAAGAGAATGTTGCTCTGTTTGATTTCATTGTGAACTACCTATTTTTATTATATAAATTTTATTATATTAATTAACAAGCAATTTGGTTAGAAACTATATGAATTTAGTGTATGTATGTGTGCCCTGCGATGGCTTGGCACCCTGTCCAGGGTGTACCTCGCTTTGTGCCCTAAGCCTCCTGGGATAGGCTCCAGGCCCCCCGTGACCCTGAATGCAGGATAAAGCGGTATAGAAGATGTGAGTATAGAGTAGAGTGAGTAGAGTAGAGTGAGTATATGAATTTAAGGGTAATAAAACATAAATTTCAACTACAGCCACTCCCTTTAACATGCTCCTTTTAAAGCATTTATCAAAACATCTTTAATTGCCCTCGTTGGTGGTTTTATGAGAAGCTCACAAGTCTCGCAAGGGATCATCTTATTGTCATCTCTGAATGTTTAATACACTTACGTTCATTATTCCTACAATGATGGCTGAGTATTCAGCAAGGTGTTCATTATCCTCATTAAGGAATGCAAAACAGAGTTCAGTCTTATTAATAATAGAGTGCAAGCTACTCTTTGGTGGGTTTCAGTAATAATAATTAAGTCACTATTTAATTAGGAATGTCTGTCTCCTGCCATCCCTGCAGGTATGAGCACAATCCCCGAGGTGACGGTGGCCAAGCACTGTGGCTTGCGTGTCTTAGGTCTGTCTCTCATTACCAACAAGGTACCCCTGGACTACAGCAATGAGGAGAAGGTCAACCACGAGGAGGTGCTTCATATCAGCAAGATGAGGGCTGAGATGCTCCAAAATGTGCTCAACACTTTTATTGCTCGCTCCGACCAAGTGGAGACCATCAACAGCTGCTAGACATCCTTCATATGGACTCAGGCAGACTGAATTTATGCAGACATATTTTTCTATGATTGGTCGACAGAGCTTGTTACAGTTGTAGCAACAATCTATTTTTCACAAATCTTGTATACAGTAAGCTGATGTTCAGTATTGTGGTTGTAAATAAAAATGTTCTAAAAAACAAAAAGAGATTTAACTAATAATCATTTCAGGGGCAGTGATGGCTTAGGTTGTTGAAGCTTAGGGTTTTTGATTGGAGGGTCAGGGGTTCAAATCCTCCTATCATCGGGTTTTCACTTTTGGGTCTTTGGACAAGACCCTTAACCCTATGCCCTATACAACTCACTGCATGCAGTGCTGGTCCAAAGCCCAGATAGATAATGGGAGGGTTGCGACAGGAAGGGCATCCAGCATAAAACCTGTGCCAGATCTTGTGGATCAAATGATATGATGTGGTGACCCCTAGGATAAAAGGGGAAAAAAACAATTAGTAATTAATTCATGCAAACAGCCTGAAATGATTTATAATAAACATTATTTATTTCTTGGACTATTCTCAGAACAACCTCATTTGCATTGCAAGTCACTATTATATTTAGTATAATGCAAAGGAAAGATAGATGAAACCTCTGAATATACTCCTATGATGCAGGGACCTGTATTACACACTGAAATGAGTCACTGCTGCTGAGCTGTTTTATATTGTGCTGTCAGACCCCTCCGACTGCATGTGCAAAGACATCTCAGCTGAAAGAGCAAACTGCCCCTTGTAGAGAACAAGCACCAAAAGGCAACAAAGATAGTGTGCTTAGCCACCTGAAAAAAAAGAAGGGAAAGAATGAAAATGGCATTATAAAAATTATATCCCTTACAGACACATAGATGTAGTCAGTGTGCTTTAAATGACATATGGTTCGAGTAGTGTTCCTATTGGTAAAAACAATGAAACCTAAGTAAGTATGTGATAGGGCCATCTCAAGTGGGCTCACCTCCACCTCCAGAGTGGTGTTTTTTTTTTTTTTTTGCAAGGTTGATAATCGATCATTATTCAACCATGTCATGGCATCTTCAATAAACCCCGTTGGCAAGACACAAGGACTAGCAGAGGCTGCTGCGTTTCTAATCAAGTAGCTGTGGCTCTGCAAACTGAGAAGAGATGTTGTAACATCAGCTGCTAAAGCTGCGACAGGATGTTTACTGTGTGTGTGTGCGTGTGTGTGTGTGTGCGTGTGCGTGTGCATTTTTGTGTGTGTGTAAGGGCAAGCGTTTACTAAATGAAGAGAAAAGGGTTTTGCATGCATAAGTTGTGCTGCTTTTCTGTAAAGTTTTAATATGCTGAAAATAAATCTGCATTTTATGAAAGTTAGGCAAACGACCAATGGGAGGCTAGAAGTTTGGATTTTAGATTTGCCACAGTCAAACAATCAGTTGAATATGCACTTCCTGGACAAAAAAAAAAAGATTTTGTTCAACAAACTTTAACGCTGTGTTTTTACAACATGCAATGTTTTGGCCAGCTTATGTGTGAAAATAATTCCTCATGCTTTCAGAACCACTTTTTGATCATTTAAATCCTGGAATATCTGCATGCTGTGAGAGAAGAAAAAAAATACATTGATAGTCAGATTTTCCAGTTCATTGATGCATACAGTAACATCATGATGAACTGAAGCAACCCCAGGTCATAACACTGCCTTCAGAGGCTTGTACACTGGGTATTATCCAAGATGGGTGCATCACTTCATGCGGTTCCCTTCTTACCCTGATGAACCCATCACTCTGGGACAGGGTCAGTATGAGCTCATCAGACCACATCACCATTGCTCCACTGTTTATCCTTCCGAGCAAACTGAATCCTTTTTGTTCTCATTAGCTTCAATAACTTTAGTGGTTTTCTTAAGGCCACACGGCTGCTTAGTGCCAATCCTGTGAGTATAATCCTGTGTGTACTTATTACATTTATACAGAGCACCTACTCCAGCATCAGTATTGTAATTTGTAATAAAGCCATGTGCTGTAGCAGGCATATGAAATAAATGTATTAATTATTTGAAAATAATCAAATGTTTCCATTTGACTGTTGCTTGGTCATGCATTAAAAAGAAACCATCAAAGCCTAAATAAAATCTAATTAATCTTTGATTGTGAGGCTTGCATTAATGGGAAACTAAGTGATGCAATACAAATCAAGATGGCAATTACAGTACCTCTGGATTTGCCCTTTAAAATGTCAGTTCCATTTATGTTAATTTCGCAAATATTTATAACGTGTTGCTTTGCTGCAGCTAAACAAATTCTTTTATACAACTTATGCAAGTTAGATTTCGCACAAAGATTTGTTAGACATTGTCTCTATTTCATATTCTCTAAGCTTGAAGGTTCTTAATTTGACTGACATGCAGTCTAATAATGTACACATATAGCTTTACCTTATCTGTCTTTACAACATGATTTTTTTTCTCTCAAATGTACTACATTAAACATTGTAATGGCTACCACAGAAGAATTTTTTTCCCCATGGTTTCTCTGTTTGACCAGGACTTGTGTTAAAGTTGTAGTAATACCACTCTGTATTGTGGATTTAATACTGCCAGTGACCTTATTTGATTTTCCTAGAAGGTCAATTCAGTGCTACTTTTATGCAAAGCACCGCGCTGCTAATGGGTTGAGTCAGCAAAAGACTGTAGTCATTTTCAATAGTTTTGTGACATTTTGGCAGCTATGTGGAAAAGAGGTCGACTTCATTTAAAGTCTGGCTTCACTTTTTAACAGCACATCCATCTGAACTCAATACTCATACGCACTCAAAGCAAAAATGACGGGACATGTGAGAGGCTCAGCCTGGTCCGCAAACTTCAGTTTCAGAAGCAGCAATTTTATATCTCCAAGTCATCCACTGTTCTTAAATGGAAGTGTTTCAAAAATCGGTTCAACAAAATGTAAAACAGTTTGATTGTTGATATACCAGGGGCTGTCACAAGTTTACCGCTGCATGAAGATAAACTATTCTGGAGAGAATACATATTTATCCAAAGTGCACTATAGCCTGCAGCCAGTTGGAGATAACATATGATTAAGTGGGACTACAGAATACAAATGTTAGATAGTTTGGTGAGTGATATACCTCGGCTGTCATTTTTTGGTCCTTTTAGAAATAAACTATGCTAAAATGATATATATTCTTTACAAAACCTCTTCCTCCACTCTTAGTCTGCAAGCTGAATATGCAGCAAATGAAAGTAGTATTACAGAATACAAATTGCTAATTGATCTGGAAATATGTGAGAACAATATATGTAGTGGGAAAGTTTTCCAATGAATTATGTTAGTATTTAGTGAGTGTTAATTGAAGTCATTAGTTTGATGAAACAATTTGTGATACATGTTTGAGGAGAGAAAGAAATGAATACCCTGAAAAATAAATAGTGGAATTTCAGAAATTGTTTGAATTAGTTATGAGTGATTATATGTCAACTTCACTCATTGGCTCTTAATATTTTGTTTGCCGGATAATAAACTAGGTAATAAGATTTTCCTATTTCTAATATGACATGAATTTACTTGGCTATATTTCCTCTAAAGAAATGGCACTACATATGTTACCAAATATTGGTGTGACCATGTACTTGTTAACCTGTGATATGAATTTCTCACATCACACTCTGCAGGTGTGTTTCATATTGCTCACAACACATCTGGTGTGTCAATTTTAACTGTCTGTCACTTGTGGATAAATAACATGCAGGCTCTAAATGACTACCACTGGCATCATTTACTGAACTACTGTACATGCATGGATACAGACTGCATACTGTAACTTAGCTACTGGCAATGGTGGTGAAGGAGGAAGGCACTTTTACAAAAAGTATGTTTTAGCTTGATCTTTTAGACATTTCTAGGGATGTATATCTGCTTTGCCAGGAGTGCTATCTTCATGAAACACGTAAACCAGCATCTGTTTTGTCCGGCACAGAGCACTGCTAATAACACATAGGGTGCAATTAAGACTCTGGTCACACAATTCAAGCTGAGCTAATCAGTTGTTCACATGCAAAGAATAACGAAAACACCATGAGAAGTCACTGATAAATGAGCTGAATTAAGATCCTACAATAAATTATAATAACTTTCATGAACCATTTAGGAAATTGGTTTAGATTGTCAGGAATCAAATAATAATACAGTTCACCAACAAGTATGACATTGTTAACCAGAAAAGGAGAAATTTGTCCTTGCTTGTCTGCTCTTAACATATTTTTTGTGTTTTTCTGATTTATCAATTTTATGTATTGTATAGAATTGTATAGCATATATGGAATACATGTTTAAAACTTCAACACCTATTGCTCTGACCAATTTGTGGCCCTTCAGCCAAATTGTTGCCACAATGTTGCAGGTACACAACTGTATTTAATGTCTGAGTAAGCTGTAACATTTCTCCTTTTCCTCACCTTAACTAAGGCTACATTCACTACATACATCATATACTGTAATCACATCATTAGTTTATGCGATATATATATATATATATTAGGATTATAAATTTTTACAAAATTTGCATCCATTGTTTGAAATTAATGAGTGGTCACATAAACTAATGATGTGATTTACAGTATATGATGTAGGACCTCATTACAAATTGACTCAGAACTGAACATAAGATCTGAAACCTTCAATTTGTGTATTCAGACAGCCTTTAAAAAATCTGATCTGTGTCTTATTAAAGTAAACATTTGTGATGGATTGTGATGAGTAGCTAAATAAAAAACTTTTATTGCAAAACTGTTGAACATCTTTCATATGTTATGAATTTATGCATTAAATTAAACAACGCAACCTTGCAAATCTCTGTCACTGACCTGGCTGGTTTAAATTGGGCATTGATTTGGGCCTAATGGGGTTGCTAAATATTGCATATTAAATGATGTTGTGCTTTCAACTGCTACTGTCAAGGGGTCAACACAATGGACAATCCAATCTACACACAAGTTGGCATAGGTTTTACCAGCATGCCCTTTCTGACACAACTCTCCCTATTTTATCTGAGCTTAGGATCAGCACTGCGTCCAGTAGCTGGGTTTGGTCCTTGGCTGGAAATTGAACCCGGGCCTTTCATATGACAAACACATACCACTGAGCCACTTTCAGAATGCTCTGTACTGTACACACAATCTTCACTGATTATAATCAAATTCATTTACAAATTGACTTACAGAAGTGTTTATCAACAAATACATAGGCTACTGCTTCACTGGGTCAGGGACTAAGAATTCTGGTACCTCATACTGGTTCACTGGGTCAGGGGTTAAGAAGACTGGTATCTCATACTGCTTCACTGGGTCAGGGACTAAGAATACTGGTTCCTCATATTGGTTCACTGGGTCAGGGACTAAGAATACTATTATTCTAAACATTTGGGGAGGTTAATATGGTATGCAAATACACTAATCTTATATATTTAAAATAAAATAATAATAAAACAAGAGCCCTAATTAAAATGTTTTGTTGGGTTTAGAGATAGGGTGTTCGGAATTATTCAGATAACACAGCAAGTGTTGTATGACTGCTAAGCTTGATGGTCCTTATGCTGAATGACTAGGCACTTCCCTGGCAGTCATAACAGCTGTGCCTTAGGGCTCCTGTGAGGCATGTCAGATTGTTTTATGCCATTTTTAGGTGCCAGATGTTGCTCATCAAGTGTTTTGCTGGTAAATGGGATTGTCGTGTGTCTTCATTTCAAACCACAGCATGAAGAGCAAATCCTAATTTAAATTCCACTCACATCTGTGCAGACCAGCGTGTGTGACTCGTCGCTACCTGTGACCACAAGACTGCAGAAGCGCACAGGCGCTTAGGATCCTCTCAGCATGCAGAGGGGAGGAGGACGGCTCAGCACAGCAGCCTGGAATGATGGGTCTTTTGGGACAAAATTTGTGCCTAATTTCCTAATTTCCCCATTTCAGGTGAGAATGAAAACCATGATCAAATCGTGGTGTATGCCTGAAATTAAATAATGCTGATGTAATTTATATATGTGAAATTACTTTTTACACATTTTCCATACCCCATTTGCTGTCAAGGGCCATGTTGTGGCACCTATCCCAGGGAACTCAGGGCACAAGGCAGGGGACACTCTAGATGGGTGCTAAACTATTGCAAGGCACAGGCACATTAACTTGCATACCCAATTATGCACTCTGGGCAATCTGAGAAAAAAAAACAATCAGCCTACAATGCATATCTTAGGACTGTAAGGCGAAACTGAAGTATGTGAAGGAAATCCACAATGCACAGAGAACATGCATACTCAGGCAGAACAGGCAGACAGATTGGGATCACATACATACTGTAATATACATATATATATATATATATAGCAGTCCCAAAAGTTAAAGAATATTTTGCTGCTGCTCTAATTTATTAGTTAGCATTAACTGGCACCACAGCTACAGCATATTCTCAGTGCAGCTGAAAGGCTATCGGCACAGGATTACGCAAATAGTATTTCTCAGTATTTCTTGGAGACAAAAAGTGATGGCAAATCATTCTGGTGCTCCGACAGCACTAGGCCTATGACTGGAACAAGAAACAATCTCTATACATCATTCATATGTATACTACAACTTTGGTTAAGCTCCTCATCAGTTTTTGCATGATATCCTATGAATATTTTCATGATATCAGTTCATAAGTAAGGAAAATTAGGATTTGATATATATTGGAATATGGAAATTAAAAGGGAAAGGTAGACACGTTTTTTTTTTTGTCATATGCAATTTCTCCTTCCAATAACTTAAGCAGAAAGTGTTTCATTTTATTTGAGCAGGCATAAGCATCTTTTTGTGTGTGTGTGCGTGGGGGGGACATCAGACAACAAGATATGTCACGTGCTGGTTTAGACGCTGAGCGGAAAGGTGAGGGTGAAATTTTGTCCTGTGTGATCCTGCATAGTGCCGTTATCTTGGTTTATATAGAGAGAGTGCGGCGATCAGAGCGGCGCTGTCTCAGTGTCAGACCATCGCATCAGGACCAGCGCGGGAAACATGGCCAACTCTTACCTTCAGGGAGTGGAGATTTCTGCCTCTCAGTTCCTGGATATCTTTCATCATTATGATAATGACGGTAATGTGTCCTCAATTCATGGAACGAAGAATGTGAAGTTTAACAACTTCTGTGGAATATTTGGTTGATTTCTTTTTTTCAGCGAGTTTGCAACTTTTTCCCTGCAAGAATTGTTTGACGAGAATTTTACCTTAATCTTGTTGTGGTATCAAATACGATTTAATATCGTTAAATTGTACAGTTTATCCGGTGAATTATGTTAAAATATAAGCTACGATGAGACATTTCAATGCACTACATATCTAAATTCACACTCATTCTAAATTGTTACTGATATCACTGCCATCTGAATTCTCCCAGGTAATGGGTATATCGAGGGAAAGGAGTTACAGAACTTTATTAAGGAACTTCAGCAAGCTCGGAAACAAGCAGGTCTGGTAAGTGCACGTAAAGCAATAAATGCTATAAAATGGTCGTGAGAATTGTGTTTTCCTTCTTTCGGCTACAGAGAATACAAATCTAACAGATCAAAATAAATTATTATTATTATTATTATTATTATTATTATGCACTCCCATGCTTCATGATGAGGTTATCAGTGTCGTAACCTCAAAAATAATTAATATTATTTCTATATTTATTTATATATTAATCTATATAATATATTTCTATATATTATTTTAAAATATATAAAAATAATATCTATATACAGATTCCATATTCATTTGCTGTCATGTTTGTTGAGCATGGATTATTTTTTTATTTTTTTAATTATTATTATTAGCTATTATTATTGTTATTATTATATGTTATTTTTGCTCTTTACATATCTTGCAATGTCAATTGTGATATTCAGGAACCTTGATACTAATTCTGTATAATGTAATGGAATAATTTACTGGCCTTATTATATTTTTTACATCAAGGCTTTATTGGAAATGGACACCTAATTTAGCTCTGAGTGGGGTAAGGGTAAGCACAATGCTACTAGAAGGCAATGCAAGGCAAACAATTTTTTGGGCAAATTTCTCACACAAAGGCAGTTCAGCCCTGGTTTTCATAACTTAAAGCAGAACAGAAAAAGGAAAGAAGATAATTAGATGTAATTAGACGATATAATTAGGTGTATAAGATAGTAAAAAAAAGCATATAAATTTGGTTGAAGAAACAAAAGAAAGTGTAGCAGTAGAACATAAAATACAAGATACTTAATATATTAAGATACTTACAAGATATTTAAATATACAAGACAAAAAAGGGGGTTTTAATATTGATTTATTGTGTGCGGTTTGGGGGGTATTAGGTGTTGGTTCCAGCTAATGGTGGAATTAAAGAATAAATGCAGGATGTAGCGGAATAAATAAGTAGAGGCAATGGGTACTGTATAATCAGTCCTCTAAAAGTGATGGCCATTTTTACTTAGAAATGTTTTCAATCATAGGGTCAACATTTGACCTTAATACTTCTAATTTTAGGCTATAACCAACAACACATAGGTCAGAGTGTTTTTATTCATACACATGTCCAGCACTTTAAAACACTTTAAAGAAGTAAAAGGGATTTGTGGACAAAAGCTAGTGTAGCTAGGTAGCAGCAACTAGCTTTATTGGATTAATTTTATTTGGTATTAATTATAGCATAAATAAAATAAGTTAAAGACCAAAGTCCCACATTACTATCTAGTCCATTTTTCGAGTAACCCTGTAACTGTCAGCTAAGACTCAGAAACATAGTCATCTGACATACAGTTGAGTAGCTTGTTTTAAATGGGCTTAGATGCACTTCATTGAAAGGTAATTCCATTACCCATGTTTCAGCTTTATCTTCAAAATCCCACACATATGAGCTGAAACTACTCCCCCAAAAATTAGATTTTTTTTTTTATAATAGGCACTTCACACAGGTTAGCATGATTCCTGCCCCCGTGAACTTCTACTGTATAACCACTTATTGCAGTCTCCATTTTTAACCACTAGGTGCAATGAAACCTCTATGCAAGCTAAGGGACACCAGGCACATCTCATGATGTGCAATGTTAAGTAAGGAAATTAAAGACAATTAGCCTATAGCTCCCATGTTTGATTCATGAATTTTGCCATGATTAATTCTACTGTGATTAACAATGTAAATGCATATAAGATAAATAACTTTATTTAATGCTTTGCTTATTCAAAGCATGTTGGCATTATGCTGTATATATTTGTGCAGTAGGAAATACATAATAATAATAATTTCCATGGTTGCATGATGGTTTAACAACATATAAAGCACCAAAGTCATTCTGTATGTTCAATATTAATACTAATATGTAAATATTATATATAAATATTAATTACTTATATTTAAATAAATATAAAATATAAATATGCACAAGGAACTAGCATAACACATGGTTTGACTATTTAATAAGTGATGAGCTGATTATTTATAGTACAATACCACAAAGAAGACTGTGAAAGAAACATTTCTATACACAGTTCACTGTGTAATATTCACTGGTACAGTAACAGTGGTAGATGATAAAAAATGACCACTGGATCTTCTGAATATTATGCTCTTGATTAATTGTTTATGTATATTCAAATCTGCTAATATCAAGGTTGTTGGGTTTTTTTTCATTTCCTGCAAATAATGATTTCATTATCATTTTCATTTGATTTCAAAATAAATCATTTGCAGTGTTTCTTATAAAGAGAAGCACTTTATTTTAAAATGAGTCTGGAAAAACAGAGATTCACATAAAGATAACTGTCTGTATTCACATAAAGACAATTTTACCTAATTTAAGATTTCCACTTTATTTCATACCACAATGATTTGCTTATCCTGCACATCATACAGGTTATCTGGCTATAGCTAAATTAAATTTTGTGGAACATCTGGGAAACAAGTTTTTTTCATCAATTAAAACAACAATCCACTTACAACCAAATGTATTGCACAAATAGTGTAGTTAGTGATTGACATCTATGTTTGTGCAGCGATATGCATGAACCCATACAGAACTGTTCTGTGAGAGGTGAACAACTGTATACCGTCCATTCAAACTAAATAACCAGATCCAGATACCATTATAACAAAATGGTAGAATTAGACCTATGTTAGAATTTAGTTTTATTTTCCTCATTATAGTGACTAATATTTTTTGTTCCCATTATGAATATTTTACAGGAACTAACAGATCAAATGAGGGCTTTCGTGGAAGAATATGAAAAAAATGCTGATGGAAAAATAGATATTGTTGAGGTAAAGTATGATTGTCTTAATTGCATTATACATGTGGAATTTCCTCATTCTGTTTGTTCTTTTCGTGTATTGTAAATTGTATACCTTTTTGAGTAAAGCTGTGGCTCATAACAAATGGTTTGTGCCTAGGGGTTAGCTCAGCTAAGGAAATCTGAACGGCTAAATCAGATAACTTTTTTTCAGGATTCCTGTAATGAAATTGAGAAAAGTTTATTTGTCCAAAACTTTCAACACATGAATACACATCAAAGGGGACAGCTGGAGTGCACAAGCCTGCACTTGACCAATAAATTATAATTCCCAGTCTAGACATTGTCTGGTTAGATTGCCAATTTCAGGCAAAGGCCACAGAAAGCTGTAAAAGCTTTTGAAGTAAAAGCTCCTGCAGTGTACAGCAACTCTGTCTCAGAAGCTACAATGTCATTCAAATGTTTTATACCTGAATTGATGTCCTGTGATAAACTTAATGTGATGGATAGAAAATTTGTCTAATTGATTTATTCATAGAATCAAAACAACCATTACATTACAGTAGTGGCCAAAAGTATTGAGACAATGTGAAATGCAATGTTTTAATGACATTCTCACAATTTCTTAAAATAGAGACAATAAAGATAGCAAGATTAATTTGTTATTTCATGCAATTAAATAGCATGAAGCATGAAGTCCTTTATTCTTTAAAATCTGCTGGATCCATCTGAGCATAGAGTCACAAAGAACAAACTGCATTCTGCAGTACTCTGGTGTCACTCGCTCAATCCATGCCTGCTTAGCTGCTCCCTGAAATCATGTACAGAAATTCGCTATAGAAGTTTTAACCATTTTTGCACCTCATATTTGTTTCATCCATTAACTAAACCAGCTGATTCTAATTAGCAAACCACTTCAGCCAGATAGGCGAGAACTAATCAGTGAAATCAGTGACCTGTTTTGTGCTCATTAAAACTGTTGGCCATAATTGTAAATTCATTTCAAAATTGTAAAAAATGTTTGCATCTGATGTTTGTTAATTATTATATATATATATATATATTTTTTTTTTTTTTGCTGCAGTTGGTGCAAATACTACCCACAGAGGAAAACTTCTTGCTATTTTTCCGTCAACAACTGAGATCCTGTACAGAATTTATGGAGGTACTTGTGTTGAAGTTCAGCATGAATTGCTTAATTATCTAATTATTATAGAAAGTAAGCTTGATTATTAAAAACATGTTTAAAAGAACTTTAACAAAGTCTTGTACCTAGAATTCTTTTAAAAAATAATACAAATGTAAAATAACTTAAGTAAAACAAGGAACAACATGTAAATAACTGTATATAACTGTAAACGTAAACGGGGCACTGGTGGCTCAGTGGTAGGTGTTTCGCCTGCCATGCGGAAGGCCCGGGTTCGATTCCCAGCCAGTGCCC
>JAOVVA010000048.1:15296219-15310864 GCA_028565275.1 Leiocassis micropogon
ACTAATAGACCATTAGGAGGAGGGTTGACATACAGTATGATGGATGGATGTTGATACTTATTGTGCCTTATAAGACTTTAGGCTGATTTTAATGTTAGTAAGGTCAGTAACGTTAGTGAGATATAAACTGCTTATTAATGCAGACCTTCTTATATCTGACAGGTTCTAGAAGTCAGCAAAATCCCTATATATAAGAAGGCTATCATGGCCCTGTCTGATGGAGGGAAACTGTACAGAACAGAGTTGGCGCTGGTGTTGTGTGCTGAAGACATGTGAGATTCGTCGAGCAGTTAACGTCCGTCAACCTCCTACATCCTCTCCATCCACATTCCACCGCCAGCAAAGCTGTCTGCTCACTCTTCATGTGAACATAGCTAAACACTGGATGTATTTCTGTTCATTTGAGGAAAGTGTAATGTACAGGCTGAGTCTATGTAGGTACACAGACCTAAAACTGATGCCACATACTTTTCAATCTATTGTTTCTATACCGTTTCTAAATGTACAGATTTTTGTAAAGGCAAGATTATTACATTACTTAAAACGACCAGAATCATGAATGTTGTCACACCCAGAAAATATGAGACATTTCCCCAAAATACAGATACTCCGTGTGTATTAACTATATTCTGATCATAATTCAACACAGAATCAGTAAATCATTTCATAATAAAATTGATCTACCTTATAATATAGCCAAAGCAATAAAGTGGTAGAGGAATGTGGATGGGATGAAGCTGTACAATAGGAAAAATACTTGTATGTAAAATGCAGCAGGCTGAATTTCTGTTCGCATTGCATGTTTGCGACTGAAGGCACATCTTGCTGTAAGGCATTTAAGATTCCAGCAAGATTCTATAAGCACATACCACATCTATATGACCTGCATTGCACCAGCCGACTCTCCAGTCTCATATTTCCGTATTTGCACTGTAATGAATGATGTGCTGACCCCAGTGACACTGTGTATCGGGATATTGTACTTAATAAAGCACTATCTGAACTAATGGTGAGTTGTGGTTTGTTTGCATGGAAATAACATTGATATTTTCTTTTGGTATTAGACAAACTAGCACATGCAACTAAAAAACTATTTTATGTTGCGTTACATGTTAACACGTTATTTCCTAATTCTAGTTGAACACACGGTCAGGGGTTGGATTCCTGCTTCAGGTCTGTGTACATGGAGTTTGCATGTTCTCCCTGTACTACGCTGCTTAGACGCTGAAAAACAATAAACCTCCTGTCCAGGGTGTATCCCACCTTGTGCTCAAAGTCTCCTGGAATAACCACCAGGGACCCCCACAACCCTGTACAGGATAAGCAGTATGAATGAATGAATGAATGAATGGAAAAAATAATTAGAGAAAATAAGTGTTGAGATATTGGTGCACCAGTGTGCAGCAAAAACAGTAATTCCAAGTTGACAATGCTCTATGCTTGTTTTTGAGTTACTAAATTTTGGATTAAATCTATTAAAAATTAGGGAGTCAAACAGACTAATAACTATAGGAACATAACAAATATAATCACTTTGACTCATCCTGTTTCAAAGAGCCCACTTTGTGAATCATGGCTCTAACAGAATTTGTTAAGGTAAGGTAATAAATAGTAGGACCACTGTGGAAATGCAATCTAAAGAAAAAAAACAATCCATGATCTTATCTTATAATTGACCTGCTGATTCTTACAGATTTGAACGTTACAGACATATCTTATCTTGAAGGCTTACTGCAAGACTTGTGTTCCTTCCTACCAAAAGAAACATTGCATCTATGAGAATACACCCACAGTAAAAGTTTAATTCATACTTTTGGTAAAATGTGAGATAGTATGAAAAAAATGGGAATTCACCTCTGATCCATTCGACAGCATTAACAAGATCCGTCTCTCAATCTGTCCCAGCAATATGTTTGTAGGATGATCCCAGTTAGAGATTAGACATTGTCAATGCTTCTCAATTAAAGTTTCAAATACACTGAGATCATAATTTAGATCAAAACCTATTGCAATGCGTTAAAAGGTCATTTGTGCTAGTCCAAACTTTAACTTCCCTCTAAACAGGAAACAGATCTAAAGTAATTTAAAAGAAAGAATCAATTGATACTTCATTGATAGGCAAAATAAAGCCAGTGGACACAATGGATGTTTGGCAATCCCTTTCAGGAACATAATTTTTTCCTGCATTTTCTTTTTTACTTCTACAAAGAACGAATTGAAAATTTGTGAAGGCAACAGCACATGTAATTTGTAACACCATACAGAAGTACTAAAACCTAATATCTATAAGTTGCAATTTTCTCACACGAATGGAAAATTTGACTTAAAAGATTAGTAAATTTGTTTTCTCATTTATTATTTTGTAAAGTATATAACTAGTGAAAATACAGTTTTCAGATGAATCCTGCAGCAATTTGTGTCTGTTAATACGGTTTACTGTTGATATAGTCTTATCATCAGAGAATTTTAAAGCAGTTTAAGAAGTTGCTGAACATCTTGATTGATATGAATCCCAGTGGTTTTAGCTATGAAGTGGATCATCGAGCATTTAAGAGCCCTTTGTGCCTCTGATCATGCTCTCCATAATAGCCCACTGATCTTGTGTGACCTGACAGGTTTAAGAAAAAAATAAGAATAAAATAAATAAATAAATATATAAAACATAATGGCAACAGTTTTTTCTAAAAGTCCTAAAACCTCACCTTACAGAGCGAATTGAATTCCCCAGCCATAAACACATATTCACCACCATCCATTCTAATGACCTACAAGAAATCCATAAATAAGATACAAGGTCAAGAATGAACACTTGTTTCCATGAAGTTTCATCATGACAATTTGACAACTACAGTATAGTCTACTTAAAGTGCACTCTTTCTCTGCCTCCCACAACCTTTGTGTGTTTCCTGTCAGAGGGCACAGAGGAAGGTTTTACTATGTATTTGGCTCTATCACACTGTAGCTGAAAGAGGAGCCGTCCTAAGGGAAGCTGTTAGGTGAGCTGCAGTCTAAAGAGACAGCAGCTCTGTCCCACAAGGTCAAAGCACACTCACCGCACCCGACACCCAGCTGGCATAATCGCTGCAAAGGTAGGCAGCCAGATTGGCAATCTCCCCTGAAGTACCAAGCCGACCTACTGGTATCTTCTCGGTCATTGACTTCTCAAACACACCCATGGGGTCCAAGCGGCTAAAAGCACCCTTCAGAATATATAGAAGAAAATGATAACCTTAAAAAAAAAAAACAGATAGCCATCAAGACAGTTTGCTGATCACAGGGAATATGAAACTGTGCTTTAAAAGAAAAAGCCATAAAGAAACAAAGCGGTCAACATGATCATCAAGAATCTGTGAATCTGTATCACACAATAACCATCAAGGTGTGAATGCTGCCTCATCTTGCAAATACTCAATTTCAGATAATCATACTCTTGCACACAGTACCTTGGTTTTGATTGGCCCGGGCTGAATAACATTAAACCTCATGCCGTATCGTCCCCACTCTGCCGCCAGAGACCTGCAGATACAAAAGGAATCAGCTCAAATAATCTTCTGTGGCTCTCATTCAGACAAACATGTAAACAAAAACGTATACACATTCTCACACACACACACTTCAGGATACCATTTACTTTTCCAATAACGCATAAAGGCAATGGAGACACATTGGTAGTGAAAACAAAATTTATCAGGCTGCTTTGGGGGTCAGGCCAAGGTAAATTGATCCATTTGTTTAAGCTGTTTGCTTAGACCAGAAAATCCAATCTACTCAATCTATGATGCTGGATGGGTTGTGGGGGAAATGCAAGGGCAGTGCCTTAGAATTTTACCATGAAAAAGATAACTGAAGAGTCCATTTTTGGGTCTGAATTTCTCCCAGGAGTCATTCTCTTAGGTTATATACTGTAAGTGTTTTTAGCAATGAGACTATGCAGGGCAAGCTTATCAGCAATACAGTACATAATAAGCTTGAACTCTCATTAGGTGTAAACTACCTATTACATCTGCTACTACATGGTATATATTAAAAATATATATATTTTTTTTCTCTAGCTGAAATCTAGAAAATTTCAGATGGTTCACATGGATATCATTAACGGCATCAGTGCTTGACTGCAGACACAACACCCTACTCTGTCTCTCTGGACGATCTGTGGAGACTTCAACCATTTCTATCCTAAAATCTTCCTACTTTTCACCAGTTTGTCAAATGTTTTACCAGAGGGCACATAAGACTTACTGGATGCAAATGTTAGAAACACATACAACTCTATTGCAACTTCCCTACACAGCAGATCAGGGCACAATCTTTCCCTGCTCGAACCCAGCCACACACTAGCTGTCAACATCTGACAGTTAAACAAACAGTTAGGAAATGGACTCCGGATGCAGTAGAGACTGTGTGGCTGTTAAAAGATCACAGAATGAGATGTACTCTGTGATCTGCATGCAGAGGACATTAACCCATGTGATGACCTAGATCCATTTCTGTGTTAAAAACATAATTCCAACCAACTGTTTTCCACACAACAAACCAGGTTATTCACCTGAAGGACAATGATAAGCACAGAAAGAACTAAAAGTTAAGGTAAAAATTGAAATGGAAAGGAAGGTTCAACACCAAGCATGTGAGATGTGATATGCCTTCAAGAACTGCAATGAGCAAAGTATGGAAGTACTTTAGGACCAATTATTTAACCAGTTTAACACTATGAAATACTACATCATCCCTTTTAACTGAACTTGTCTGAAACTCACACTTGCTTGTTTTCTTGACTACTCAAGATACCTAACTCAAGAAACACCACCAAATGCACATGGAAGGGGTGAAATCCTACAGATACCTTGAAGTCCATCTAGACAACAGATTTTATTAGACATGTAACTCAGAAACAACAATAGGTATGCAATAGGTTGTTAAGTGGCATCAAAGCATGTGATGTCACAAGGTTATACTCACTAGGAAAGCAGGACAGGTCACTGGGACCAAATCCGGACTCCTTAGAATTAGTTTTGGGACTATGCAGGGCAAGTTTATCAGCAATACATAAGAAGCTTGAACTCTGTGGAGACTTCAACCATTTCTTTCTATCCTAAATTCCTCCTACTTTTCACTTTTTAGGGATAAACTGCTGCTAATTATAAACTTAGAAGAAAAAGCAGAACAGCAGAAGGTCCTTTAACATCCCCCCCCCCCCCCCCCCCCCCCCCCCCCCGGCCCCGCCTCACCTTCTGCCACACACAATCACTGAACAACTCATCCACTTAGAGTTTATTTGTTTAAAAAACACAACAACCTTTATTTTAGCTTATATTGCTCTGTAGTTATCTACTTTACATCTATAATAATGTGTTAGGTGCATCAGTAATATTTTCTCACTTTATACAAAGAAACATTACTGAACAGTGTGTTATTGCTGACATTTTCTGTACATTATGAACCATGTAAATATAATTCCACATCTAAATCGAACCAAAATCTATAAGGGATCTCAGGCAAGGAGAGCAAATGCAAAGATAAAGATCCCCATTAATCATGGTGATGTTTGCTCCACCCCAATACACACAGGTGAGGGGAAATGCCACAGCCATCATTACATCAACACATGCACAGAATTTAAAATAAGATTAAAGGGCAGCATTTAATTATGACAATGCAGCCTAAGGAGGGGCATGTGGGGTCAGATCATGATACTATACCTGAAAAAAGAAAAAAAAAATCTAAATAGACCCTCAGAGTGTACACTATAAATAGATGTACATCTCCTAAATCACCAATGAAGTCATCTAATGTGTGTAAAAATACCTTCTTTTTTTTAAATACCTTTTTTTGATTTAAGCCATCAATTCACAATTTTTTTTAATTCAAACTAACATTTCAAATTAAACAATCCAAATTAAATCTAAACTGAAATTCCAATTTAAAAAAAAAACATGCTAATAAACATATATTATGTGTGACACACTAAATTGTTTGTCTAAATATGTTTTGCAGACCTAATCCTATTCTGCAGGCTGAAAAGAATTGTGACCTAGCTGTTCCTGTGATTTCCTGGTCAGAAAATGGCAGAAATAAGAAATGTATACCAAAACTCTCCAAAATTAATCTAGTTCCTTTGCTCATAGATGTTGACATTCTCAACATTTTAAAGATACTGTATAAACAGTTTGACTGCAAAACATGATAAATGCCATTTTTAGGCTAAATCTATATTTCCTCAGGCACAAAAGAAAACATTTTTCATTACCCCCCCAAAAAAACAAGCTTTTTATGGTACTGTATATGAAAGAAAATCATGTTAAGGGGTAAGGGGGGTCAGAACATGATACTATACTTGGAAAAAGAAATATTAGACCTAAGAGACATTAGATCATGCAGAGGGGCAAGTGGGGTCAGATCATGTTACTATACCTGGAAGATATATGCATTATGTGGGGAGCAGTTTTATTTTATACATCTGATTACACTGACACCAGCCAGGATTTGAACTCTATTGTAGCCATACAAGCCACACAGACATTCAAGCGGTCAGTTGAATCCCAAACAAAGATCATATGGTGCACACTTCTAGTATGGTAAGGTGCTCCTGTCAGCTGATACTGTTTATTTAAAGCTTTTGTATTGCTTCTCGGCAACTTCAACAATTTATGTAATTACGAAGTTTTTGTGTGCATCAAATCTAAGCACTTTTCCTTGTCCCAATTTGGAGCAAGTGCCAGTTTGCATGAGTTTGTTTTTTGTTTGTTTATTATTAAACTATCAATACTAATAATATAAAACATTTAACTCACACATAACTGCAGTCATCCATTGAGAAAAACTGCAAGAGGTGGATTAATAGCATTTTACTAGAGCATATACAAATTCACACTGATCTTACTAAAATAATTTAGTTTTTTTTTTTACATCTTTATGAATCAAAGTAACCAGGCACAAAGCTTGTACCTCTTTTTTTTTTTTCTTTCTAAAAACTTTTTTAGAATGTCATTTTGTAATCAAATTGTTGTTACACACAATGTTATTATAAAACCTGGCCAGTAAAAAGCTAAACTACTTAGATGCTGTAGTTTCACTGCTGGGCTAAATGGATGGGTATCAACCATAATCTTCAAAAACCTCTAAAACATTATTAATAAATGAACAAAATATTTTTTGAGAGCAGTTACCTGTATACTAGCACTCAAACTGTATTGGTATTTTCAATCAAACTGAATAGGTAGCACACAAGTAACAAGAAAAACTAAGCAAGCCTTGTTTACCAGAAAATTAATCTAACAAAAAAGATCATTAAGAAAACTTTTATACTAGTTTTATACTAATGCAGTCCTCTCTTTTCGTACATACTGAATTACAATGCTAAATGCAGCTTTCGCTATCAGCACATACGCAGCAATTCAATGAAATGACAGGTTATTAATGACACTGCATACAGTGATAAGGTGGAACAATAAATAAGCTTCAAGTACAACAGAAACCACAAAAGTCCTCAAGGTTTAGATAACAGAGAACAGATTGGAAAATAGCAAGCTCTCATTGCTGCATATTTAATGCTCAAACATAGGAAATAAAAAAAACATTTAGCATATCAAGATCTACAGTATTTCTATCAGACTGTAGACATGGTACTGACAAAAATTTAATTGTAATCACGGAAACTGCAAGAGGTTCCGAGGCCCTTGATATACTGGGCCCCTATCTTGATGAAGCCAACCCTTTTCAATTGACAAAGCATTTGTAAGCATCCACATTTACTCCCTCTTTTATGGGACTCATTTGTGGGGATCCTTTTAGTGACAACGAATTTCCACGCATCAACTTATTAATGCTTTTTATACAACCACCACCACCATGCAACTGTTATATCGTTAGTATACTATTCATGTTTTTAAACTGTTACTACTGTATATCTATATTATTTGGTTGTTAATGAAAGTGTGCATAAACTTTACCTTAGCTGGGTTACCTACTTGCACATTGCTTCCACGCCTGCTTTAGCAGATGCACTCGGCATGACAAACCCAGATCCACTCTCAGCATATATGGTGGTGATTGCTAGAAAAGCCGCACCTGAAAACACCATTTGTAATTTAACTCCGAAACCAAGCAAGCCAGCTGTGCTAGAGCTTAAATTTAGAAACAGCCAAGGATCACTAGAATAAAAAAGCTAATTGGATTGAAACCTACAAATCAAATCTACAGCAGGTGTTACTGGAAGGTTTTATGTTTCCTACCAATTTCTAGCATTGAGTTGCGGAGCAACTAAACAAAACACATAACAGTTCACAGCTCTTGCATATGTATTGTATCACAGGAGTGCATATAAGTCATCAAATTGTACCTCTGTATCTGTATTAAAGATATTCTGATGTGTTTTAGTCTTTGACACAAAATAAATCTAGACTATATTGAAACTAGATTACCACAGGTAAAAGTGGCCCTGTTTCTTCTTTTTGCACATGTGTGACTGAAATCTGTGTCCTCCATAACAATATGAACAGCACAACTTACATGAAATCTGATCTTTTCAATTTATGATTTGGCCACTTCCATATGTGATCCTAAATCAGATACAGGACTAAATTGCTTTGCAAACTGACCCGAGTCTGAACAGTCAAATAGGACTTCATGTGACAAAGGAAAGATAAATTGTCAGATACAGGTTACATTGAAATCATAGTATAGAGTAGACAACAGGAAAAATCAGACCTGTTCAGTAACTTATATATGGGCCACTGTTTTGGTGTAAACCTAACCATAAATTCAACCAACACTTCAAGAAATCTATTTAAAAATCAATTCAAATCATCTGATAGTGCTGGCCTGTAACTATGGCAGTGATTCTCACTTAGCAACATAGGTAACCAGAATAAACACAAACTAATAAACATGCTGTTTATTAAAATTCAGGTGAAGTTCAGGTGAAGTGCAATATATTCATAACTGGTCCAATTTTATATAATAGATCACTGCGTGGCTTACTGGACAAAAAAATCTCCTCTGAAAATGATCAGATATTGGATTGAAAATAAGAGCCTAAAATACAGCGCTTCAGGAAAACTACTTCTCAAGACTACAATAAAATACAAAAAACTCTGGGTCTTTGTAAGAAAAAGATAAAGAAATAGGGGCTCAATACTGCAAAGTACTGTAGATCACGTGTCACTTTCCTAGCGTCTTTAGTGCTGTGTACACAGGTCAAGACATTAACTTTTAAACTGCCATTTGTGGGGGTTTTTTTCCAGGAACATCACAAGTGTTTTTTTTTTTCAAAAGAATGGTGAGGGAACCACAGTCTATGTGGACTTAAAGCACAAGCTTGTTGGATTGCAACACTGCAACCTAATTATATACTGCCATCTTGTGGTTGGACATTGCAATCAAAACTTTTTTATTGGTCAAAATTACATATTTCAGAAGTTATGGGCTATACTCTTAGATACTAATAAAATAAGGAACAACATAAACACTGTCAATAAGCAAACTAAATTGCATGCACATTAAATATTAAAAACACCCAAATCATCTTAATGTACTGATTCTAACCTTTCTGAGCTTTGATTAGTCGTTTCCCAATGTCCAGTGTGATGTAGGCTGTGCCATTCAGAACTATGTCTGTTATGGTTTTCCATGCATTGGCCGAGAGCTTTTCAGAAGGAGAAATGAAATTTCCCGCAGCATTGTTGATTACCACCTGAGAACGGAAGAACACACAGGGTTCAAATGATTTCAAGACATGCTCAACTTAACACTCATATTTTTTGCCTTAATACAAATTCAGTTTCAAAAAGGGACCCGTAAAAATTTCCAAGCAGCTGAGAATGGGACCTACGTACATCAGGAAGCCCAACATCAGTGACAAGCTGGTCTATGGCAGCCTTTACAGAGGCCGGGTCCCTCACGTCACACTGCACAGCATGCACCTGCAACAGGCACCGTACTGCTCAGCATTACAGGTGTAAACAATCATTAATTCAAACTGAAGCACTGGGCTTAGTATTAACAATGAGGCAAATTATAAAAATAAATCACATTTTATTGCACTGAATCAATGCCTGCTTTTAAAATGCATTGTAGGACTGATGAGATATGTGGTACCTATCCGCAATCATCACTGACTTCTTCTGAGCAGTTTAATTAACTGAGCAGTTCAATTAAATTAATTGTAATTATAATTAAATTAACAGTAAAAATAAAGCACTGCATTAAGTTCCAGTAATCACCTTATTACCAGTCTGATTTGAGATTTCCACAGCAGTTTGCTGGAGAACATCCAGTTTTCTGCAATAGGGAAAATGTTTCATTAAACCAATAAAACTTATTTGTAAAAAAAAGTATAAAAAGAAGAATGTAAGTGAATAGGGCTAGGCAGCAGATTCACAATAGACTTTCATGATACAGCAGTTTTGTCAACTGCAGGTATTGTCCGCATTTTACAATACAATCTCACACTTTGATTAGAGGAAAATGTGTTAAAGTTTTGAAAACGTAAAACTTAATAATTGTAACATTAAAAATATTTTGTACAAAAACTCCTCCCACACACTTTATTGTCCCAAATATCCCTGCATTTACCATGTACAAAAATATCATTAAATTAAAACAAATCTTAGAATATTTGCAACACTACTGTTCTATTGGCAGTTCTGAATCACTCCTTTAATGTTGTTTATCATACAAATGCTTTTAAAAGATGTGTTTGCAAATATGTGTCTTTTATTGCTCACCACCTACTGTACTACAAGAGAATATACTTTTCATCCTCATGACACAACCGCAGCAAAGTAAATTTCTAAAAGCGTGTCCCATAAATTCAATTCATGCACAAATTTCCCCTTAACATCAATCTAGGCTACTGTTCTGTTCAGAAGGTTAGAGATTCAAAAAACCACTTGTGGGCACTTGAGCAGGACCCGTAACCTTTTCTGCTCCAGGAGCATCATATCATAACTGCTTTACCCCAGCTTCCAAACAAGGTGTGATATGCGAGCGAGCGAGTGAAAGTAAGAAAGAAAGAAGATTCACTGCTCACAAATTGTGTGACAAAGGCTTCATCTCTCTTTATTAGTGAAGCACAACAATTCAACAGAACACTTTAACAGACACACACACTAGCGCCCTAGAGCTCCTGAGAAGCTAAATACAGATTGTAGATTTACAATGAATATGAATAAACATGTGCATCACTGACCTGCTGGCTATTACACACTGTGCCCGGAGAGTAGATAAAACAGTGGCCATGCCTTTACCCAGGCCTGTACCTCCTCCTGTGATGAAAGCCACTTTGTTTTTAAAAGTCCCAGGAGGAAGCATCACTCCTTCAGATGGAGGGAAGAATTCTGCCTGTGGTAAAGAGGGACTTTTCTGCCATAAAATCTTCGTCCCATTCCCTAGGAACTGTTAGGGAACATGTTTAACACAGTCAGACAGCAAATGACCTTTCACCTATTTTTCCCAGTCTGTGACTGCCGTTATAGAAGATATAGCATACTGTATATAAAAGTTATAACATATTATAGCAACTTTTATATTTTATAATAGATTCTCTATTAAAGTTTGATACTATTGCTGTATGAATTATTTTATTAATTCATACAGCAATCGAGTTTCGTGATTATTCTAACACTATTAATAACAAGCTTCGAAAATTACCAAGTTTCACACAAACAAACAAACACTCTTCTTACCCGGGCAGTAATTAAACATGTCCGTAGGGGTATTAGTTTAGAAGTTAACCTCGACCACAGCGCCATGTTCTCCAATCTAACCAACTTCAGAAACAACAGGTTAGCTAATGACAACTCAAACAGCCACTTTACAATTTAAAAGTACAATATAAACCGAATATTTATTTAACTAAATGCACACTTCAATGGCCGTAAATAAAAAATAAAAATTTATAATACGAAGCCCGTGCAGTGTTTTAACGCTCTATAACACTGTATTCGGCTGTGAAGTGGTAAAAGTAAGCAACGCTGAAACAGAGGAAGTAAGTCACTGATATTTTGGGCACAAATTCCAGTTTGCGCACAAGAAACGTACAGTGTTCGATATATGGTGTGGAATCTGTTATTCTTCTTATTTTATTAATGATAATAATTACTTCCTTTTATTTATTTTTTTTTTTTCAACCGGATTCTCCGGCTTCTTCTGTTTACTGGCTGATCGCGTCTGACGTTAAAGTGCAAATACCGCCACCTACCGCACTGGACTATTCGTGATATTTATTCGTTCCCATCTATTTTTCCTTAAACAGATTTTTCTGTTGTGTATTGTTCCCTTATCTTAGGTTTCTGATTCTCCCCCCCCCCTCCATTTCCTTTACACAAGTAAGCAAATTTATTTCTTTGTCCTATTTGTGAATTCATGTCAATGTGTTTCCTTCAGCCTTGTTAGCTAGCAGTCTCATTCCATTGTTTTCCAACATTAGCTAGAATCCAGCAAAAGTCTATAAATATTCATTTAAATTCAATTCTTCCTATTTAATGTACGTCAAACGTAGAGTCTGAACAAATCACTACTCTTATTGCAAAGTATCTAATACCTTGCATAAAACAGTGGATTTGATTTTTTTTGTGTGTCCTAATACTTTTGGCCATCACTGTAGGTCTCTGCCACTTCAGTTTGATCAATTCATGCTTCAAATGCACTGTTATACTCTCCCCCAGTATTACACCAGTTCAGGTAAACTCCTTCTTCATATTTCCCATAATTATGGAGTCCACTAACAAAACAAAAGGTCCAGTAAAAACAAACCTATGAACATGTTTAATGTTTAAAGATTTACCTGAATTTGATATTTTGCAAAATGTCAAAAGAGACCAAAACAAGCTTGTTTTCATATTGCAGCACTGTTGAACTGGTGTATTGTACAAGGTATTTAGGGGTTTGAAACAGTCTATGTTGCTCTTCTGTAAATCTAGTGAAATGCACTGCAATATTTAAATGATTTTCATTATACAGTTTGATAGCATCTTTATTTACTGCATGTTTGCAAAACAGTTGCAATAAAAAAATAATAAATTGCTGTAGCGGTTAAGCTAAATTAAGGGCTAATAAAGACTTATGGCTTATGAAGAAGACTTAGATTTTCCTCAGGTAAAAAAAGGCAGATCTGGTGGACTCATAGGCATAGTGTTATGGTAAAAAGGTGTCCTCGAATGCTGTCTTACCCCACTCTCTCTCTCTCTCTCTCTCTCTCTTACACCCCCCAACCCTTCTGCCCTTGTACCTCCCCAATACATCCTTATGAGAACTGCAACCAAAAGTAGAGCATCACATGAAGACTATTCACTACTGCTGAAGATGATCTGCTTAAGGCTACATGTCATAACTGAGAATGTTTCCACTTAATACTGTAATCATGAAGTTGGCTTTGGACTGTGTTAATATAAATAGTTTTTCTGGGATGGCCTATTAATGCAACGGGTTTAATATGTTTTTAAAATGCCATGAACAATTTTACCTACATCAGTAAACAGTTAATAAACTCAACAAAGTGGACTTTTTAATTATTTATATTTGGAATTTTTATTTCTTTAAAGTTGCTTTGTAACAATGTCCATTTTCATACAAGAACTATATGAAAATTTAAATTTATTTATTTATGTTAGTTTGCTTATTTGTTTATTATAATCCAAAGTCACACAAGGTTCAGGGAAGCCTGGGGCTTGGACATGTTCTGCAGGAGTGTGGTGATACCATAATGCTTTCATTGTCCTGCGTGATCTTTTTATTTTTCCTGCTCATGGTGCACTCACTCAGAAGCCAAAGTGGCCTCCAGCTGTGCAACCTGTTTCTACACTTGCTCCCAATCTCTCATCCAGCTTGTTTTATCCAGCTCTCCAGAGTCCTGTTGCTACTTACACAGTGTCAAAAAAGCCTAAAGCTGTGTGATGTTCTGCCGATGTGCTGTGTTTCTGTCCTCCATTTCCTACTTTGCTTTCTCTCATTCCTGCTCCCATTTTTTCACTCAAAAGCCAAGGTGGACTTTAGCTAAGTAACATTTTCCTTCCCTCTTGATTTATTATCAAGGTCTCTTTGTATAGCTCTGTAGTTTTCTGCCATTGCTCACAGAGTTTCATGGAAGCTTGAAGCGCTGTGTTGTTCTGTAACAGTGTGATGGTTCTCTCCTTCCAGTCTTATCTCTTTTTCCTTCTTATGTTGCTCTCACTCAGAAGCCAGAATAGCCTCCAGCTAAGCAAAATATGCTTCTGCAAGTTTCTTTCAGTATTTCATCAAGCTCTTAATTTCCAGCTCTCCAGATTTCTTTTGTTTCTTACAGCACTTCAGTTCAGGTTCAGTGTTAAAGTGATTGGTTTGTAGTTCCCTGGTACACTGGCATATTTTTCTGGTTTCCTTATTGGTATAATTATTGCCTCCTTCCAGTTTTCTGGTGATCTCTATCCTATTATATAACAAGAACATCTTACCCATACTTACTTTGCTTAATTTCTTTATCACACACTAACTGATTTGATCTTTACCAGCTGAAGTGTTTCCTATATTATTTAATGCCCCTTTTAATTCTCCCATTGTGAACAGGAAATCTTGCTCACCATCCATGCTTTTTTTTTTTCAATTTTATTTATATAGCGCTTTTAACAATGGTCATTGTCTCAAAGCAGCTTCACAAAAATTAAAGAATT
>JAOVVA010000048.1:15324603-15336155 GCA_028565275.1 Leiocassis micropogon
GGCGTGGGGCGCCGGGAGGGAGTTTCGCCCGGGGAGCAATTCAGTGTAGAACTGCCACTGGCACCGGGTTCGGCGTATTTAATGAATTCAAACCTAAACAACCAACAAACGGATTATGATATTTTATCTAAACTCTTTCTAATGAATGTTTTTTTTTTTAAACAAATTTAGTCGTTGTTATTGAGTTTATTCTTTGTTCCCCTTCATTCATTGACCGAACGTGTGTGTGTACGTGTGTGTGCGTTACGTGTGAACATGTATTCTTGTGTTGCGTTAAAATAACCGTTCCTGGTCGATAGCCGTCCTGTGTGAATTACCATTATAAGGTTCATTTAAAGTTCATTTACAGAAAGGGTTAAATACAGCTGTACATTTTAACCTGTTACATTTATACTTTGTCTTGTGTGTTTGTAAACACAGATCAGGAATATTAATGAATGAAGTTGCTTAATTTGAGTCGCCTGGCTTTGTTGTGTTTTTATTTAACCGTATGCTGTTACATTTAAGTTACACTGTCTTTTTTTTTTTTACCATTTTAACATTAAATGCTTAAGATCAGAGAACATCAGAAGAGAGGAAAGTCATAATCAAATGTCTCTGAGGGTTTTGAGCCCTTGTGTCAGACTGTAGACAGCATTACATATCAGGCAGGTATTTTCTAGCATAGAACATGTCAATCAATATATGTTATAAAAACAATGTGTAATGAGTCAACTCTATTTGCTTCTGTTTTTGCAAAATTTCTAAAGATTAGGGAGCAGGATTAATCTCTTAATGTCAGAATTTATGAAAGGTACTGTAGATATACTGTGCCTTGCAAATGTATTTATATCCCTTGAACTTTTTTCAGATTTTCTTAGGTTACAACCCCAAACGTAAACTCACTTTATTGAGATTTTATGTGATAGACCAACACAAAGTGGCACAGATTTGTGAAGTGGAAGGAAAATGATAAAGGGTTTTTAAACAATTGCCTCCACAATTCACATAATTAGTAAATAGAGTCCAGCTGTGTGTACTGTAATTTAATCTCAGTATAAATACGGGTGTTCTGTGAAGCACCCAGAGGTTTGTTAGAGAACATTACTGAACAAACAGTACCTAATCAACCCACAGATTTTTAATCAGATTCAGCACTGGGCTCTGGCTGGGCCATTCCAAAACTTAAATATTCGTCTCATGAGGTCTTTTGTTGATTTGGATGTATGGTTTGGGTCAGTGTGATGCTGAAAGATAAAGTTCAACTTCAGCTTTTTAGCTGAAGACTGAAGGTTTTGTGCCAACATTGACTGGTAACAACATTGACCCAAAGCATGATGCTGCCACCACCATGCTTCACTGTGGAAATGATGTTCTTTTGGTGATGTGCAGTGATACTTTTACAACAAACATAGCTTTTGGAATCATGTCCAAAAATTCAACCTTCAACTACACAGCCAGTACTTGCCAGAAATTCCTGCTGTTCCTTTAATGTTGCCGTAGGCCTCTTGGCAGCCTCCCTGACCAGTTTTCATCTTGTCTTTTTATCTATTTTTAAGGGGTGTCCAGTTCTTGGTAATGTCACTGTTGCACTTTTGTAGCCTTTTCCTGACTGATACCTTTTAACAATGAGATCCCTTTGGTGCTTTGGAATCTCTTTGGGGACAGTGGCTTTTGCTGTAAGATGCAACTACTGTAAGTAAATAACAGGATAAACTTACTAGAACAGCTAAAACTTATTTGGGGTTAGAGGCATTTAGAAATCAAAACCCTGAAACCCTGTTTGTACAGGTTTGGGCTAGTTTTGCACAATAACAAAAGAAGCAGGAAAAAGATTGCCAAAATAAAAAAATGTATTGTCACTGCTTGATCCAGAAAAACTAGTTTATGCTTTTATCACCTCTAGCTTGTATTATTGTAAAGCCTTTTTGTCTGGATGTTCTCCTAGGTCTATAAACAAGCTCCAGTTAGTCCAGAAGGCCGCAGTCAGAGTACTCAGAACCAGAAGACATGAGCACATCTCCTCTATCTTATCCACACTGCACTGGCTCCCAGTGGAATTTCACATTGATTTTAAAATATTACTATTAACTTATAAAAGCTTTAAATGGTCTCGTACCACAGTGCTTGAGTGAACCCTTAGTGTTTCATGATCTGCCATGGCTACTTCAGTCAAAGATTAAATTAAACTACAGCAGGGGGCAGAGCTTTTTCTTACAAAGCTCCAGATTTATGGAATAGCCTTTCAATTAATGTTCGGGAATCAGACCCAGTCAAAGTGTTTAAGTCTAGGCTAAAAAGTTATTTATTTAGCCAAGCCTTTTGTGAATAAAATTGACTTGCATAAAGGTGCAGATCTGCGGAACTCAAGGACATAGAGTTTTTCAACATATTATGGTGAACTGGTATGTTTGGATGCTGTCTTGGCCACTCTCATTGGTCACTCAGGTTGTTGATGGTGAAGTGACTGGGTTGCTTTACAGTACATCCTAGGAAACCCTCATCTCAGTGTTTTCTTCTGGCTCTCCCTTTTAGTTATGCTGTCACAGTTTGTCCTCCTGGAGTCCCTGATTGCACTCTGCACAAAATATACATTCACATCATTTACATTTATATTTGCAGTATTTTGCACACATTTTATGTGACTGTTATCCGACTTTACTGGTCTCTCTCTCTCTCTCTCTCTGCCACGCTACACACTCATGAGTTGCCAATGATCCAGACTCTGTCTTACCTCCAGACCTGTCTGACACGTCCTGGTGCCCCGCTTCTGTTCTTGTCGCATGGAGGTATCTGGCCCTATATGGCCACATATAGTCTGCTTGGAATGAGTGTCATGACTGAAAACTACTTAAAGTCTTGGACTCAGCTCATGTGGGCAGTGGTTATCTGATGGCTTGTAACTTCATTTTATCAATAGTTCAGCACTGAAATTTCTGCAAGCATTTTCATACCTGAGCCTCCAGCAACGAAAGTTGGACTCCGTATTTACTTAAACACCTCTCCTGTTATATTGAAATTTAAGCCTCCTAACACTGCAAGTGATGACTGCAAATCAACCCCGCTACCTGATAACTTCCAAATGAGAATGAGTTCCCTGTTGAGTCTGATTCCTCTCAGGTTACTTTTGCCATCTCAAAGAATTTTTCCTTGCCACTGTCACCCTTAGCTTGCTCGTCAGGGATAAACTTATCATTATAATTCATACATATTTCCTCACAGTTTTTAAAAATCATTTGCATATTGTTTATTCTGTGAAGTTGCTTTGCGACATTGATGATTGTTAAAAGCACTGTATAAATAGAATTGAATTGAATTGAGGGACAGAAGTCCAAGGACATTGAGAAAAAAAGAAGGACACCTGCAGATCATTACAAACCCTCTGATTTCTGACATTTAGAGGAACTTCTAAGCAGAAAAAAACAGGAGCAGGAAATAAAGACGCCCAAGCTGGATATGGCGGAGAGAAACAATGCACACCTCCAAATATGACTGAGCTCCAGGACTTTTTGAAATGATGTGACGGACAACAGAAGTCTGCAGAGCTACAAAGACTGCATACTTGCAGAATGCCATCCATCTACTAGCTTCTTTGGCACAGAAGTCTGTAGAGATAGTGGGATGGCTTGATAAGAGATGGAGAAAAATGTTTCACAGGTAGAGGCCATACTTCTGAGTGAATGCACCATGAGGAGAAATTCAAGCTGGACAATGAGAACATGATTACCGCATACCAGCAGCACCCATGACCCTGTTGTCAGTTCACTGCTTTTTCTACTTACATAATGGAAAATGGTCTGTCTGTCCGTCTGTCTGTCTGACTTTCTATCTACCTGTCTGCCTCTTTGTTTATCAGGCTGCATATCCATCTGAGTGTCTTACTGTCTGCCTGTTTAACTATGCATTACACAGCGTTGTTATGCTTTAGGGTATTCTTGGGTAAACAATTAAAACACTGAGTGTTAAGTAACAAAAAGTTCAGCTGTACAGTTTAATGTAGAAAGGCCTGTCTCCCTAGCTATTTGTCTGCCTGTGTAACATGAAATTTTACTTGATATTCATTTTAATTTTCATTTAGTTTGCCTTAAGCAAATTTTTGAAAGTTATTATTATGCAGTTGGTTTAATCTTAATGTATCTGTAATTATGTAGGCAAAATAAAAGCATCCTTCAGCAAAGTCTGTGTGCATGGATTAATATTCCCTAGGGATTACTTAACTCATTTCTACATTCATCACTTTACCTCCTCACATATTTATTTTTTCTTTTGGGGGGTAGTGTGTGAGGAGGTAAAGTGATGAACATAGAAACTAACCCTAGAAATGAATTAAGTAATGTCTTAAAGTTGGAAATAAAGTTTTATGAATTCCATTGTAACCCATTTCAAGCCTCTGGAGACATTACCTCTATTCAACCGCTCCAATACAGTTTTTACTGGTCCAATTCCCACTCACTCACTCTGTCTATACCGCTTTATCCTGTATACAGGGTCACAGGGGCCTGGGGTCAATCCGAGGAGACTTAGGGCATGAGGCAGGGTACACCAGACAGGGTGCCAATCCATCGCAGGGCACACACACTCACACTCTCATTCACACACTACGGGCGAATTAAGAATGCCAAATCTGCATCTCTTTGGAATGTGGGAGGAAACCGGATAACACGGAGGAAACCCACCAAGAATGGGAAGAACATGCAGTACAAGTTTTTTTTTGTTGATGTTGTTTTTTTAAGTAATACAAAAAAACAGAGAAAAGCACGATTATTGGGTAAATACATGCAGATGGTTAGGCAGGGGTGTGGTTTGTGGTAAATATGTTTGAGCTACAGCAGTAGTTTCCCCTCCTATAGGCGTTCCATTTGTGTCTCACACAGCTCTGACATTGTTGGTGTGTTTAAAGCCTCAGATGCTAACACACACAGCAGGGTTGCACAAGCTCTTAGAACTTTCAGTCTGGATAAGGTTTAGGAGGTAAATATGACTTTCAGAGGTATTGCATTTTTCCTGTGCTTCATGTGTCCTGCATACTGCCTGCTTGAGCAGACCACACAGACAAAGAACGAAACAAAAGGCAAGTTTGTTATTTGTACTTTATGCTTATTTTCTTAATTCATGTATTCTAGTCATTAAAGCTTAGATAAATCATTGTCAAACATGATTAGTTTATTTCCCTAACAGTATAAGAAAGTATGCTGTAATGCATATTAGCTCATTTTTATGTTGCTTGAATGTTTGATAGATGTCCTGCTGGCACCAGAAGCTGCTCACAGTGCTGCCATTGAAGAGCTAAGGAAAAAGATTGATGAGATTGTGAAGGATCTGAATGCCCTGAAAGAAGTCTATGCTCTGCAATTAGGTACTGAATAAAACTATTGCAATACTTACAATTTATCTATATATGATAGGTGACATTCAAAACATTTATTTACAATGTATTTTGAAAGTATTATTATTATTATTATTATTATTATTATTATTATTATTATTATAGTGTAGTCGTACAGTTGTTGTGGCCAATTGCTTCTTATTTACTTGTTATTCAGTTGTTATTCAGCGTGTAGAAATTCAAACAAATACTGTACAAATGTTGTAAAAAATATTAATAATAATACTTTTTACCTTTTTCATATAGACTACAGTGGGCTTAGTGCACCTGGGCTCTTATAAAAATCTGAAAACAATATGGTCTGTATTAAAAATATAAACAAGACAGTATTCTCCAACCCTTCAATCTTTAGCCATATTGTAGTCCACAACCCAGAACTGAAATTAGACCACTGGAATTATATTTCATGAATCATGCGAGCCCATGCAATTAAGCTGTATAGAGGAAGTTGATTAAAAATAAAAGATGTAAAAGTTGCAATTGTTTCAAAATGATCTTACACAATGGTTTCATCATGTTAATAAAATAAGTGAAACCAACAACAATTTTGCTGCAAATCCTTACTTAGAAAAGCCATTAAAACACTTTTCACAAGACACAAGCTATTTTTTAATTAAAAAAAAAACCCAGTTGTCATCAGAAATCACATAATTAGTTAAATGGAGAGCACCTCTATACAATGAAAGTCTCACATGATAAAATCTCCTGTTCCTGGAAGGCCACGGAGTCTGTAAGAGAACATACAGTATCTATGCAAACTGCATCATGAAGGTTTTATAGGAAATATAGATGCTTTATCTGTTAGACATATTTTGTAACTTAAATGGTAAAACCCAATTATGCTTCCAGGCTTAAATGTGACAAATGGATGAATACGTATGCAAAGCAGGTTTATATACTTAACTTCTCATTATTGTTAAAGGTAACTCATACCAAATGGACAGGGTGCTATGGCAGCACCATCATTTCCCACCTCACTGACTATAATTGTTACACTGCTGTTGTATGTCGCACTCTGTTTCTAGAGCCACAGTATTTCTCCCCACTGTATACATCTAAATGTACAGAAAACTGAAGAGCCTGAGTTGGCCGCATTTTCTAGATATGAGTTTCTGCAGGAATTTTAGGTGTTTCTTATATATGTTTCTTATATATCAATATAAAACAAATATATCAATATAAATATATCAATATAAAAATGAATTTTCTCCCCTTTTTTTGTTGAATTGAACAACATGCAGTATAATGCAAAAGTCTTAGACACCCTGTTTTTTTTTTGTTTTTTTTGTACAAACTTTGTTATTCACGTTTATTTATACACTTCATTAAGTCAGTCCAAAAAAAATCTGATTTCCAAACATTAGTATTCCAGCAAAAACATTTAATCTTACAGGAAAATATTTGTAGGCAAGAGAAGAAAGCAGCATATTAGGTAAAAGCTTACTTTTCAGACATAAAAGAAAAGAAAGAAAGCTTCTGGGTTTTGCATGCATGAAAAAGAAGCAGGTATGACAAAGTCCTCAGAAGAACTATGGCTGGTTCTGCAGGATGTTCAGCAACTAACAGTAAGCAACTAATGTGCTTATAAAATTCCACAAATTATACCTGAAAACTTTAGGCAAAGGGTCATCACACAAATTATGGACCTTGTTTCATTAATAAATTTACTGCTTTTTACAGACAACCTTGCAGTACAGCAGTTATTTGCAGTGTCTAAGACTTTTGCCCATTACTGTAGATCAATTTCTATAACTATATATTATATAATATGATGCAATAATATACTTATTACATCACATTAATACATTAGCCCTTTTTAAATTAATACATTTTAAATTTTGCCTTCAGTGTCACCTGCACCTGTGGTGATAATCACAATGGATGGTTTAATAAATGAACCCACACTACTATGTTTCCAGATGAACAGACATCACATTTGTCTAGTGTTAACTAACACTCCACAAGCTGTTTAAGAGCACAGGCTTACCAATGTTTGTCTTTAGAACACTTGGAAAATATATAGGATTCATTTATGATGTGTGGAATTAAGTCCTATATGTTAGATCACATGTTTTCTGCTTTGCACGAGGTGATGAACTGGAATTTCTGTTCTACTTTGGGATTTCAATTTTTGTCTTTTGAAACCTTAACATAATTCTTTGTAATACCTCCTATTCCAGTTTGCCTGAAAGGCATCAAGGTTCCAGGCAAGTGTTTCCTGGCCAGCTCGGTAAAGAAGAACTTCTATGCTGCTACCGATGATTGCATCTTAAAGGGTGGTACTCTGAGCACCCCTGTTACAGGCAATGAAAACTACCAGCTCTATGTCTATGTGCATGAGACAATTGGACCCAGCGAACAAATCTGGCTGGGCATCAATGACATGGTGAAAGAGGGGGAGTGGGTGGATAAAACTGGGTCCAGAATACGTTTCCAAAACTGGGAGACAGAAGTCACTCGTCAGCCTGTTGGAGGCCCCAACCAGAATTGCGCCTTTATGTCCGTCATAGACAGCGGGAAGTGGTTCGATGAGAACTGTCGTGCCGTGAAGGCTTTTGTCTGCGAGTTCAATATTGTCTGAGTTCCTGTTGCTCCTCATTATCCTTAACACATGAAGGTAAAAGCTTGTCAGAAATTATGCATCTTAAATACAGATAACTTTGTATATCGCATGTGTATTCAAAGCTCCTAAGGCGAAAACCTGACAAGTGAGAAACAAGAATTACAGACCAACAGCAGCAATGAGGATGCCTCCTTCAACAAGCCAATCTTTCTTGCTGCTAATTTGTATGCCAGAAACACTCATAAAATATTCTTCAAACAGGAAAAAGACTATTAATGAGAGACCATTTCAGACAGTTGACATTGCTTGGATCAGTTCCAAAATCTAATCAGTTCTTCTGCTGCCTAAAGCTTTATTCTAGTGGAACTGAGATAATGACAAAGATGGACAGAAGCAAAGACAACTGGATGGACAGATAACCCAAAATATAATGCCTCCTCCAGTTG
Source organism: Leiocassis micropogon (assembly GCA_028565275.1). Lineage (NCBI taxonomy): Eukaryota > Metazoa > Chordata > Actinopteri > Siluriformes > Bagridae > Leiocassis > Leiocassis micropogon. Next base: position 15,332,978 of record JAOVVA010000048.1, read on the forward strand.
ATTTTAGAGGTGTAAACAAGTTGAGATGAAAAACAGCATGATTTATGTGTCAAAAGAGAGAACAGAATCTGGTTTTAAATAACAGACAAACTGTCAATTTTGTTTATTTCCATATAGTCCTAAATTTTATGACTATAAAAAAAAAGTTGTGTATGCATACAATGTTTATATTAAAATGTGTTAGAGATAATTATATTAAAAAAAGGAGTACTGATGTGGAGGTTCATGCAGGATTTATAATGTGTATACCAAATACTTCAGCTCTTATACTCTTATGCTACATAAAACAATATTAATAAAAAGTTTTTATTTTGTAACTGCACTCTTTGTGTACTTTATTCAGAGGACACAAGTAACAACAATACTTATTGTAAGATGTTTTCTAGTAAAACAAATTACTTCACTACCAAGTATTAGATAATATGGTTCTTTCTGGTTTCAAAGGACTTTCACACATCTGGCTGAGTGTGTCATCATTGTCTGGTTTAATACAACTTGTGAACTTCTAAATAAATAAAAAATAGTTATGTAACTTACATGAATCTAGTGTAAAAAAACAAACCTTCCCAAATACAAGGTGAATTAGCACATAGAAAACAGTGGTTATGCCTTTTATATGTGACAACAGTCAAACAGGCTCCTTTTATGTAGCACAAAAATAGGTTTTAAAATTTTATGATTTTTTAATAAAAACAGCCCAGGTGTGGTAACTCACAATTTACATTTTTCATCAGTCATTTCATGTATTTCAAAGAAATTAAACATTTTGTGATATTAACAAAAAGGTCTTATGGCATTATCTGGGAACAATTTCAAAATGTAGAAACTCAGTTAAACAGACTTCTTAGGTAAACAGACTAAAAGTTATATTAAAGATAGTAAAAATCCAGCAACAGTATCACACGGTTTGCTTTCTGTTAGCTTCCAGTGCAACTTTTAATCATAAGCTCTTCATAAATTCCTATTCATTCACTTGTGGCCCTGCTTTCCAGGTTCTCTGTATGTTTGGCAGAGTTTCTGGATCGTGAACAGAGTCCCCTCCACTGATTTCCTCATCAGATTTCTGCTTGTCTTTACATACCAGATTTTTTCCTGACCGTACAAGTATATCAGGCACATCTGGTGCACTCTGAGACCCAGTGAAAGGCCTATAGACCCCTACTTCTGCATCCTCTGTTAATGGCTGCTGTTCTGTTGGTCCAGTAAAGTCCCGGTACACACTGACAGCTGGCTGTCCGAAGTCATTCATTTCTACACAATCTTTAAGATGTCCATATACCATGTGGTCATCTATACTCTGATAAAGATGAAAATCTTCCTCTGTTTCCTGGGGAATCCCATGAAGGCCTGGCAGGAAGGGATGGTTATTGGGATTGTAAACTGAGACCTTAGGAGCACTCTGTTTCCTCTTCTTTTTCCTATTTGATGGCAAAAATACAATACATTTATGACAGATTGTGATGTGGATTTGAAATGATGATGCAATTTTGGACAGCGACTCACCTTATAATACAGAACACAGCTAAAATGATTGCTGTCAGCAGCAAAACAACACCCACAACACTTAGGACAATGGTTAAAACCATGCCTGAAAACATACCAGGAACATGTTTTTATTATGCCATTACAACAATACTACTGTATGTACTACACTTCTGTAAATACAAGCTTATATCTGTACTCCATTTGGCATGAATTACCAATTCAGAGAGTCGAAAAAAAATAGAAAAAACAGACAAGAACAAAAAAGACTTTCGTACTTTTGCCTGTGTGCAAGGTGACCTGGCTGACCACACTGAAGGCTCCTTTCACTGGTAAGCAGTTTGACATGTTGAGGTAAAAATTTTCTGATACAATTACATCCTTAGGATTTTGATCTTGCCAGATGTACATCTTGTGTTGAGACTGCTGCCTGTGCAATTTGATGTATGCTGGTCGATTCTTACATGTGAGCTGACTAACATTGGGAAAGCTCACATGAGCCTCGAGCTGTCCAGGAAATGAGACGAACCAGGAGACAGTACCATATGCCTTCATTCCCAATGGCCATGCTGGAGTTGCTAAAAGCACTGGTTTATCCTTCTTTGGCAATACAGTGAAAATGTAGTTCTCTGAAACAGGAGAAAGAAACACACAATCAGTTTAACAAATATGCAACATCTGTGTTTTAAAAGGAGACTGATTTCAAGAAAAAAACAAGAAACTGATTTAAAGAAAAACAACAATTAATCCCAACAGCAATCAATTATTCTGGAATTTTTTAGTGTTCAAGGTATTAATGGAAAACATAATTCATCAAAATGTCATAGAAAAATGTGTATATTTTAATTTAAAGGTTTTTACAGCTGTGTTTATTTCAACATCGTGCTAAGGACATAAAACAGACTAATTTAAATCTGCAACACTTTCCTTGACATTGTTGTTTCTTATACTGTGTACTCATATGAGGATGTTTTAGCTAAATGCACTTTAAACAGCCTGACAATTTCTTTTTGTGTGACTGTTTACCTTTTATAGATTTACTAAATAAAACATGTAAGAAGGAGCTGGTGATCTGCCTTAAATTCTTGCCACCTGTGGGAGAAGCGCTCACTGTAATGTTTGGAACATTAATTTGTATTTTTTGAATAGCTCCCTGGGGACAAAACTGCCCGACAGTGATGCCTTTGGGCTCATTTTCTGATACAGTGAGAAGAACAGTGTTGTTGCATGTGTGGCCAGGCAGAGATTGCTGGAGGTTCCCCTCCAAAGCCAGCAGCTCTACTGTCCCATTTTGTGGGCCATACAGGTGCCATCGGACCTCTTGCACTATTCCCATGATACATTTCTCCAGTGCAGGCACCCCTAGAGGTTCAGGGGATGAGCATTCTTTCGAGCGATAACATGCTGGTAATATAAAGACAAACAGAGAATTAATATCCTGTGTAAAATACACACACACACACACACAAACATTATATACACACACACAACATTATATACACACACACATTATATACACACACATTATACACACACACATTATATACACACACACACACATTATATACACACACATTATACACACACACACACACATTATATACACACACATTATACACACACACACACACACATTATATACACACACATTATACACACACACATTATACACACACACACATACATTATATATACA
>JAOVVA010000048.1:15336255-15347452 GCA_028565275.1 Leiocassis micropogon
AACATTGATTATTGATAATTAGATAAGGGACAGGATCAGTGGGCTGATCCCACAAAAATTAAAAAAAGCCGGAAAATGGTGCAGGCCACAGTAGAAAGACACCAGAACAGCCAGTGAATCACAGATGTGAGGCAGGCAAAAAGCCCAAGGCCACCCATCTAGCCTCCCAACTCTTCACATCCCAATCCGATCAAGCCCCCATGGGATGCCCTGGTTCCGATATAGGACCTGCTCCCCAGCATCCAAAGCATCCACTGCTAAAGTCCCATTACCAGAGATCAGACACACCCAGAAAGGTCTTGTTTAATCATGCTCTGAGGGGCCAGAGCTGTCCTGGGGGCATATCTGAACCTACCCAAAATTGGGATTAGCATTAGTGTTATAGCTGATCGTTGTAAATATACAGTACACTGAACAAAACACGATAGGCTTTAGAAAATGATGATGGTGAAAAATGACAAATTCTGCTGAACCAACTTGTTAGATCAGTTATTTTTAAAAGTCTATTCTGTTAACCTTCTATTCTCTTTGATTGTGAATAGATTTTTTCTCTTTGCCTTGGCAGCAAGAAACAAGCCTGGCGGCATAAACGGGAGGGTAAGCATGGCAAACCATAAAAGCCTCAAGTTAAACAAATAGTGACCATCTGGTGAAAGCAATCATGAAAACCTGTAACAACACATTTTCCCGTAATTAAAAAAATAAATATAAAAATTCAACTGAATGTTTCCCAAAATACAGTCAGCCGCTTCAAGTGTTTACCTAAATGATAATCATCTGAATATTTTACGATGTCGAGACATGCCTGGGTTATGTGCATTAAGGCAAGGTAACTTTATTTATAAAGCAAATTACTCAAGGGCTGTGAAAGTGCTGTACACTAGGAATGAAAACTCAAATAATTATACAGGGATAAGACTAAATAAAATGGACTAAGTCATGATGAAAAAACACAAAACAAGAGGAGGGCTAATAAAATAAGATTTATAACCTTAAAAATCTTTACTGACTCATAAATCTTCTTTAACCATATGATCCCGCTCAAGTCTGTAGTATACTGTATCTAGAGCCTAGGCCTAAAATCCTGAAAAGATTTAACTGTAATTGAACAGCTGAATTGTTCCATGCTATTGCCCAGATACAATGCATTATATATATGTGTGTGAAGCATGAAATTTCACTAACCTTCACGGCCTCTCTGGAGAGCAGAGATTTTAAAATGCAGGGTGAGACCGGGGAAGGGGGATTGTGTGTCTACATGACAGTTCTGCAGAGAAAGATTGAAGGAGCCCTGGTGCTCAGATAGCTGTGGCTCACTCAGTTGCTTCACCAAGGTCGTGCTATGTAGCTGGTATTCCACTCGTGTATCCTTCTTTTCGCACCTAGGCGTGGTGCAGTTCAGTATATTCACTGTTGAGTAGTACTTGTGTGGAACTTGGAAAGTCCATGTGACTAAGTCATCATCAGGAAAGTTCTCTGGATAGTTTGGAGAAAAAAATTCTTGGGATGATGGCTTCTCCGGCAGGGTGACGCTGATAATCGCAGGTGCTGTTGAATAGTAACCAAAATGATTATACTGCAGCAGTACAGGCCAGGTGAAACATTAACTAAACGATTACACATAACTATCATATGAAAGATACTACAGATTCATTTAGACTAGCTCTTTAACACAGTTCACAGAGTTTCATCCAAAAACGTATTTACATGTTATTTCCGGTCCGAGTGATACACCAAAGCTCGTTGCATTCAGCTGTTGTTTTCCAGGCACTTGCAAAGACACACGGCCTTCCCGAAGCACCTGCATGCTTTTGATGGTTCCCTGGCGGCAAAATGTCCCAATTCTTGCTGTGGCTGTAGACACTGAGTAAATGTGTTTGTCTTGACATTGCTCTGTAGGTTGGATCTGCTTTAATCCAGTTCTGGTAAAGTTCAAGCAGAAAGCATTGCGGCTCTGGACTTTTACGTTCCAGGTAAAGGTGCGGTTAAAGTTTTGAAGAGAAGAGTAGGTCTCTGGAGTGATAGTACCATTAAATGTACTAGTGCATACTGTAAGAAAAGATAAGGTATAATACTTAATCAGAGTAATTGGTATCTTCTAGGACCAAAATATGAACTAGTATCTTTAAAAGTGTAATAGTATTGTATGTTAAATAACTGAATTAAGTATTTCACTCATTCTTGTTTTCTTTTGAAACTGTTTATTTGTATGTCTTAAATAGTATATCTAAGTATCAAACCAAAGTAAAGTAAAGGAAGTAAAGAATGGTTTACCAATGTTTTTAACAATCTCCACCCTGAAGACCTCTTCTGGTTGTGGACAGCTGAAGCTCACATTCATGCTTCTACTGAGTGTCAGAGAGGACTGGCATACATTTTGACTGCAAATATCACATTTTAACTGCGAAGCTGTACTCCTATTTATATGTATGGTAGAATTACTATAAACATCAATGGTAAGTGATGGACCTCCTGAAAATAAAAAATAAAGATGTAATTGTTGATCAGAACCTGAAGACTGCTCAATGAGCTCATCTAAATCACTATAAACAGCAGAGATTTTATTTTTTTTAAAACAGCCCTTTAGATGTTTTATGGGTAGCTTGTAAAGTTATCCGCAACTAATATACAATGCATGTCATTAATTTAAATTATCCAATCATCCACCTGAATTATCTAATTCAAATCATTAGTCACAGCTGTCATGGTCACAGCTCTGCTCCTTTTCCTTAAATTAACAAGAGGGTTTCAGCAATCAGGTTGCATTAAGATGCCACCCAGAACTCAAAATAATTTTAAGTTCTATATATTATTTTCACCTCCTGAGACCCAGACTCTACTGTTGTGTACATTGCAATGTCTCGTCATTGTTTCTCTTTACTCACACCTGTTAACTTATTCATTGTCTTCAAACAGGAAGTATGCCTAATGGGCCTCACATGAGGGTCACCACACTCATATGAGGATGACTTGATTTTTCCTTTTTCTGTTTTTATTAAACATTGTTTTTTATTAAACAATGGTGTGTCTAAACAGATTGAAAGATGAAGGATCAGTCCCATCCTGAAGTCTTTATCTGACTGGGACAGAGTATACTGTATTATGCCTAAGTTTTATGCTACAGTAATAACAGTATGTGTGTAATAAAATATGACATGCTAAATGCGCATATATACGTAAATTATTTACTACATAATTTCAATACTGTGCTAAACTACACCATAACACTATATAAATATATCCACTTTTCTAAAAAAGAAAAGGAGTGGTTTATAAATACAAATGATGCTGTAAGCAAACAGTCTTGAATTTAACAAAAAGGCCATTTATATTCCTGAAATAGCAAGTACATTTCATGCCAAAAGGGCAAAAGCAATTACAATTAGATTTAGTGTTTGATTAAACAAGTTTACAAATTTGGAAAACTCGGAGACCAACTAAAACCATACACATAAATTGTCTTAATACTCATAAGATGATGAGATTTTTTTAAGGTGGGAAAGATATCAATTTAATTTTATGAATCCAACTAACCTTTATTAGTAGTAGTAGTATTTTAATAAAAATATATGTGTGTGTATATACTGTATATAAAGTACACTAGAACAACAGCAGATTAAACATTACTCTAGTAAGTTATAGCCTTATAAGCCTAATATTTAATAACTTCTGGTTGGACAAATCCCCGTTAACAACATGCATCAAGCATTTATAAATTGCTTTGTTCTTGTTATTAAAATAACTTTCATAAAATATAGATATGTCCTTCAAAGCGCTGCTGGTTTTATACAGTATGAATAAGCGGGAGGGTTGATGACGTCAACATGTACAACCCGAATGTAGGATCGTGTACCTGAGACTGAGATTATCCACACCGACGAGTAAAACACTCCACAAAGAATCAGCATGTCGCCCAAAAGCCCCATGACGTCTCTCTTCCACGTGGGTTAGGATAATTTAATAAAAACCTTTCTCGCCATGGACGCCAAATCCGTCTTCCTTGAAAATAAGGCGGACTTCCTGTAACACCGCCGTTACTTCAGCGTGTTTCTCTCCAGGTGGACAGAGGGATCCGCCCTTTGAGCTCATTTGCATTAGGACTGTGGTAACGTCCTAAACCACATACTACCTTACTAAACAGGCTAGCATGCCGAAGTAGTACTCTAGCTATACTGTAGGTCAAGTCAAGTATTTTAGTGAGGTGTTTTGGACGCAGCCTGTGTGAGACGGATAAACTGAGGTGAACGGTGAAGAGTGGATTTATGTCAAATGCATAATAGTGTTTTATACAATAAATGTTATTCGTGTTTTCCACAAACGGACTTCCACATTTTATTAACTCTTACAAATATAAATACAGTTAAGCCAATGAGGACTAGGCGTTTTTTGTTGTTGTTTTTGTTGTTAAAAATCCCCCATAACAAATTCCGGAAACGTTTCTACAGTCTTAATCATATGAAGAACGTTTAAGATAAAAACAATAAAAACATAGTATTTAGTAACATAGTAATCCAAAAGACAGCTAAATAATACATAGGCTAAGGCCTAGTCAATATTAATATATTATAAAACAACATTCAGTCTAATTTGCACATTTTACAGATTTTATAAAGACATTGTAATATTACTATCTGACAAAATATCCTATTTGCCAATTAAGTAAATTGGCGCACGGTGAAGAAAGTAAGTCTGTTTGGTTATAAATGCTTTATCTGGGTCTCCGTTGCTCCATTCCGTTGGGCAGGAAGCCCGCGATGATGGGCACCGGCCATATGAGGGCAGCCACGCTCCATATGATTATGACCAGAGTCATGAAGCAGGCGACGAGCGTGGACTCTATGGGTTTCCGATTCAGCCTCCAGCTACGATCCCCTTTGAGTTCGTCCAAAGCAAAATCAAGACAGCAGAAGTGCACACTGTCTGCCATGTCCGGTCTGGATCGGCCGAAGCGCCTGAACCGGGAGAGACCGCATCCGATGCACAGCCTGAACTCTTGCTGTGCGCCCGCGACGCCCACGTGCTCAATAAAAACAGGGGACGCTGCACGGTTGAAGGCGGCTGAGAAAAACGCTTTTCCGTGACTGTTGGTGGTGTAGACGAGCACGTCGCAGCGCAAGCCCAGGTCCCCGTCCCACCGTGCCACCAGCTTGGCCGGCAGCCTCTCCACGCTCACGTTGCACCTGGACGACGCATCGTCATCCTCGCTTGCGGCCACCGATCTCTTCGAGTAGCCCACCTCCAAGCTGGCCAGAAAGCCGCTGGTGGAGTTGATGGGCGCTGCCACGAGCTTGTCATCGCTCCAGGCACCCGAGCGCGGTGCGAGTCCCGCCACGGCGCTCAGAGTGAGCACGAGAGCGGCCGAGCGGCTCAACATGATGGAGCGCGCTGTGAATCCGAGGGCATGGCGCTCCGGACCGGGTGCCAAGGCGCAGTATCAAACTTGTACAGTTTGGGAGACGTCTGGTGCGGAGACGTCACATTTGAGCCACATCTCAAACGAGTTAGTTGTGCGGTTGATTTTGCGGGTGTGGTGTGTGCAAAACCAGTAAGATCATCTGGATCAGCCCCATTTAAACGCGCCTCCAGTATCCTCCATCCTCCAATGGCAACTCCAGCGGGGTGGACACACAGTGCGTGCAAGACAGAGAGAGGGAGTGTGAGGAGTGCGAATCAGAGAACACAGCCTATGAAGGGTGGAGGGAGGCGGAGGAATATAAAGAAGTGCTCTGTCACACACATCACAATTCGCCTCCTGTCGACTTTCTTTCATATACTATATTTTGCGAATATACTTCTCTTATTCTGCACGGTTTGTCTCTGACTTTGCACAAGTTCTCTCTCATTCTGATTGTTCTTTTATTCTATACAATTTCTCACACGAGTTCTCTTTAATTCTACTCCAGTTCCCTCATACGAGTTCTCCCATATAGACAAGTTCTTCCTTATCCCATGCAATCAAAGCCACTAGTCTTATAGCCACAAGTCCTGTTCCTCAGGTCAATTTTAGTTGAATTGCCTAATACAGTTCAGATGTTTCAGGTGAAGTGGGCATGTAGTGCGCTCAACCCTGCTGCAATGGAATTTATTTCCCAATAGAGCTGCTACTGATTTCGTTTATTGAATTATTAAAGAAAATTATTTTAAAAGATATTTTTAAACCCTTATATATTACAGGCCTGTCACAAATAACAATAATCCGTTATTTGTCATACAAACACTACAGAAAGGTTGTCAATTTGATTTCGAATGTATGTGCAGTAAATATGTACACTGATTTCTCCACTGATTTCTTCTGAGCAACATGAGAATAATGGAATGTAGTTTTGTTGTTTAAGTTAAAAGTACAAAGTTCATTTCAATTGCAGTTCAATATACCTGTGATACATGCTACTTTTTATTTTATTATCATTAATAGCCTTTTTTGTTAGAATGTAATGGATTCATTTCAGATACCCTGGGGTAAGCAATAACACTCATTCTTTCAAAAAGATCTTAGGAAAGCACTTGTTTCCAATATTGTTGACCATTTATTGCAGAAAATGTATTTCACTTGTTTCATTATATAAAAATGTCTTTGAATGTACTGATAATGATTAGGAGGATCATCAGAACAATATCTGGTATTACCTCATAGAACACCCAACATCTACCCGGAAAACCACCACATTTAATAGTCTATGTGTGCAGGCAAATTTGCTGCAATTACTGCTCCAACAGTTTGTGAAGTCTCACACAGCAGGCCAGTGTCACTTCAAAGCAGGTGCTAAAATGAATTTGACTGTGCAGATGTCAGTTCAGATGACCTCAATTTGTATGTGAATTTCGTTTAAGTGTTCTCTACATTGCCATAAGCAGGCTCTCTACGCCAAAACTCAATGAGTCTGGAGCAGGTGGCCACTTAGAAACACTTTCATATCAACTGCCTTTGAAAAATCCAGATCAGATACATCTGGAGCATGTCAATATTCTCTATCTTAAGGCAAAACGAGACTAGATTTAAGACTTAATTTAAATCGCAGCACCTGGAAGAAACACTTTATGTTTAAGGTGGAGGTTATTGAACCAAAAAGGAGCTATTTCTGACTGGACAGATCTCATTATTTCATGAATGTTCTTTTAGTCCCAAGGTGAAATGCCTTCTGGGATTGAAATGTCTGGCACTATATCTGAAACTCATCCCTTAACAACATTTAACCACCATTTGTGGAGAACTCTAATATGAACTGAAAGGCTTATGAATGGCACACAAAGAAAAAGGTTTGTTTGTGGCATGTATACAGTATATTAGAACTAGGTGTTGTTTCTTTAGGGCTATTTTATTACTGATAGCCCAGTAACACAGTGCATAAGACTACATAAAGTGCAGATTGATGAAAACGATACAATAGAATATAAAATAAATAGACTGGATAGAACCACTTTATGCAAAAGTGAGAACAGTAAACCCTAGCTTTCATGTTGCCTGAGGAATATGTATGACACCTGAATGAATTGTTTTTCTCAGTACTGCTTAAACGGCTTAATTTGTGCTGGAGTCCTGCCTCCCATCGTTTGATGTTTGGGCCAACTGCTGTGAAAGACATGGGTCACATTAGCCCTCTATTTACACCTGAAAGAAACTCTTCCCGGTGTATCTCTGTTGTTTATCATATTACTATTCATTATTCCTTATCTTAGCTCTTTACTCCCCGCCATTTTAACCTCTCCACTAAAAACTCACACGCATTGTTCAAACTTTCCGTTTCTGATAGGTTCAGACACCCAGGCAGCCAGCAGAAGAAAAATGTAAATGACTTTCTTGTTCATTAATTATGCTATAAAAATGTAAATTGGTTCAGTGCCAAAAATGCTAATGGAACAGAGATAAAAAGTCTCTTGTGCCAAGAGAATATAAAAGATTCATTTTCCTAAATGTAGTTCTGCTCTCAAGAAGAAAGACCTCATGGCTTCTTTGGTTCCTTGTGACTTTTAAGGTAAGGCCACCTTATTCTCAGCACAGCACTCACATACACATAGATGCCTGTTTTTATTAGATTCAGGAAAAAGAATGACTAAAAGCTTTTTGCTCCAATGTAAAATAGGCTTTAGAAGTTTATTGATTTTTTTCCAGAATTTGTTTTGCAGTGACAACTTCATTTTCGAAATCCTTTTTACTTTGACCACTCTGTCATAAATGATCATACGTTAAATGCACATATGCGTTTATGGTTGAATTTAACTTTTTGTTATTCTTTAAGGTTTCTACAGCTTTATGGGTATTCAGTGTACATTTATAAGAAGTTTTGTTTTAAACTTCTCTAAGAAATGCTATTTAAATATCTATTCAATGCTACAATAGAGACAACAATCATGAGACAGACATGGTCAGCTGGGGCACGGCCTCTGGAGCAGAATCTCTGTACATCCACTCTTCCAACACCCTCTCAAAGGATCAAAGGATCAGAACACTAATTAGCTACATTAATTAGCAAAGAGGTCCTGTTGATGCAGACTGTCGGAATGGATGGGGCAGGAAGAGAACAGGAAGAATTCAGAGCACTGGGGAAGTTTATCTCTCTTAGGAGTCCTGCAGAGCTGTCAGGCAGATGAGTCATCAGAGAACACACAAGTGACAAGTGGCATCAAAAACACTGATTACAAACCATCTATACTGACAAATGGTATGCTTTAGTCATGTTGGCATCACTTAGAATGGGAAAACCTATAAAATGTAAAGCAAATGCAAATCAGTCTTTAACAGAGAACAATTTTATACAAATAAAATTGAATTGATGGATTGGCACCCTATACCAGGTTTAACCTGACTCATGCCTTTAGTCTCCTGGGATTGGATCCAGACCCTGTATACATTAAAAGCGGTGAGTGAGTGAGTGAGTGAGTGAGTGGGTGGGTGAAATAAGCTTTATGTTAATTGTTAAAGCTGAAAAGCAAAATGCTAGCATTTCTGTGCTTCATTTAATGGGTAATCTGACCACTTGCAAACACTTCATCTGTTTAATCCAAATCAGTTTCTTCTCATAGTACCGAACAATGATTAACTAAAATAAGTGTGAGTGTGTGTGCATGATGGCCTATGAATGATATGCTGTTTTACTTCGTATACCAGTGTACATTGGAAAGGGGTCTGGTTTTCCTGCAACCTTGTTTAGGATAAATGGATAAAACAATGATGCTGAATTAATAAATAAATAATATGTCTTCAAAATTGATCATTGTTTGGCTTTAATCCAGAGATTGCCTACCATCGTGTATTATTTTCTCTGTACAGCAGAGGAAAATGTAAATACTGGACATGACAGGTCAGATCATGTCGTATATACAGTGTATATATATATATATATATATATATAGCACAGTGGCATAGTGCTTAGTACTGTCGCCTTACACCTCCAGGGTTCTGGGTTCAATTCTCACCTCAGGTCTGTGTGCATGGAGCTTGCATGTTTTCCTCATGAGTGCGTTTTCTTCGGTTTCCTCCCATAGTCCAATGACATGCTTTAGACATTAGGCTAATTGGTGTTCCCAAATTCCCAGTGGTGTATGTGTGTGTCCTGTGATGAATTGGCACCCACTCCAGGGTGTACCTTGCCTCATCCCCGAAATCTCCTGGGATAGTCTTCACACCCCCGCAACCCTATACACAGGATAAGCAATATAGACGATGAGTGAGTGAGTGCTGTCATGGAACAGATATTGGGAGCATAGTGTTTTATCAGATAAAGAGATAACAGGCTGCAGCTCATTACGTAGTCATTATTACGAAGAAAAAGATATAATCATTTGCAGAGGATGCGAGCTCATCAGATGGAGTGTAGTCATTAAGATGAGTAATGTAAAATGTTATTACTGTAAATACTCTTTTGAAGAAGCTTAGCCAGGTCAAAAAAGGGCTTGTCACTTCACCAGTCTAAGCTGATAATATGCCTCCAATGCAACAAAATTTTATGATGGTATCCTTTATTTTTTAATTAGAAATTAGGTATCATTTTTGTACTCCTATTTTTTATTGATTGGCATAATTTGGTAATCTGGACATAGCAAATCAAGCCTGATGTTGTGTATGGATGTGTTTTATGATTGATCTGAAGAAGGCAGTTATCATGGTGACAATGTAAGATACAAGAGTTCATAACAGCTTACATCATTATTATTTTTCATGTTCTTGTACCACAACCTGATAATGGAGAACAGCACAGCTGGATGCAGTTTTCTTACACTTCATTCAGGCACATATTGATCTCGCATCTAGTATTGACTGACCACTGTCCCGGATCATTGAACATTTTTCTATTTATAATCCAAGGGTGAAAAGACAATAATAAACATTGATACCTGAATCAGACTTTGTTTAGTGGCCTAAATCATTTGAATGCTTGATATATGCTTATATATACATTATACAGTATATATATACACACACATAAATATATACACACATATACTGTATATATACCCACTCAATTTAGTACTATATATATCTGCTACTAAATTAAACTTGGATATATTTTAGAGTAGTCAATGTCCAGCTTGTATTACATTATACATTTACTGTCCTCTGAAACTCAATATACAGCCATTATTGTCAAAATAGCTGGCAACAAAAGTGAGTACACCCTAAGTGAAAACAGCTTAACCATGCAAAGTCACATGTACTATTCATGTTCATGTGTTTGTCAGTGGCCACGTACAGTATGTCTCCAGACCTGAACCCTTAAACACCAGTGGGGCATCCTCAAGCGGAAGGTGGTGAAATGCCACGTGCCTAACATCCAGCAGGTCTGTGATATCATTATGGAGGAGTGGAAGAGGATCCCAGCAACAACATGTGCAGCTCTGGTGAATTCCATGCACAGGAGAATTAAGCCCGTGCTAGACAACAGTGGTGCTCACACCAAAATCATGAGAGTTTGGACATATTTTTGACACCTTAGGATGTACTTGTTTTCGTTGCCAGTTATTTAGACAACAAAGTGTGCATGTTAAGTTATTGTTAAAGGGCAGTAAGTCTGAACTGCTATACAAGCTGCACATTGACAACTCTAAAGTACTGTATATCTACTTTTTATTTCTATAGTATTGTCCCTTGAGAACATATAATAAAGTGGTTGCTGAAATGTGAGGGGTGTACTTCTTTGAGGGTGTACTTACTTTTGTAAGATAGTGTGTGTGTGTGTGTGTGTGTGTGTGTGAGTATATA
>JAOVVA010000048.1:15361140-15381460 GCA_028565275.1 Leiocassis micropogon
AAACGTCTTCCATTTAAGGATTATGGAGGCCACTGTGCTCTTAGGAACCTTAAGTGCAGCAGAATTTTTTTTGTAACCTTGGCCAAATCTGTGCCTTGCCACAATTCTGTCTCTGAGCTCTTCAGGCAGTTCCTTTGACCTCATCACTCTCATGCTCTGACATGCACTGTGAGCTGTAAGATCTTATATAGACAGGTGTGTGGCTTTCCTAATCAAGTCCAATTAGTATAATCAAACACTGCTGGAATTAAATGAAGGTGGAGAACCATCTCAAGGATGATCAGAAGAAATGGACAGCACCTGGGTTAAATATATGAGTGTCACAGCAAAGGGTCTGAATACTTAGGTCCATGTGATATTTCAGTTTTTCTTTTTTAATAAATCTGCAATAATGTCAACAATTCTGTGTTTTTCTGTCAATATGGGGTGCTCTGTGTACATTAATGAGGAAAAAATGACCTTAAATTATTTTAGGAAATAACAAAGAGTGAAAAATTTAAGGGAGTCTGAATACTTTCCGTACCCACTGTATATATACAGTATGTGTATGTGCGCGTGTATGTGTGTGTGTAAGTCTATGTGTGTGCTGCAAAGACTGCATCTGGTCTTGAAAAGGATATACCAACATGAACACCAGAGATCTGTCTTTGGGAGAAAAGTAAACCAAGTTGGGAAAAGAGGAAAAATCAATGAGACATTCCACAAGCATATGCATGGCCAGTACATCAATTTGTAGTGTCTTAAAAAAGAAAAGGAAAGCACTGGTGTACTAACAAGCAGACATGAAACAGGTTAACCAAAGAAAGCAGCAGCAGTTGATTACATAAACATTACAAGGTGTAAAGAAAAACCCCAATACAGTCAGCGATATAAACAGCATCCACAGGGCAGTGGTGAAGGTAATGCAGTCAAGCCCATACTTGACTGCAAGATACACAAGAGTCAAAAAAAATCTGGAACTAAGATTAACCTCTAACATAGTAAGGGAAAGGCCAAAGTGCTGAGAAAGAAATGATCTGCTCATGATCCAAAACATACACGCTGAATGATCAAGCATGGTGAAGGTAGTGTCATGGCTTGGGCTTGCATGGCTGCATCTGGAACGGGCTCACTAATCTTTATTGATGATGTAAGTCATGACGTTAGCAGCAGAATGAATTCAGAAACATTTTGTACCCAATTGAGAGAGAGGTGCACCCAATCTAATTGGAAAGAGCTGGACAAGACAATGACGCAAAATACTGCCAGCACAACAAGAGATGTCGGGGTGGAAAAAGTGAAGTTTTACACTGAATTTAATTAGCCAACCTTAACCCAACTGAGCATTTATTTCAGCCTCTGAATAGGAGACTGAGGGCACAAACCAGCTAAAACATGATGTAGTACAAGCCTGAAAATAAAATGTAAAAAAATCATCTTAAAAAAAAAAGGATGCTAATGTTTGCTGATATCAGTGAGTAACTGTTGGATGCAGTTATTGCAAGCAAGGAATCTGCAACCAAACATGCCACACTTAGTGGTAGTACCTATTTTTAACACATCTAGCAGAATATATCAGAAAACGAAAGCTGAAATTCTGTTCCATCATCTTATATTCATCTCACAACATAAATGTCTTCACTGTATAGTGATGATTCTCAACCCTGGTTCTGAAGGACCCACAACAATGTGTTGTTTTCTCACCTCCCAGCACACCTGATTTAACTAAACAGCTAATTACCAACCTTTTCTTGAAGTGGGTGTAACCAAGCAGAGAAAACCTAAAGATGTGCAGTCGTCCAGGACCAAATTGAGAACCACTGTTACTGTGTGTGGCATAAACAAAACAAAACAAAACAATTGGACTCACTATTCCAATACCTTTAGATGGAGATGTATTTATTACACAATCTATTAGTGTAATTTCGAAATATTTGCTCTTCCATTTTCTTTTCTGTCTGAGTTTGTTTTACTATCACAGCCTCTGTGTGGCCTTTAAACGATTCCGTTTGCCTGTGCTGTCCTCTGTATGCTCATGTCAGGAACATGCGGCAGCTGCTGGGTTTTGTAAACTCAGAGCTTTGTATCGGTGATGACTTAATGGTCTTGGGCTGAGTGTCAGCACGGTAACAGTGGCAGCAGCTGCCCCGGAGCCACTGATTGAATTGGACCCTGACATTGCTCAGTCAGATTTCCTTATTACGGAAGGTTAGCAGGGGGAGCAAGAGAATGGCTGAAGGGCTCTATGAAATTAAATGTGTGATTATGATGGAGCACAAGCATGGTTGTTTTGAGACACATGTTTGTGCTGTGCTGTAATGTCCCATGACTCCATTTGCAAAACAGGAATATGGTAATGTTGCTGTAATGCCAAGCGTTGGCTACCAATAGCAAGGTGATTAAGTGAAAAGTGTAAATTGTAAATTGAAAAATCCACCCTGTATTACACTATATGATCTTAATAGCAAATAAAAACCAGTCCATTCACAGGCTGATCTAATTGACTTAACAATTTCCTCCATTACCCATATTCTCTGACTGTTTTCTATTAGTGTTGAAGAATGATGCTGCAGCACTTTAAGCCTTTACTCTGTTTTACTCTCATCTCCTCATCTCTGCTCAAACAGAACAATCTCCAAAGCTTTACCATTTATACTGCTACCACTATTTACACCACCGTACTTATCTCATAGATCACTAACTAGCTGAGTCAGTTCTGTGGAAATGAAATCGTGTAAAGTAGTGCCATCTCCCAAGGTAAAAGAGAGATGGTATACAGTGTTTGCTTAGGACGCTTTACTACAAATACAAGATGAGACTGAATTCAATAAAATTAATTAGGTGTAACATCTTCATGAAATAGTCATTGACCTTTTTTTTTAACATCAGAATAAAAGTATGCGAGTATGAAAAAGCACATACTCGAGTAGTGAGTAAAACCTAACTACATGGGCCGCGAGGGCATATTGCACATTTCTTTAAGAGCTTGAGTGCTAATTAAATAATTTAGTATCGTCAGGCTATAATAATGAAATGACAAATACTGTAGTACTTTTAACTGCTTCCATTAGGGGTCATTTTGACTTTGGCACAGATTTTATGCCTTTTATGCCCATCCTGATGCAAACCCATTTCTAGGCAAACAGGCTGGTAGGCAGTCCCGCACTTTCCACATGACAGACGAGAAGCATCCCATTTAGCCCAAGTGACCAATACTAATGGATAAATATATTAATAAATAATATTTCAATTTCCTCAGCTGATGCACATAACTTTAACATAAAAAAATGCATTTACACCACTGACTTTTTTGTGTAATTTCACACATGAGAAACAAAGATGGCCCTTTATATTTCCATATGCAACAGATGTTCTGTTTTTTTTTTATTTTATTATTATAATTTTTTTTATTTTACTGAGTTTTATATAAAATGCGAGTTGGATACATACAAAAGAATATAATTAGGAGGCTGCTTCACTGATTGTTTTTTATCTGGCTTAATAAACCCACTCCTGCTGCTTTCTCTTAACATGGTCATTTGGCACATGGCCCATGATAGCGAGCACGATGCTTTATGTGAAGTCCAGATGTTGGAATGAGTCAGCTAACAGAGCCAGTAGAAAACATGGACATGATGGAAGCGTACCGTCTGAATAACGAACTGTTTTGAAGGGACAGTAAATAGTTCAGATGGATGAACAGCACCCAGGTCTTCCTTGTCAGAGATGAGGTGCAGGTGATATGCTATGACCTGCACCACACCACCATGACAACATAAGTCAACATGTTCAATACAGGTTAAGAGTAAAGAATCTTAGATTGATCTGACTCAGCTGCTCGATTTCCTTCTGCTCGCACTTCACTTTGACACCCTGTGAAGGAAACTAAAGCCAATCAACAGACAAAACAAAAAGATCACAGTAGCTGCAGGAAAGCAAGGAAAAATATACAGATGGTTCTGTCACGTCACTGCATCACATATTGAATTAGCTGTGTGTGTGTGAGACTGAACATTGGGATGATTTTCAGCAATAACGGTTTTTAATGTTAGGCTACATGCCCCCTTCCAATCTTTTGTTCTAATTTTAACTCTTTTTTTTTTGTACCTCATCATTACATTCGTTCAGTATCAAGATGTTTGTAGTAATAACAGTAAGCGAGACAAGATTGTGCGGGACTGCACGCTTTCCACAGGTTGTTAATTTGCTTGTCCTAATGACTTTGTCTTATGGTGGTTCTGCCATCTCCACCCTAATCTAATTAGCAGACTCAGACCGTGTGATATTTGTCATGTTTGCCTGTTGTTCATACTTCTCGGTACAGTGGAGTTTTAGCACCCTCTTGGCTTTATAGCGAACAGCTTTGCTTAACAAATGAGGTGCAGGCAGTTACCAAGGATACTGATTCTCCTCCGCTTCAGCACGAGTGGCAAACCTTTCTATGTCTTCTCTCTCTCTCTCTCTCTCTCAGTATCTCTATATGCTTTCGTCCTTACCTTTTGCAAGCTTTCTATTTTTTTCTTTTCTTTCCTCTTTCACTCTTCTTCAGTTTCTCGCCGTCTCTCTGGATCATGACTAAAAATAGAACTCTTTACTCTCATTGTCTATGTTTAATTATAACAATACACAAAGAGTGTATAGACAGTGTATAGAGTGAGATAGGAGGAGACGAGGGATTGATAAGATTTGATAAGTGAAAAAGACAGTGTCGTATTAATTTAAAATATCAATGGTCTATTATTCATGTAAAAATAATGTTTATTATTTGACTTCAATAATGGCTGTCAATTCCCAATGCACATGCACACCTTTTGTAATCTTGATATCGCATCATTGTTTTAACCGGAAACACTACTGTAAACTGTATAACGCTTAATACTTTGTGACATGACATTTTCCACCTAATAGTTAATTCCTATATTACATGTGTGAGTGACAGATGCCTTTCATAAGGGCTTTATTTCATTATGCAGCCCCGTAACCCATGAAGCTCTGTAACACAATAATAAGGCTCGAGACTGCAGATTTATTAGCAGGATAAACTGTAGGCATTATGAACCCCTTCTGCCTTTGGACAAATCCTTACCTCTAGCATCAAATGAGGATATTGCTTCAGGTTAGAGTCATGGAAAGGAAATAAGACTGGATTTGCCTGATTTTATTTTTGCAAACGAGCTTGTGTTCTTATGGCAGGTTCTGAACCCGATGGGCTGGGATGCTTTCGGTCTTCCTGCTGAGAATGCTGCCATCGAGCGTGGCCTTGACCCTGAACACTGGACTAAGAGGTAGCTGTGTACTGTATACTATGGCTTCTCATCTGCTTTGTTTTTAATTTTAGTCATACCACAGATGCTTGTGCAGCGTCATTTGCTTTGGTAATATTTGTAACATGTATATCTTTATGCTCGTGTACATAGATGGAATTATGAGAATATGAGACCGAGCCCAGAGTCAACTGATTGCTAATCTGTAATAATAGAAGTGTTCATTGTTTTCTGACCTAGTCTTTCATACACTCTTTGTCAGTCTCTTAAAGAGTTGTGTATATAGCATGCTTGGAGATGTCATTTATGCAAATGTAATGAGTTTCACAGTCCTAGGAATGATCTATGTGTAAGCAAATGCTGACAATAACATAACAGTCACCATCAGGACTCATCCACCCACACACATCAAGTCATCAGGTCTTTGCCAGTCCTTGACCTTTACTTTACATTCTCACTCTCCCTACAGTAACATCCAGTCCATGCGGGAGCAGCTGAACAGCCTGGGGCTGTGCTTTAATTGGGACAGGGTGAGTAGGGAGGAAATCTGACACGTGTGTGTTTCTCTGCAGGTGAGGAACCACATTGCTTTCAGTACAGTTTGCTAACCTTGCATCATTTCATCATCACAGCTGTTGACTCTGAAGCTCTGAGTTAATGTTGCCATGATGCTTCCCGAGGCACATGTTTGTGAAAGTGACTGGTTACCATGTGAATAGATGGATGATATTTCCAGTACGAGCAGAAATAATGTCCCATTCTTCCAGAGCTGACACCTCACTTGGCAGATGTAGAGAAATTTGTTTATTTTAGTGAAATTCATGCCAGCACTGTGTACTGACTGCATCGTTTTGCATTAGTGTTTAAAATGCGTGAAATACTCAGATAACTACAAAAAAGTGACATCATTTGTTTAAATTAATTGTGATTGATTTGATTTGATCAACAAGTTTTTACATAAATCATCTGGTAACCTGATAATTGAACAATCTATGCCTGTGTGAGTCAGTCGATTATCAGATTTTGTAACATCACTACATGTAAGCAAAGCTGTTACCTTTACTACATTTCCCATTAGTGAGATGATTTTATCACTGCTATTGAATATCTTGGGAGTCGTTAATTCTTTCTGTTGACTTAGTAACAAAGAATTGATTAAAAAGTTATTCCATCAATGGAGTTTTTCCTTCCCTGATGGCATAGGCATATTCCAGGACTCAAACTGTGAAAGAGTGGTTCTGGCAGCATGTGGATCCATTTTCACACATGAATAGGCCTCCACATTGCACTTTGTAATCAAAGCCAAATTTAGTCGGAAGATTAGTGTGTGCAACTTTATTTTTTGGCCAGGCAGTGTATTAATGCCATTCAAGTGGTTTCTGAAGAACTTTAAACACCTTTAGTCTGGTATAAGATTTTAAAGCAAGATGATTACATGGCCAGATAAGTAATCTGCTAACCTGCTAAATGCTGTAGCATGAATGATTACGTGCATTCATTATTTAAATGAAAACATGATTGAAGTTGCTCAGAAATCAATTTTTAATTCCAATCTGTTGACAGGAAGTCACCACTTGCTTGCCTGATTATTACAAGTGGACGCAATACATGTTTGTGAAGCTTTTTGAAGCGGGACTGGCATATCAGAAGGAGGTAAGATATAGAATATGCACGTTTGTTTGAACATGAGTTGTTACCCTCATACGTGTATTAATTTTTTTTTGCCTCAAAGCTTTAAAGGAATAGTTTTTCAAGTCTGTCTTAAATCAAAATTGATGTTCATGTGCATAAGTACATTACTATTATTGGGCAAGTCGTCTTCTTTATAAATTTTCCTCTCTGTGAAGTTTGACACCCAGAGTCCAACATAATTAATCAGGTCCAAATTCCACAACCCTTGGTCTGTGTAAATAGATTTCAGTATTCAGCTGCAACTCATATGAAGCTCCAAACTTCTGAACTATCCCTTTAAGTATAGTTTAGAGAGAAAAAAAAACTGTACTCCAAACACAGATGAAGTAAAGAAATGCTGCATAGAGGAGTTGGCATATACACTACCAGTTAAAATGTGGTCACATGACTTATAAAGGATTTTTTAGACAGTTTTTTTATCCATGTTTGAAGCTTTTAAAATGACTTGTTTATGGATCTAGTATAATTTTTAGCCAAACAAAGTTTGTTAGGATTGAAGCTACATGATGCAGATTAATTCTGAAATATATTTACATAGGCCTTATGATTTAGATATATTACACATTCAGTTTAGTTCAGTTTAGTATGTCTAACTGTAGTGTGTACATTGCTGAGAGAGAGAGAGAGAGAGAGAGAGAAAGACACACACACGCACGCACACGCGCACACGCGCACACACACACACACACGCGCACACACTGTGAAATTGAGAGTTTCTATCCTTTGAGACATAGTGTGTTGTTTGCAAATTAAGAGAATGTGTTGAGAACATTGGACAGAACCTACTTACTAAAACATAAGGGACTATTGTCTGAAAAAAATAATAAACACTGAGTTTTTGTATCCTGTCCAGCAAGTTTTCTTGTGATTCTGTCTGTATGAGGTTCACACAGTACTGTGTGAGTGTGCATGTGTGGTATGGAGTGTCTTTGCATCAGTCAGGTAGGCTTTACATATTACATTGCATTTATTAAATGTAGATGTGTGCTATGTGATTGGCACCTGAAGCCAGAGCCAAGAAACATGAACTCATCTAGCTTCTTCCACCTCAAAGAAAGAGTGGGAAGCTGTTCTCTCCTGCCAGGCAACGTTTGCATCCATCCTTATGTGCTGTGTTTCTAGCATCTTTCCCCTGAGCACTATGACTTTAACTCCCCCAAGAAATCAATGCAAAGACACACATCTAGTGTGTCTTTAGTTAGCTCACAGATCTTTGCTCAAACAGAACTTAAATATAATTAATACCAAAGTGTCTCTCTCTTCAGGCACTGGTAAACTGGGACCCAGTGGATCAGACAGTCTTGGCTGATGAGCAGGTGGATGAAAACGGCTGTTCGTGGCGGTCTGGTGCGTGTGTGGAGCAGAAACTCCTTAGGCAATGGTTCATCAAAACCACCAATTATGCCAAGGTGAGTTAATACACAACCTGGCAACTTTCAGCTCTAAAAGAAACATCAACTCAAAGCACTGCCTGGGGATAGAAGGCCTCTAGTTCTTCTGGAGGCCTACAGTACGTTTAGCCCTATTTAACACTTATTTAACACTATGAATTTATTTACTTTTTTTTTCTTTAATGACAGAAAAACTGTTTTACTATGGGTAAATGTTATTAGCATATATTATCATTAAATATTAAAATATAATTACATAATACAAACATAAAACATATATTGTATGTTGAGGATTGATTTCTAAATCTGCTACCTGCTATTTCATTTCTATCCACCACCATGGTTTCTCAATATTAACTTCCCGGCATTGTAAGTTGTAAGTCAAACCCTCTATTATTTCATTGGATCTTTTGCCTTGATTACGGCTGTGGCGTCGTTTTGATAAACATAGGCAATGTCACAACAGTTATTTTAGTCCAGAGTTAATTATTAACATTAACATTAATTTCTGTCTAAGATATTAGATCGTAAAGTCTTCTGCAGCAGATTCTTAATAGGGCTAAGATCTGGACTCTGTGGTGTCTAATACACGTGTGAAAATGATGTCTCATGCTCCCTTTCACGATTTCTGCCAGATGAAACCTGGCATCATCATCTTGGAATATGCCTGTGGCATCAGGGAAGAAAAAAATAATTCATGGGAAAATTATGGTCATTTAGGAATGATAGGCACATCACTTCATCTGCCTCTCTTCATAACCTGATTCTTTACACCATCATGGGGACCATGGACAGGGTGAATTTGGACTTTTCAGACCACATGCCCTTTTTTCAATTCCATTTTTTATGCTTTTTTTTTTTTTGATTAGCCTCACTGATAAGAGGTTTTCTTAAGGCTATCCAGCAGTTTAGTCCCAATCCCTTGAGTTCTCTTCACATTTTGAGTATGGTAATGCTCTTACTTTGACAGTTGAGCATAGCCGTGAGTTCTACTGTTGTTTTTTTTTTTTGTTTTTTTTTTTTACTGTTGTTTTCCGCATTAGTTAGAGTTAAATAATGTTGCCATATGCAGTATCATCATTACTGCAGTAATTATCCAATTGCAGTAAAATCACTGCAGTAATTATCCAACGGAACTTAACTATTAAATTAGTTAAATCGAGGTGGTGACAAACAAAAACACACAATCATTTGGTAAGTTTGTTTGTGCCATAATTTAATTACTGTCTAGAAAGTTTTATATCAAACTTTATCGTTTTGTAAAAATAACACATCTGTACAATTAATAATGTTTTTTAGTATTGTTTAATGTTTGTGAGCCAAAACTTGTCAAGCCAAACAGAACAAAAAATCTTTACATTTTCTTCATACTTGCATGTGTTTGTTGATCACACCCATGAAGTGCGACTCATTTTCCCTACAAAGCTCATGCCTATCATGTGAAGCCAACATAACCCTATAAAATTTCAAGTGCACAGATTGCTGGGAGGACAATGTGAATGAGGGTAAAAGTTAAAGGGCTAAAAGTTAAAGGGCAGAAGTCAAGGTTTACCTTAATTAGCACAAGAAGGATATTTTAAGTACCAAATTTATTGTGTAAACACTCGTACCTATGATTTGCAAAAATTGTCATAAAGCTTAGGCTAAATGTAGCCCAGTGCTAAATCTTTAAAAAAAAAAAAATAAAATCAGGTTGTTCATACTTTAAATTAGGGTTTGTGCATTATTCATGTGATCTAATTCAGTATGTTGGCAATGCATATCCACAATTTTTGTCCTCTGAAAAAGTAATTCCACCACTGAGAGGAGGAAAGATACAGCTTAATTCACCAGTACATTTAATGAAAGAATTCATGATGGTGTTCTATACTTTCTCCATAGACATTCTCCACATATCTTCATATTTCGAGTAAACATTCAGGGAAACAAGTCTTCTTTGTTTAACTTCTATTGTATATTTCAAGTACAAACAGTTTTGTACTTTTTTACTTGCTGTTAATGTAAATTGCAGATGTACTGTTGTTATTACAGATGCAATGGATAGTGATTTGGTGGCAAAAAATCTTAAAGTATTCCTTTAACTTTTACTTCATAACTATATTCACAACTGTTCTTAGTCATATAACAAGGTCATGTTTGATTCTTGTCTAAAATTTGTTCTGCTTTTATAGCAATTTCAGCTCCATAAGACTGTAGTTTAGAACAGATTGTTTTTATGCAGTGTTGTGTGCTTCGCATAAAAAAAAGAAGACTGGGCACTTAAGGATTCACACAACTGCTGAAAGATAGTGAAGCATCCTGTTGGCCTGAGATCAGTCTGGCTGTTAGAGAGATCTGTTGTGTTATTGCTCTCTGTTCCTGCTATGGCTTTTAAGTATTTGCAGCGCCAAATTGGAACACATTCTTGGTGTGATTTCGTCTCTGTGGTCAAGCTGCCAGTTTCACATGTCTTAATTGACCATGTCCATCCCTTGCCAATTTGAAAGGAGGAAATGGTTTTATGTCACCTTTTTATGAAGTGGGTCCTCTAAGTAACATTAAAGCTTTCTCCATGGCATAAAAAGGTGCGCTGCCTGGCTTCCTTTAAGAGTAGAATATAAACTTGTTATCTGACATGTCCTTTTTTTGGGCATCATTGCAATGATTGTTGCAATAATGTTCCTATTCATCCTCAGTCATGTCTGGGTGAGCTGTCTCTAGAGATTTACCTCTTCTGAGTTGCTATTTGAGCACCGGGTGTGGGGCTTTCTCAAGATATGAAAAGGGCTCAGAAGTCTAAATCTTATCTTTAATAAAATTCTGGGTAACTTCCTGACAAAAAGACCCCTATTGATTGAGGGAGGATTTAACAGAATTATTCCTGGCTTGGCATGTAGGTATGTGCGATAACGGTATCTAATAAAATACAATCCAATGCAGTAACTCCTAGATAGTTTTTAAGATGCAGTTTTTCCTTCATAGATTAAGATCAATTATATTAATTAGCATTAATATTTAAATGAAAGTCATGTCATATTGTCCAAACCCAAGTGATTATTGTTGAGATTTTGATGATAGAGATTTTTCTTCTTTCTTCTACAGTACATGTGATGACTATTATTTTTGGTGCATGCATCTAAATCTGTTTTAAGCTTTTAAAATATAAACCTTCTATAACCTGTATACCTTGGCACATGCTGCTTTCTAGTTTAACGGATGTGTGAAATCCATTCCTGATTCATGAATAGCAGTGTTTGTTCAGACTAGGCTTCTTCATTGAGCTGAAATGGCTTTTCTCTGGCTCTATAATGGAGAGGTATAGACTAATGGACTAGTGTGGATTTTATTCTGCCAATCAGTTCTTGTTCCTGCAGTCACATACAGAACTCATGGAGGACATATCTCTTTTGAGTGGCACTGTTCGAGTTGTCCTGATTATGAGGTCTATCCATTTGCCCCCCCCTCCTTTTTAGCGCACTGTTAAATCAACCCTTTTTCTCTTGGTTCCAGCTCTTTTATCTAAAAAAAAAAAAAGTCTGCACAGCAGGCAGCTGGTTCGACTGAGTCTTGTTTCTTGATTGCAAGTGTACCAGGATGTCCTCAATGTGTAGATATGATGCAGAGTTCCATGGATCTTAGCTAGGATTCTTTTTCCGATGAGTGGCGCCAGCTCTTTAACAATAAAAGGGTCTGAATTAAATTAATGTCCCAGCCTGCACACCGAGTATTATTTCTGCCCGGTATTAACCTGAAAAATCAAATCACTTTTAAAATGAATTTGATGTATTTTCCAGGCTGATCTATTGACGGTTTTTTTATTTTATTTATTTTTGCTGGAAATGGGTGTGTTTTAAAATTTAGATCATTTTTGTTTTTCGTTTTTTAATGCAAAGTCAGGTCACTCATTATTTAAATTTTATGCTAATTATTATATCAAAGAGAATAACAACAAAGGAGTCATCTGCATGCACCTGCTTTTTAAATAGTCTCCTGTAATCGGTTTAACAGTCAGTATATGATTGTTAGATGATGTTTATTATCTTAATTAAAAAAAAATTTGGATGCTTTTTTAAATAAATGCAACTGTAACTTGATGCTCTAGAGGTCCTTTTTTCTAGTGTTGTTGAGAGGCTTTCTTTCCTATCGTTTTCTATGTGTAAGAGAGTAAACTTTTTTTAGAATGTAACTCTACCATCTTAGTGGTTAGCAATTGCACCTCCAGGATGCGAGTGTGATTCCCGCCTCGGGTGTGTGTGTTAAGTTTGCATGTCCCCCACCCGTGCTTGGTGGGTTTCCTCCGGGTACTCCATGTTTCCTCTCACAGTCCAAAGACATGCAGATTAGGTTAATTTGCGTTCCCAAATTGCATGTAGTGTGTGAATGACCGTGTGAGTGTTTGTGTCTGTGCCCCACTTTGTGCCTAAGTGTCCTGGCATAGGCTCCAAGCCCCCAAGTACACAGAATATAGAGGATAAGTAAGTGAGACAGGTAGAGTCCATTTTAATAGAGTAGACAGATGTCATCTTTTTGGGAGACATATGCTGTTTTCTGTGTTTGCTTTTATTTTCCGAACACCAGAACTGTGTGTGTGTGTTTTTTTTTTTTTTTTGTATGTGTGGATGTTTTTCTCTGTTGTCTGATGTTTGGCATGTCAAGGTGGACCAGTTTGTTCCTGTGACTTCACAGATCCTCTCATTTGCACAGCAGTGCAGCTCTGCAAGTGTTTGCATGCGTGTGTGAGAGAGAAAGAGTGACAGAGTAAGTATAGTTTGTAGGGAGAAATAAGGGAAGTATCATTACTCACATAACGAGCACTCATTATTGAACCACGTTAATTAGTGTTGGTGTGTGCGCATAAGTGTGTATGCTATTAAAGAGACGCTCCCACATGCATGCAAAAAGCAGTGGCCTCTGATGTTGTAAAAGACACTGATAAGGATGTTACTAACTGAATTTGACATCATGCTATTTTATTGTTAGTTTTATACTTTACAGAATCAGTGGATTAACCCAGCTCTCTGTGAGCCATTAACCCAACAATACAATATACACCAGTTACTTTTTAAATATCTTTAAAATCTGTTAAAGTCATGAGGAATCTGTTTTGTCATCATAAATCAAATTAGGAATAAATATGTCTTCCTTTAGGATGTGTTTACCAAAAATTGTAACAGACAGGCCAATTTGTATTATTGACAGACGGTGCATTGTCAATAAATACAAACAACAGACTGGGTGCTGCTGTGTAATCTGTTTAAACAGCTGTAAGAACTTTTAAAGTGACTTTAGACAATATGGACAATACTCCGCAAGGGTAGAGAATTCGTTAAATAATGGTTTGAAATTGGTGAAACATTAACTCGAGGCTAGGTTATTACACTACTATAAAACTATAAAAGTTTTAGAATGAGACAAGCATAATTTTTTTCCCCGTAAGGATTATTTCCATATCCATGTAGAATAAAAATCTCTTTGACTGACGAATTTATGAAAGTGATCCACTACGGACATGCACTTCTCCTACATCTGACATCCCTAGATGAACTCTTTTGCCCCGTTGCCCTCTGGTTTGTTTCACTTTATCCCTATGGTGCTTACTTGCCTTGCGTTTCCATAGAGACAGTTAGTGCTTTTGTATGTGTGATGATAATCCCAATTGAAACCGCTTTCTGCGAAAGTGTGAATGCCTTTCATTTAGAGAAGCACATAGATCAGAAATGTGTTTCAGGTTCAATGCTTCTGAGGTTAGCTTCATTTGTTATTGACACCTGATGTGCAGCTCAGGTGCTTGTGTGACCACATGGACAGAATCAGCTCTGACTGAAAAATATGTGAAAGTTCTACTGAGTTACAGATCTCTTGCTTTTATTTAAATGACTTTCATTGACTTTCATGGAAGCAAATAGTAACTAATACAGGAGTAATTTTTGAATGGATGGCTAAACAGGATGGCTAGACAGAAGCTCTAAATAAATTATAAATTATCCAATACATATTATGCTCTGATAAGACTAAGGTAGAATTTTTGGTCAGAATTCCGAAAAATATTTTTGTCACGAAAACAAGACATCACATGGTGGTGGCAGCATAGTACTACATAATGTTGTGCTTATTGTCAGGTTTCATGGCTTGTTTTTTGCTTACTTCAAATTTGTCACTTTTGGGCATTGTGAAACGTATTATTAACTTTTTTTTTCTGAGCAAAAGTATTTGAGCCTCTAGCACAGTATAAGTATAGTAGCCCTTCATCAGTGACGGTCAAGAACATGTTTTTTTATGTTCATTCCTGCCTCATGCTCCTTATTTTCAGGATAGTCTCCAGAATCATCATGACCCTGAAATTCATGAAGATGAATGAATGATATATTTACATTACGTCCTTTGGCAGGCACCCTTATTCAAAGCAACTTTTTTATTTCATTACACATCTGAGTAGGTGAGGGTTAAGGGCTTTGCTCAGGGGACCTTCAGGTCAGTAATCCAATGCATTAACCACTGAGCCACCCCTTCCATTTATTTAGTGTATAGTGCAGATACCGCCAAAGTGTTACGAATTTTGTGTTACCGCCCACCCCAATCATGATCGCTAATTATACTGAGTAGTTGAGACTTGAGCATTAAGGGTAGAAAATGCTCACGGCAGAGACAAGTGTGTCTCGAGTGCCCTACAAGAGCTTTGAAGTACCATCTTCTTGAGGTAAATGGCTAAAATGATAAGCAAATCTACAGCAACTTTCCCACTAAGACCAGACACCTGACCCTCTTCTTCCTCCTTTGAGATCACACACAGTCTCACATTAATGAGTGAAAAGCGAAGCCAGGAGCAGCCGCAGGGTCCAAAAGATTATTTTGTATTTACCTTTCCTCTGGGGAACCGAGCTCCTCAGGGCCCGTCGTGCTAATGAGGAGTGACAGAGAGGAGAGAGATATCACAACAGGCAGGAGTGACTGCTCATATCCTCTCTTTCACTGCCTTTCAGCCCAGCTGAGCTACTTGGCTCCCATTATTGTTATTATGGATAGCTCCCTTTTTGTTATTCACATGTGCCAGAGTTCACTTCCTTCCAACAAAATGTCCTTTTTGCTTCTTCTGGGAGTCTTTTCTCTTGTCTGGGTCTGAGGTGTTTGGAGGGGGGGGGGGTGCATGCCTCTTTGTGTGTGTGCTTGTCTTTGTCTGTTCTTGTGTGGCCTGAACAATGAGGTTTAAGAAATTTCTTTCTCATTCTTTGCTACTGTATCATATAATGGTTACTATGATACAATGTTATAATGTATGAGTGATGATATTGAGAGGGTATTTAAAAGGGGGGTGCCTTCTGACACTGAGCCATATTTTTTTTACTGAGTTTAAATGACATCCTCAAATTCCATTTAAGCACTTTCCTTTATTTATTTATTTATTTATTTTGTCTAAAGCTATATGTATATTGCCACGGCTTATCTTGCAGCCTCTCCTGGATGCCTTGGCGGATCTCCCGGAGTGGTATGGTGTGAAAGCGATGCAGGCCAACTGGATTGGGGAATGCTCCGGCTGCTATTTCGACCATGTACTGATGGTAAGCCTGCTCTTTCTCCGGATTTGAAAAGCTTTTCATTTTTCCATTATTACCTCATAGTCATCTTTTTATTACTTTTTTCTTACCGTATTTAATCATTTAGAGTTTTTGTGCCCATGCATTTTCATTATGATGTCTGAACGTTTTATTGCATTTTGTACATTTTATTACTCTATGTGTCAGCTTCAGCTCAAGGCTGTATGTGCTGTTTTTCCTCAATCACATTATGAGAGGAAATATGTTCAGTTAGCAATGTCCTTGATTATTAAATCCATAATTTAATTTCCTAAGGGTTGAGCAAGTAAAGTGAGTAGGTGGGCTGAAACGCATGATCTGGCCAGCGTTTATTGTAGCATCTCACAAATAGGTTTAATGTTAAAGTCATGCATTTTACAAGAGAAACTGATTTCCTGAAAACAGTACTGATGTTACTTATGAATAAATTTTTTCATAATCCAGGCAAAAATTCATTTCGGACTATAATCTCCCTCTCTGTCTCGATTTCTCTTTTTTTTTTGTTTTTTTTTGTTAGCTGAATGGCAAGGAGACAGGTGAGGTACTGGCTGCTTACACATCTTCTCCTGAAGCTGTGTTCGGAGCAGCGTTCGTCTCCATCCTTCCTTCACATCGGCTTTTGCACGGTTCCAGTCCTGTGGGACCTGCCCTGCACAAAGCACATCAGCCTGGAAGAAGTAAGGGATGCAGAGCATACTGGCACACACAACATAATATATTGTGCTGACAATTAATTAGGTACATTTACAGTTTTGTTATGCTAGGGCAGCTGTACTTTTCATAAGAAAAAATATTTGTGTATACAGTGTTATGTATTTGTATTATACCAGCACTAGACACAGTACCATGTTACCCTGTTGCTCATGGTCTGAGAATATCCCAGCACATCATGATATGATTATGATGACATGAATATGATTCATTCCTCAATAACATTCATTTCTAACAAGCAGGCAACATTACAGTCAATATTTATCGATATAAAATAATACAAGTGTATAATAAATAATGTGAAAGAACAGCCTGATAAAATCAGTACAGCAATAACATTAAATGTCATAAATAAGCATGACTGCAAAGATATCATGCCTAATATTTTAGGGGTTAGGCTGCATTAGCAGTGTCGACATAACAGGTTGTTCCAAATCACTCAAGTATATAATTCGTCAGTAGTTTATTTGTATACTTTATCAGTTGAAATGTTTAGCTATAGGTCTTTTTATTGTGTGTAATTAAAACCCTGCTATTATTTCAAATGGACGTATCCCTGTGAACATTGTAAAGAGCGCAACTTTCTTTAAGTTAAATGTCAGGAATCAAAGACACTTTTTAAACAAAATAATGCTCACTTGTGCACATGTATTGAAACCATAAAAACAGCCGTATAATAACTTACTTTGCTATAAAAGCTACATACCATACCTGACATTTTGTAGATGTATATTATTTTGATAAATGCCAATATAGGACATGTTTTCCTTAACTATGCAGACTAATCTCGCTGCTGCAAACAACCACAATATGATAGAATTCAATTCTGTGTCCCAAGTCACCGAATGCATACCAAGTAGTAAGCCTGAATATTAATAACACCACTGGTTTAGTGGCATACTATTTAAAACGGTAGTATATACACCGCCTGGCCAAAAAAATTACTATTTTAGAAAGGTCAACTTATTGGGCTGCATCAAGCAAGGAAAAAAAAAACTAAAGTAAACAGTAAAAGAGTATTTCCTTATGTGCATAATAAGAACTCTCAGGAGTAGCTGTTAAGCCATAAGAAAACCACTTTTTAGGGAGGCTAACCAGAAAAAGGCTTCAATTAACTAGGGAGCATAAAGATTGAACATTGGAGCAATTCAAAAAGGTCACATGGTCTGATAAGTCCAGACTGACCCTTTTCCACATCAGGGTAAGAAAGTAAGCACATGAAGCAATGCGCATCTCATGCACAGTGCACACTGTACAAGCCTCTGGAGGGAGAGTTATGATCCGGGGTTGTTTAAGTTGGTCAGGCTCAGCAACATAATTATCTATATAAAAGACAAGTTAGGTCTTTACATTGATCAGAGCTTGCTCTTTTGATGATATATTTATGTTTTCATACGTTGGAGGACCCTGGAACCATTCTCAGACATTTTTTTTGTCTTGATTTTTATGTGCTTTTTAATCTACTTTAAAATAAGCTATTAATAAGGTGTGAACAAACACCTACAACAATAGATATTAATTAGAAAAGCTAAACTGAATATTTTTACTAAGAATGCTGAGAATATTTTCACAGCTGGAATAACAGTGCTGAATTGGAGTAAGTGAATTTTAACACGCTGGAGTCATTTTAAAGCAATAAACCTTTTTCAATTTCTAGGATTCACTCAGATTATCGATCAGGGAGTTTATCTGGCTAACAACGAAAGACGTACAACTCGGCGTAAACAAGGCATCAGATATTCAACCTTACAAAATGTTATTTCTTTGTATTCATAGATTAGGCAGAGAGTTCTGCTGTACAGAAAGACAGGCAGACATGTACGTGGGCTTCAACCTATAATAATATCATTGATTACATTAAAGCTGATTTATTTATTCCTACAAACTTTTTTCCCGCCAACGATGGGTACTTGCGCTCGTGTGGAAATACAATGAAGTCAGCTGATGACCTGAATAAACTGAATGACCAGGATATCTCATCAATGGAGTTTTTCTTCACTGATGGCACAGACATATTCCCAGACTCAAACTGTGAAAGAGTGGTTCTGGCAGCATGATGAATCATTTTCACACATGAACTGGCCACCACATGTGTGTTGTAATCAAAGCTAAAGGTGATTGAAAGAAATCTTTTTTGCCAGGCAGTGTAGTTGAAGGAAAATTTGTTGCTCAGCTATAATCTCACAGTGGACAGCATGTACTAAATATCAAAGCTTTTTACAAAACCCTGTGCCTGGCCTACTCTAACCTAGTATAACAACTCACTGTGAAAATGCACTTCTGGTTAGATGCTAACTGTATTTCGTTGCCTGTACTTATATGTGCAGTGACAATAAAGCCAATGAATCTAATCTAATCAATACTTAAGAAAACAACTTCACCATACATTAGGTTTTTCATATGCTGACTTTTGACCCACAGACTCACTCAGTGAAGTCACTGCACTTAATTTATTCACTGGACGTGAGGTTCCAGTCGTCGTCTCTTCTAAGAACGAGTTTCTGGGACATCTCGACACTGTGATAGGTAAGTGAATTTATATTAGAATTTCCTCTCTTAGTGTCTGTAGGATGGAGGGCACTCAGTGCTCTCATGTTATTGACTGCTTAACAGCCAGTCATTGGCTTCTGTGAGCTCGCGCATGTGGAAGGAGCAGATAGCGCTGTCCTCCTAGTGTGTTACGCCGCCCCCAATGCTGCGTGACCAAGCAGTTTGAAAAGATGCAGTTGGCTGGCATCACGTGGTGTAGAGGTAACATGTGATAGTCTTTGGCCCTTCCTGACTGACTGGTAGTAGTAGTAGCCTTAGTGTGGGAGCCCCCTAGTGACGGGGGGGGGGATTGGATACGACTAAATTAGAGAGAAAATTGGAGAAAGAAAAAAAAATATGCCATGGCTGTTTGTGATCCACTATACATTGGTAAACATCCCACCATTTCCCAGCATGCTCTGTGGAATTTTCACCATTTGAATCCTGCTCGTCTTACTCAGGAGCTTCTTGCACAAAGCCCTTTGTGTAGAAGTCATTTCCTGAGTGTGTGAGCGTTAAAAAATGAAAGAGTGAATATGTGGGTGGGTAAGTGACCTCTGTGTTTAGAAGTGATTGACTGTATATGGAAAAATTGAGCCTGGGCATGAGGATATGAACCTGTGTGTGACGGAGAAGGGGTTTGAATGAAGGTATGAGTCTGAGAAGGACAGAGTGAGCTTGTGAAGAAAGGAGTGAGCCCATAAGTGAAGCACTGAGGGGTTAAAGGTATGAGGGAATGGATGACTCAAGGGGTGACGTACAGCTATAATGAAGAGACTCAGGGTGTGAGCTTTTGAGTGAGTGAAAAAAATGATGGAATGTGCGAGTGGGTGAGTGAGTGGATGGGTAAGAGTGTGTGAGAGTGAGGGAGTGAGTCAATGTGTGTGTAAGAGAGAATTTGTCAATGTGTGTGTGAGAAAGAGAGAGAGTGTGAGTGTGGGGGAAGAGTGTGTGTCTGTGTGTGTGTGTGTGTGTGAGAGAGAGAGAGAGAGTTTGTAATATGTGCCATAGTCCTCTTTAGTAATATGCAGATTTAAAATAACACCATTTAAACCTGACTCTCTCTATGTGTGTGTGTGTATGTGTATGTGTGTGTGTGTATGTGTGTGTGTGTATGTGTGTGTGTGTGTGTGTATGTGTGTGTGTATGTGTGTGTGTGTATGTGTGTGTGTGTGTATGTGTGTTTGTGTGGGTGTGTGTATGT
>JAOVVA010000048.1:15384335-15397746 GCA_028565275.1 Leiocassis micropogon
GCGTGTGTATGTGTGCGTGTGTATGTGTGCGTGTGTATGTGTGCGTGTGTATGTGTGCGTGTGTATGTGTGCGTGTGCGTGCGCGCGTGCGTGCGCGCGTGTGTGCGTGCGTGTGTGCGTGCGCGTGTATGTATGTGTGCGCGTGTATGTATGTGTGTGTGTGTGTGTATGTATGTGTTTGTGTGTATGTATGTGTGTGTGTGTGTATGTGTGTGTGTGTGTATGTATGTGTGTGTGTGTGTATGTGTGTGTGTATATGTATGTATGTGTGTGTGTGCGCGTGTGGGTGCAGGCATTCCTGACAGCAGTGATGAGGATGCATGTGTGGCCCAAGAACTGGGTGTGAGCTGGGAATCAGTAGTGAAGAGTGAAGAAGATGGAAATCACACTGTAATCAATTCTGCTGAGGTACACACGCTTCGAGTGCGTCAAGTCCCTGACAACAAACTACAGACACACTCTTTCACTTCATGCTCCCCTCACTTGCCTGTCTGAAGTATTCCAGAATAAGCCAAGAACTTCTTTTTAACACTTTTTAACACCAGATTTGTCCCAAAAATTCTGAGAATATAAAAGTATTAATTAAAGCGACACAATTAATCCCACTCATGGGAGTCATTGATTAGTTAAAAATAAATGACTGTCATATTTTTAAGCATTTTGAAGCTTCACAATGCTGTTTCTCCTGTATACAGTAGATTGATAGATTTGTTGACTCAATTTAATCATCGATGGGTTTGTTGATTGTATAATATTTAGCATTTAAAGATCTACTTAGATAATCTGACTAATTTCCTCACAAGAACAATGTAAAAGACTTTTTGTTCCTTGACCTGACATGATATAATTTTGATTGTTGGTTAATTATGGTTAACAGAATTTTTGTAGTTCACAGGTCAGACCCGAGAAGAGGCCTTCAAATCAATTACCGAGAAAGCCCGGGAAAGAAATGTGGGTGGTTACTTGACAAGTTCAAAGTTGCGGGACTGGTTGATTTCAAGGCAGCGGTACTGGGGTACTCCCATTCCCATAGTGCATTGCAGCTCATGTGGTCCTGTGCCAGTTGCTGAGGAAGACCTGCCAGTCATGCTGCCTAAAGTTGGTTCACTTACTGGGAGAGGGGCATCGCCCCTGCAGTCTGCTCAGGAATGGATCAACTGCTCATGTCCCAGGTAAACCTTAATTCCTCTGTACTTCCTCTGTAAGACTTAATTTAACTCCCAGCTTCATGAGTGCCAGGAAGTGACACTTGACACAAATGCATGGTCTTTGTTTGTTTAACAGTTCTGTAATTAGAGATAATTGCTGGCCTTTCAACAAAGTGTGTGGGTCAAATATTTGATTAAAACTTGAATAATTACTGGATTACCTTTCCATTACTGCTCTCCTCCTTGAGACTGTACAGTGCTGTGAGAAATTATTTGCACCTTTCTGATTTTTTTCTTTTCGTTTTTTTATTGTTTGATGATCTGAATCATATGCAGCACGGTGGTGTAGTAGTTAGCACTGTCGCCTCGCATCCCCAGGGTCCGGGTTTGATTTACGGCCAGGCTTGATTCCCGTCTCTTTGTGCATGGAGTTTGCATGTTCTTCCCATGCTTGGTGAGTTTCCTCCGGGTACTTTGGTTTCCTCCCGCAGTCCAAAAACCTGCAGATTAGGCTAACTGGCATTCCCAAATTGCCCATATTGTGTGAGTGTGTGAGTGTGTGCCCTTCGATGGATTGGCAGCCTGTCCAGGGTGTACCCTGCCTCATGCCCTAAGTCTCCTGGGATAGGCTCCAGGCCCCCGTGACCCTGAATACAGGATAAAGTGGTATAGACGATGAGTGAGTGGGAGAGATCTGAATCATTTAAGTGTGACAAATATGCAAAAGTAAATAAATAAATACTTTTTCACGGCACTGTAGGTGCTGTCAGAGTTGAGTTACAAAGTCCATAAAGGTGACTTGGAGATATGATTCCTGAGGTTAGGTAGTTTTGAGTCTCAGACTGTAAAGCATGGTTACGCAATAAATTCCAGAACATTTGTAATGCTAGAATCATTAAACATGCCCAGTCTGTACGGAGCGTGTTTTGTGACTCACCTGAAACACATTTCATGCCTCCGCAATGTTTTGAGAGATTAAAGAAATGGCAAAACTTGCACAAATTTCCTCTTAAAACAAATGCTGATAGGTCAAAACATGCTTGGTGTGTGACATTTCTCTCATATGGTTTAGCTGACATGCAAGGAATCCTTACAGCCTCCACCTTAGCACTGACACATTTTCATCCATGTCTCTTTGAAATGCATAGCTTTGGCTAAATATTATAATAATTCTTACCTAAACACGATGGCCCACAGCTTCAAAGGTTTACAGCTTGATCTTGTTTGCAGGTTACTGGCTGTGTGGAGTCCATGATCTCCCCATGTACATACTGTATGGGTTATCTCCAGTTCTCTAGTTTTCTTTTTTACCACACAAAATCATGCAAATAGTTGATTTGCCAAGACTAATTTGTTTCATGGGGTGAATGAATTTGTGCATGGTGCCCTGCATGGACTTGGTGTCTTGGTGGGGATAAGGCAGAATTTCATACCCAAAGTCACCCTCAAGTTTCACCATTTTGCTAGCTGAATGGGCTGGTGCATTATGATAAATGCGCACTACAATTTTTTTAATTGCGGGAGACATTTTGATTTTGACCCTCTAGCCGCATCACAGGGAACTATACCGCACATTTTTAAAACAAGAAGAAATGTTCATGAACATACTAATTTCTGGAGACATAATTTGGGCAAATATTTTCTGTTTTTTTATACGATAATACAAATTTTATGACCGCCCTTCGTAATAAATGAAATCACCTATTTTGTGCAAAGGGAGAACTTTAATACATAATACAACATAATACATTGTCTTAATATTTTCGGCTACCACTCTATATGCTGAGTAAAAAAAAATACTTAAGGTGGCTCCTACTTCTTTTTTTTATAGTTATGTAAAGATGCTTTTGTTGACTTATACATGGAAATACTGTATGCCATACGGTGTCAGAAACCATAAGCCTGTTTGATATTACTTAACAACTTTAATTATTTAAATTAAGTTGTTTAATTGAATTCATAGTAATTATCTTGCAAAAGACTGTTCATGTACCATTTCTCAGCTGCTCTCCTGTTTTAGTTGCATGTGTATTGTTCAAGAACTTTTTTTTGAATAAGACACTACAATAGACACTTCTTAAATTCAGACAAATTTGTCACAATGAAAACTTTAGTTGTCAAGTTTGATTGATTCTTGTAATTATGGTGAGAATATCAGACCCTTTTATCTGTTGAGAAGATAGCTGTGACAGTTTGAAGAACATGACTTTAGTTTTTAACTGGTCCTCCAACATCCAATCAGACAGACTACGAAGTGAAGATTGAGTGCACGATAAGGCTTATCGGGCTGGTCTCCTCAAAGAGCTAAAAAAAGCTGCAAGTCATTTCCTGAGCAGTGATATTGTCCCTGTCTGGTCTTACTGTTAGCACCCAAAGGACTAATTGAAAGCCTGCTGCAGGCCAGCATTCGTAAAAAAACCCAACTGTTGTGCTGCAGCCAAACTGCTGCTGAGGATGCTCATGACAATCACTACATTTTTCGAGCGGTGAGGACACAGCCTGATGCCAAAATTCTCTGCCCACTCGTGTTGAGCTGTAGCGATCAAGATTTCAACAATTAAGTAAACTTTCTCCTTCCAAATTATTGTCAAGCCAATTTAACGCTTTCTTGTACTTGCAAGGTTAAGACACTCTAAAAGCATCGTCTTACAGCAGACTGGCATAATGAGTTTAAAAATGATTCTAGCAAACCCGGAGTAGCTGAGTCTGGCTCACTTGAGCAAAGCACCACTCTATCCAAGAGCCAGTAGTGTGGGCAGACACATAACACACACGCCCACAGTAAGTCTCCTCTTCAACAAACCTCAGCTGTTGCTGTCTCTCTAATGGGGTCTCTCATCTCTTTTGAGGACAAATAGCTGCCATTATCTCAGTCAGGTACAGAGATATAATATTCCACCATAGACCCCTTTGTGCCATGAATCTATGTGAGACAGAGGCTTGAATTACATATTTACACATTCAGACTCACTTAGCAAGAGATGAAATGGCTTAGGCATGAGAGAATGCACATTTTTTATATGCAGAAAATGACACATCTCTTTTGCCTTTATGGATTCTCTATCTCGCATAAGCTTCAATCTCCACAGGACACTCCATTATGGGTTGCATTAGGATTTTCATTCTTTAAAATGACGCCTGGCTTTTAAATAATTAACCTGCTATACCTTGGGGTAGATGCTTAGCAATGTGGTGGCCCTAGGCTCAAACTGTAAGCATCAGCTCAGAGATACATTACTGTGAGGTATATACAGTAGCAACATTATATCATACTTGACTGGTTTTACAATTTGTAATGATGTTTAAAATATTAAAACTTGAACTTTATATACAGCGGTACCTCGGCATATGAAAGCCCCGCCTCACAAATTTTAGCCTTAAGCATACAAAGCATTTTCGGCATACCAACGCTGGCTACGTTGTCTGTATGTCCAGGAACTGTTCAAAACTTGTTTGCGTCAGTGGAAAGCCAAACTAAGCTAGTTTATTTGTGGGATTTTTGCATTTGTGCAAGATTCAATAAAGACATAGGACTATGGGTCTCAAGAAAGATAGCTAGGACAGTAGCAAGAAGAAAAGGGAGACAGTTTTGTTTTTTAAAGCAGGCGTGCCAAAAGGAATCATAAATTAAGGTTAACTGAGGTTTAATGTCTATTTATTTAATATTTCACTTCATTAGCATGTCTTTTCTAAATATTTTTGGTGGCTGTAACAGATTAACTGCATTTACATTATTTCCTATGGGAAAATGCGTTCCTCAATATGAATTTTTGCCTTACGAACTCGGCTCCGGAACGGATTTAATTCGTATGCCGAGGTACCACTGTATTGTGTAAAGTACTGTACTGTATAATGATTATTATTCTTGTATTTGAAGGCTCATCTTGTATTCCTTTTTAAACACGTTAATATAAGTCATAGGTTGTCTACCTGAAATACAGTTCACATCATGCATACTGGCATGCTTGATTTTCTTTTGTTGCACTTACTTTTCAAACATGCTGTGTCTGTGCCTGTAGCTTTAAATGAACTGAGCTTGAACATCCTTTGTGGAAGTGCCTTTTCTTAGCCAATTACAATGCACAATGTTTTTTCAGAGGCTAAAAATATCCCTTTTTTAACCCTCGCAAGGACATTATAAGGCATTTCCCACATATTTTGTGGCTTTACCAACCCGGAAAACAAGCGAGGGGTGGGGTAAGCGTTTTATTGAGGTAGAAACTGGTTTACTATGAGCATATTTTACCTTTATTTTTTGTTTTGGTTCACAATTATATTCTCAACCTAAAATAGTCCTTAGGGCTGAAGAAGGCTAGGTTTACTGTTTGCGGTTAGCTGCTAACCTACCTATTTTCAGCTCGTAAGAAACAGATGGACGGAGATTTACAGTAGCTCTCTCTGATCCCTGTTTTAAATTTTTCATTTTACATTGATAAGCATCATTGTGAAATAGCGTTCAAATTTCCACACACATAATGGATCCGTTGCTATTTAAAGAGCATAAAATTGGTTTAAAGCATTTCACATCAACAATCTTGTACATATCACTACTCCTCAAAATTACTATCACAAAGATTTATTAGCCTTATTGTGTGCCTAAGTTTAACAAAGAAGCTTAGCAAACAGTAACTTGTACTGCAAAATTAAGGTCACACTCAGAGACAGGGAAAAAAAAATTGATCGGTGATGTATCGCAATGCTATTGTGGGGTAATTCATGTATCGCCACAATGATGCCAAAATAAATGTTCTTTATTTAAATACATTTTTTATTTATATATGTTTGCTTTTGAGATGGTAATATGTTGCAGTTCCTCTCAAATTCTTCAGATGGTGCTCTCTAAAGTACTGTATTCACACATTGACGCACAGTGTCCTGTGTGGTAGGAGCAAATTATTTGTTTAGAATTACAATGAAAACTGTTTTTTTTTTAATGGGATATTTCTAAAATCATGTACTTAGAATTGCAATACAAATCAAATTGGCACCTGGGTATCGTGATAGTGTATCGGGTGGTCCCTCATGATTCCCATCCCTAGTCACGGTTATTGTTTCAGGATCTGGAGTTGAGTCAAAGTCATCAGAAATAGATCCACAATTGAGCTTTAGTATTTACACAAAACCAGCTTGCAGTTATCCACTGTTAAGAGAGCAGTACAATATTGCTCTAACTCTGTCAAAGGTCCGGTTTAAAACATAGTTCTGACATGACTTTTTGGGGCAAATCTAAGTCAAAGAGGAGTCTTACTAGGAGTTTTTCTTTTCCTTAAGAATATTTTTAATATATTTGGTTTATAAAGAAATTACATGCTCATTTAAAGAAGAGAAAAGGAGAGGATGTGTTTTTCCTCATGGGTTTTGCATGTACACACGCACTACAGACCCAATAGACTGTCCAAAATGATAAAAAGGTAAATTTAATGTTGCATATTCTGGAATGATTTCTGCTCACCACAGATAAGAAGAGTGGTTATTTGACTCAAATCAGTCTGGC
Organism: Leiocassis micropogon; assembly: GCA_028565275.1. Classification (NCBI taxonomy): domain Eukaryota; kingdom Metazoa; phylum Chordata; class Actinopteri; order Siluriformes; family Bagridae; genus Leiocassis; species Leiocassis micropogon. The sequence goes on from JAOVVA010000048.1 coordinate 15,390,978, forward strand.
CCTTTCATCAGACCATTTTGGTAAAAACTCTTGAATCTTTTGATAAAAAGCCCATATGGCCTAAAAACTATCGCATTGTCAAAGTCACTGAGAATTTTTTCCCCAATTTTGCTGTTGCTGATTGCTGCACCTGTATTTGCATGCATGTCTGCTTTGCCCTGCTTTCACCGGATTGGCTGATTTTGATATCTGCATATCCATGAATGATCTGGGGTCAAGCATATCTAATAAAGTGGCCAGGAAGTGTATATCACAACATTTGCTGTTCCTAATATCAGCAAAACATTAGTAAAAATTTATCACCACATCAATGTCAATGTGTTGCCCAAGGGTGAACAGGCCGGTACTGATATCCCACTAGACAAATGGAGGTTATCTGCATTTTGTATAAGTACTTTTTGTCCTGCACTCCTGTGTTGCGTCTCGTCTGGTGGACAGGCTTCATTTTATGGTTGAAACAGTTTTGGGTGATATTCTGTTTGCTTTAGAGAGAAAAGATGGGAGGTGGCATTCCAACACAAACAAAGCCACATATGCACTGGCACTGCTCTGGGGTTGGCTTGAAATTCCCAGTTCTGTGTCCAGTAACAGGGCTGAGTGACAGGGATAAAGTGGCCTAGTAGCTGACATTTTCAATCTTTCGAGCATGCTTGGACTGCTGCTAATTATCACATTATACATTATTAGTATTTTGCATTTTCTGTGATTTCAGTTATAGTGTCATGCTGCGCTTAGGGAGTGCCTCAATTTAATTTAATCTGCTGGACGAATTTGTTAAAGACCTGCAGAGCATGGGTATTTGATGCTATTCATGATGCAAATGTTTCCTTCCATAAAAGTTCACTTACGGTGGTTTAATTGTTATTTATTGTAATGTACTGTAGAATTATTGTAGTAATCTTTTTTAATTTTATTACTGATTTCACTTTTTGTAGCATGGACTCGATGAGCAGCAAACCTTTATTATAAAAGATCTTTTGTAAAAGTAATGTGGCACTTTTTTGTAGATGCTTGTCATGCCAGGGGTTCCAAATGACCATTTTCCATTGTGATCGTAATTTTTTTTTGCCAGGCTTATTGCTTTTTCTGCATTTTTAAAATAACAGTTTCAGACTCTTTACTGGCATGTATAATACTAACTTGAATTCAGATATCTGCATGTAAAAATGTTGCTGTATTTAATGGGTACTGATGTGTTGGTATTTAGGCTCTATTTAGTCATGTCATGCTTTTGTGATTGTCTGTATTGCAACGTGGCCTTTTCACTCCGAGTTCTTTTTCATGTCAGGTGTAAAGGTCCTGCTCAGAGAGAGACCGACACTATGGACACTTTTGTCGACTCTGCCTGGTACTATTTCAGATACACAGACCCACACAACTCGCAGAGGTAAGGACGAAAGTTCATGAAGGTTCTTTTCATCCACACTTTTCTCTTACTTTGTCTCACTTCTCTGTCTGTCTGGAATGTTTTTAGATTGTGTGTGCTGACATTTACGACACGTTTGGATATTTCATAACATTTAAGTAACAAAGATATTGTAAGTTTATCTATGCAACTTGTAAACAGACAGCATGTGGTTATCTAACCTCAGTGTTAAATTGATAGTTTGGGTTTTTTTCCAGTCTGTCTTTAATCAAAATTAAGGTGCATGTAAGTACATTACAATAGGTCTTGATCATTGAAAATTGTCTTGCTCTGCGCACCAACTGTGAGGTTTGTCTAGTGGAACACAAGTACAAAGTAAGTAATCAGGACCAAATTCCACAACCCTTGTTCAGTGCAAAAATGCAATCCAAAGTTCAACTGAGACTCATATGAAGCTTCTGCAGTCCCACTGAACTAAACCGAGTTGATATATTTAAAAGTTATGTGTTTATTATGTAAGTTGTTGTAGTTCTTTCTTAATTACCTAATGCAATGTGTGTTATTTCATAGTTTTGGAAAAATCCAGAATTGTTCTGGAATGTAGAAAATAAATCTAAACTTTTCTCAAGAAAGGGGTGGAAGGTTACTGATCAGAGAAAATCACATCACTGGCACTGTGTATGTATGTTATATACCTAATGTAGACATATGGGTTTTGCAGGAAAATAGAAAGGAGCAAGTGTGACAAGGTTACCAGAAGAACATTCTCTAGCTTTTTATTTAGAAAACTGCACAACCCTGTATCTAGTACTACAGATTATTTTTCTAAGCAAAGGGTTTTCACACCAAATATTCATTGTAATTTTTTATTACTCTTTATAGAAGTTTTTTGTATGTTTCCAATATGTTTGCTCAGTACTGTAAGTAAAGCCGCTGTTTGATTTTACTGAGCATGCTGGAGAATATGAATTGTTCTGGTAGCTTTGTCACACTTTCTCATTTATATTTCCATGCAAAACCCAGGAGCCAATATTAGGTCCTTTTTTTTTTTTTTTTTTGAACCAAGTCATATAAAATTTCGCTTTTTTTTTTAAAGGCATGCAAATATTCTTCTGAAATGGTATTTATTTATTAATTTTATGTTATTTATGGAAATAGTGAATGGTTTTGAACATAATAGCGCAGACATGAAAAAATATATATAACAACATTCAGTGAACATATACTAAAGATAATACATTGCCTAAGACTTTTGCACAGTACTGTGTATGTATGTGTGTCAAGCTCATTATTATTTGGACTGCAACTGGGGAAAAAAAAAGTTTTCTATATTTTCTATACTGTACATTTTTTAAATTATATTCTTATTTTATATTACTTATTTAATTATTTTCTTTTCATACTCTATCTTTCTTTTTTATTATTATATTATTATTTCACATTATTTATTTAGAATACTCTATTTCTATTTAAATTTTTAGGTCATGGGTGGTTGCCGAAATATTTCACTTCATATCATAGTGTGTGACTGTGTATGTGACTAATAGAATTTGATTTTGAATTTCAGTCCATCCACAATGACTTGGAAGTCATTGAAATGTACACATTTTGCTTCACTTCAAGGGGATTAACGAAAATATTGCCTTTCGTTTAGAAATTACTGCCATTTTTTCTGAACATTTTCCTCTTCATTTCTCACATCATCCAGGCTTTTCCACCCACAGAACCATCACTCACTCTGTGTTTTATACTTGTTGTTTTTCAAACCATTCTCAGTAAACTCTAGAGACTGTTGTGTAAAAATTCCCATGAGATCAACAGTTTTTGAAATACTCAAACCAGAGGGGACAGGATGTTCCTAGCGAATGTTAATTGAAGCTCTTGACTTGTGCATTTAATTTTATTTTTATTGAATTTTATGCATTGCCCTTCTGTCACATGATGTGCTGATTGGATAACTCCAAAATGATCAGGTACATACAGTAGGTGTTCCTAAAAAAATATGTATTTGTGCAAAAAATATTGCTTTGCAAAGACAAAAACAAAAATCAGTGTCATTTTGATAGTATCAGCCTACCTTAACTTGAGCCCTGACAAGTGTTTAGATGCACATCTAGACTCCTCATCCATTAATATGCTCTTCTGAGTCCTGTGCATGGGTGGCTATGCAAGGATGCCCTCTAGTGCATATACGCACTCTAGTTTACAGTGTTATGTGTGGAAAGTATCTGTAGACAGTTTGTTCTTTTCCTGATTACGCAATTTACCTGTGTCCTGTCTGCAGGCCTTTCGATCGCTCTCTGGCTGACCAGTGGATGCCTGTGGATGTGTATATAGGAGGAAAAGAGCATGCAGTCATGCATCTGTACTACGCCCGTTTCCTCAGTCACTTCTGCAAGGATCAGGGCTTGGTCTCACACAAGTACATAACATGAATTAAAGATTACAGTTATAGCGCTTCAAGAGTTAACATTATGTGAAGGACTTTTAGGCTGGGGATACACTACAAGAGCTTAGACAGGATTTTGTTTAACATTTAAAAACTCCATCCTAGTCTGCACCAGTCAGCATAAATTGTAGCACAATCTGTAAGTGTATGAGGAGTACAGACTCAAATCGGCCTGGCGTGTGAAGAGAGCAGACTGAGAGCAGACTCCTCCCAACGTGAGTTGGTCTATTGAATCATGTTTAAACTTTCAGAGCCAACCCTAGTGTATAGTGGTCACTGACCCGACCAGGGAATAGTGATCGGCATACTAAAAATATTAAATTAAATTAGATGGTAGAGCATATTAAATCTGTTGCCGCCTGTCTCGCCTCCATATTTATTTGTTTATTTTTTTTTCTTTCATCTGTTAAGATTGCTCTAGTTCTCATGAGACTTTCCATTAGAGTTTAGTATATTCAGTTTTCCTCAGTTGCAGTGACATGTCATGTAGTCTATGATCCCCCATCTGGTGCAGTCATTAAGTGTTTGATCCGCCATTTTTGAGTCATCCAAAAAAAATCTGTGGAAGCCAGTCAGTCAGTCAGTGTATACTCCCAGACTTTTCAAAATTTTGAATGTCGTGTAGTGAATGTTTTGTAGTGTATCTCCAGCTTTAACAACAGCTTAATCTTGACGTCTAATAAGCAACACAATCTGACAGTGGCAAGAGAAAAGCTCACTTAAGTTGGCATGAGAGAAGAGTCAGGCATGCCTTAATGGTTAATGCCTAGAATGTTAGATATGACAGTACTGGACCTTATTTTTCATACTGGACAGCAACAGATTTATTTATAAATCACTTGCAGAAGAATTTGCACCAAACCTAAAAAAATTGTTCGAAAGAGCTAGTCTATTAGAAAGGATGTTCTTATCCTTCTAGAGCTCCTGAATTTGAATAAATATCCATATAATGAGACCCACAAATGTCAAACTCAATTGATTCAAGTGAAGGCTTCAAGTCATTTAATTGCTTTGTGTTACTTCAGCTTTATATAGATTATACGTTCAATAGCATAATTGTTTGAATTGCACACGCAAGTTTAATGAACATTTTGTAAAAACCTAGTTGTTTCATGTTAATTGCCTGAATAGAAATCCATTATTTTCCCAGGCATTTCACTAGGACAAATGAAATGCTGCCCTGTGACAGGAGTAAGGAGTAATTCATTTGTGCCTGTTGTGGTTGAGGCTCTGAAGTGTCTGAGCTATATTACTAGAAGATTTAGTGCACGCCATTTAGTTGTCCTTTTCTCATTTTCAGCTCAGTGAGATTTGTCTATTATGGACTTTGATGGTGGGCACAACGAAATGCAAATCATCTCTGCTAGAAACGCGCTTGGTCATTTGCCGCTGAATGCCGTTTATCAATATGTGTGGAAGTGACAGGGATTTCTAATTTGTTTTGTATATGCTATAGCAACATTTGCACACAATGTTTCTCATAGATGGATAAATGAGGCCTAGACAGTTTTTTTAGGATCCCAGTAAGGATGTAATACAAGTTGAGGTGTACTGGAGACACTTATAATAAATTCTTTTCTTCTAAAGGGAACCATTTAAGAAGCTGCTGGTGCAGGGCCTTATTAAGGGTCAGACCTTTCGAGTAGCAGAGACCGGGCAGTATCTGAAGAAGGAGGATATTGATTTCACAGGTGTGTGTGTGTGTGTGTTTAGAGGATTTAATCTGGTGCTCACTGATCATTATATCTCAAACTGCTGTTATCTGAGCCACTTATGATTTCCTCGTTGCTGTGGTCAAAAATAGATTATGCTTCACTGCGACTCAACTCAACAGCAGTCAGCTTAGTCATAGAACCCACTCGAGACAAATGCTGTATAAATCTCCATCTTTTCACCTGTCCATCTTTCTGTATTTCTCTATCTGTGTCTGTCTCTGGTGAGTATTGGGTTATAGTTGGCTGAACTGTTGCCAGGCAACCAGGTAAACAGGGAATTTCTGTCTGGACTGCGTATTATTGGTATCTAAGGGATTTTGAGAAATAGCTTCCTTTGTCAGTGAGGACAGAGATGATGACTGGTTAACACTTTTTGTTTAATAGAAGTAACGGTTAACACATGGCCCTTTGCTTTTCAAATCCTACAGTATATAGTTTGCCTCATATCAGCCTCTAGTCCATTTCAGCCTGGTTTATACATGTTGTCTTGGCATCTTTCAGCTTCCGAACCTGTCCATCGAGAAAGCGGGAAGACGCTGCAGGTGACTTGGGATAAGATGAGTAAGTCCAAGCACAATGGTATAGACCCTGAGGAAGTGGTGCAGCAGTATGGCATCGACACTGTGCGCCTCTACATCCTCTACGCCGCACCACCTGAGCAGGACATCCTGTGGGACGTAAAGAGTGAGATTTTGCTAATTCCTAAAGCACTGTTATTGTTATTCATGAATAAAAGCTTTAAATCTATATTAAGTAACTAGTCTTTAAACTTCTACTGGAGCATTTATTAAATTTTTTTGAGTCCTCAGCAGGACAAGGTAAATTTAATTTGCAGTCAAATTGTTTATAAGCTCCCCCTTCCCCAAAGTAGTCCCACAGAAAACTATATACGCCTACCTGTGAGCTGCCTTCGAATGAGTTTTGGATCAGGCATACATTTTATATGGACACACCTCCTAAACCATGTTCTTTTCTGATCAGTTGGTGTTTGCATATGTGTCTGCTAGTTATGATCTGTAAAGCCTTCATAACGGCTCTAATTGGTGATTTCTGAGGCTGGTATTACTAAATGACTCTTGAGTCTTGGTCTTTCCTAGGTTGGTCTTCATGAGACCCAGTTTCATCATGGTGCTTGATACTATATATATATATATATGCGCATACACACACACAGTGGGGCAAAAAAGTATTTAGTCAGCCACCAATTGTGCAAGTTCTCCCACTTAAAAAGATGAGAGA